>JAVIWB010003301.1:0-444523 GCA_031893035.1 Dermolepida albohirtum
TCGTTTTCTTACTAATCAACTAACAGAAAAAAAAAACAAAACACCGACGAGTTGTCCTCATGTAACGTTAACCACTTTCCTTATTGTCCGCGAGTTTATTTTATGACTGAGACCGCAGAGGAAGACGTATTTCTTCCATAAAACACACCAAGTGTTTCGTTCATGTTAAGGAAACGAGCTGTGCTAGTCAAGTGAACTTCCTTCGCTCGAACCTTACGAGTCTATGGGGATTCATTTAATAAGACCTTTCCTTCAAACGTGGATGGTACGTACGTCTTCCTTACAAGAACTAATGTACAATTAGGCAACGTCAACTGCTATTTGACTAGATACAGCTAAATTACCATCTTTCAATTCCGTATGGTGTTCGCACTCGCATAGGAAGACAATAAAGAGGTTGTCTTATCACATTCTTTCGATTTTTTCAGATTTCTGTCAGTCATATAAAATGCTAGTGAATTAGATGATTGTCAAAGAAGTTTTTTTTTTCTTTTTGTAAATTACTTCATTATTAAATCTGGATTTTGTAGATCTAAGGAAAAAATAAATAAATTTTTGACTGTAGTACGTTAAATTATGTGAGCACTTATAAAATATGATACAGTATGACTCAAAAAAATGGATACATTTTCAACTGGCTACATTTCCCGCACAATATACTGTATCTAAATTTTGGCAATTACATTTAAAAGGGTATTGTAAAGCTTTGAATACTACCGCTAGAGCACGTCACCATTAGACAACAGTGCCAGTGGTAAGCAAGATAATTCCTACGCAACATAAGAAGAATTCGTAAGTTCAGTAAAACTGAGTCTGCGACTGCAGTGCAACAATCATTTCGTCGTAAATTTAACATTAAACCTCCAGCGAGGAAGAGTATTTATCATTCGAATAAGCACCAATGGTTTATGTACTTTCCTTTTTTAACGAAAACACAATTATTGACGTAACACATTTTAGAGTTCTGCTTGTTCCGCGGTTGATTGAAGATTACATTTTCCAACAGAACGAAGCTCCACTCCCTTAGCACATGAATGTTCGAGGTTTCCTGAATTAATCTCTACCTCAACGATGGATAGGCGAATGGACACTTCATTTTTAATCATCGAAGACATCTGATCTGACACCTTACGATTTTTGCCTGTAAGGATTTACCAACAGTGCAGTTTACATGTCACCTATTCCCACAAATTTAAAAGACCTAAGAAAGCGTCTCACAGCTGTGGTGAACTCAGTGATGCAACACATTCTTTATCGAATGCGGGATTAATTCATCTACCATCAAGATATTATCCATGCACCCGAAGAGGAGTCCCATTGAAGAAAACGATATTTACAGATTTAATTATTAATTAAACGATATTTACAGAATTCAAATGCATAGTTCAGAAATTATAGCTCATTGAAATCATGTCCACCTATTTGACTCACTG
Organism: Dermolepida albohirtum; assembly: GCA_031893035.1. Classification (NCBI taxonomy): domain Eukaryota; kingdom Metazoa; phylum Arthropoda; class Insecta; order Coleoptera; family Scarabaeidae; genus Dermolepida; species Dermolepida albohirtum. The sequence continues at coordinate 1,434 of JAVIWB010003301.1, forward strand.
TATTAAATAATGAAATGAGACGAAGTACCTTATTGTTCACACCTTTTATAGTATAATTTCTGTATAAGATTTATCATAAATAGAAGAATCCGATTAAAGTTTAAGGGATCTTATACTCTTGCGGAAAGTATCATTTCCGGTGCCAAAATAATAGCAGCAAATAATAATGTTAGCATAACACAAATTTTTTAAAAGCATTCGAACGTTTCTAAAATCATTCTATTTAGGTCTAGAATAGAATTAAGAAAGTCTTCTTAGAATAACTTGTAGAATTACAATACTAATATGCAATGAAAAGTATTCCTTTCACTTAAAATAACCGATTTTGCAGCGACTTCCTGCTTAACCGGAAGCGCAACCAGCACGGAAATATTTTCTTTGAATAGAATATGAGCCCCTTTGCCTACACTAAAATTTTCAGAAACGTTTCATAATGTACAAAGTGATCACTCAAGTACGTACCATGTACAATATATATTATATCACATAACCATTATATCAAATATCGTGATTGAGTCTCTTGGAATAATATGAAAAAAAAACAAAATTATCCTAATTCAATCACCTGGTATATGGCATTAGTTATATTAGAGTCTAAAGATATTGTTTCTATCTAGTTTATTCGTAATTCGAAATAAAAGAAAAACGATATAATTACGGGAAATTACAATGGCATATTTCCTTTTCGTCTAAGTTACCTGGCCTTTTGATGATCACGAAACTATACAACGATGGCCCTTTTCCAAGGTATCCCATTTCCAGCGCGGGATTTGTTGACGATGGATGCAAAAGCAAATTAAGCACGAACTTTGCATAACACAAATTCACAAACTCCACTAAACGCTAACACTCTGCCATTTCCCTTAATTATCCTAATTATATAATGAGCGAGATCAAGGAAGAACAAAGTTTGTTTGGGAAAAAGAAGCACCCGTCCCCAATGTGTGCATAGTGAGAGGTATATATACGTGCTTAAAAATGGTTTTATATATATATATATATATATATATATATATATATACCATAAATTACAGTAATTCTTTTTACAAATCATATATATATATATATATATATATATATATATATATATATGATATGTAAAAAGAATTACTGTAATTTATGGTGTTTGCCAAGAAAGACTTACAAAATACTTACAAAAGTAAAAAGTATCAACATGATATGATATTAACAATACGATTAATTAGATTTCGATGTTCCCATTATCCATATTTTCGCCTTCACAAAGTTCCGAAATTGAATTATTTTCCTCCGTGTAATCCTTTTATTCCTCCGTATCATGTGAACATATTTTCAATTCCGATTAACAGATAGGGTTTGGCTTTGCATCCACATATTAACTTATGCATTACTTTTCACTTTCGATAGCTTATTTTTTCAGGAATATGACAGAAAAGTTCTGCCAAATAAATGTTAGTATTTGTACTTTACTCTTTCGGTGTTTAATATTATACATATTCTCTGACATTGAGTATGTGTAGAGGGGAAGGTCGATGAGGAGGTTCTAGAATCGGCTGAGGCCGAAGAGGTTTCAGTGTTAAGATCATTTTAAGGTTAAGGTCATTTCAATGTCGAAGTTAATGAGGAGGTTCTAGAATCGGCTAAGCTCGAGGGGGTTAGTAACTTTCAGACCATCGCGCAAAGTTATTTCAAGATCAATGTGATTTTAGAATCGGCCGAGCTCGATGAGGTTCAAAAAATAATTACGTGCACGAAGAAAGATATATAAAGGCAGAGTTATAGAATTATTCTCAGTGTTGTGAGTTATCATGAAGCGGTCATTTAATATGAAGGGACAAACTGATTGTTCTCAGAAAACTGAAGACAGTGAATTGAGAAATGTTAGCATTGAAGAAGGTAATTTTACGAATGAAGTTGAAAATTATAAAGTGAATTCTTGTATAGAAGCTTTTTTTATTCAAATGGGTCAGACGAATGATTTCTGGAATAAAGTTGATTTGTGTGTGCAGAAAAATGTACGAGAACCATCTTGGACGGACACACTTTTTAAATAAGTCATTCGAAGTGGATATGTGTTGGTTTGTCACCAGACTTTGATTTTGTACCTGTGATGAAAATTGTAGGCATAAAAAAGCAATGTGTGCTTTTTAATGTTGAAGAGTGGGATCGGTTTTTATTAGAGACTGCGAAGTTGAAAAAATATTTTGAATATTGCAATGGAGTATTTCCAGTTATTAGTAGTTTTAATTTACAAATGCCTAGTGAATGTTTTGATGGATCGACTAGAATATTGAAAATAGAAAAAGATGTTTCTACATTTAGCGTATGAAGGTTTTAATTATGTCGTTTAAAATATGTGGTGGAATCTCGATTAGCACTTTTAACAAACTTAAAATATTGTGAATTTTATGGGAAGTTTGGGTAGAAGTGGAGGAGATGTAAATATGAAAATACAAAAAATGTTTAATGGAGTGACGTCTAAGTGTGTTTGCATAACAAAAGCTAGTCGTATATGGGTTGCAAAAAATTTATAATGATGTTAATTTATTGAAAAACAACATAAAATTGTACAATATATGTATGTCCATATATTAAAAATAAATAATAATAAATAATTATTATATTTATGTTTAATTCTATACTATTAATTGATATAAAATTAAAATGAGTATATACATATATTCTTCATTAGTTTTAATAATCAAAGTTGGAGTGTGTATGAGGCGTATATATGTATTTACTGCTTTTGGTTATGTGTTATTATATAATTTGTTATTAATGAAGACGATTGATTTTTAATATGATGGGGTTGAGGGGGAATCGTAGTAGTTTAATTCGGAAAGGGAGAAAGAAAGGTAGTGGATTGCTGAATACTGTAATAAATAGGCTTCCAGTGGAATTACATATACATACCAGGATATAGAATTTGTGGTCCTGGAACGAAATTAAGAGAACGTCTTGAGAGAGGTGATAAGGGTGTGAATTTTTTGTATGAGGCTTGTAGAGAACACGATTTATCTTATTCTCATTCAAACGATTTATTGGTGCGTCATATTGCAGACGAGAAATTATACCAAAAGGCTATTGGGCGAATTAATAGTAAAGACGCAAGTTAGGACACAGATTAGCTACTTCATTAGTTGCTGTTGCTATGAAAGGAAAAAAAATTGAGTATGGGTATGAGGAGCAAGTATAGAAAAAGTATAAGGGATGGTAGTGTTGTGGTTAAGGTCAATGAGGAGGTTCGAAAATCGGCTGAGTCCCTCTACTAGTATGTAGTATAGATATTGGCATTAGTTTACAGAGTAATACAAGACCAACCTCTAAGTCAAATACATGGCCAATTCTGAAGTTCCAATTTTCGATGACGCGTTCGAGCATTTTAAGTAGTATTTGGAGAATAACGCGAGTAATGTTGGCTTCCAATCGCTCAATCGTAGCTGGCTTATCCGTGTAGACTTAGGAATTTACGTAGCCCCAAAGGAAAAAATCTAAAGGTGTGAATTAACATGATCTAGGTTGTCATTGCACATGTCCATTACGTGAAATTAAATGTTCACCAAATTGTTCGCGCAATAAAGTCATGCCTTCACGGACTGTCTGGTAGGTGCGGTGTCTTGTTGGAAGCAACTGTCGTCGAGATCATGGGCTTCAATTCCTGGCAGCAAATGTTTCATTTACATGGCACGATAAGGAGCGGTCGTCTTCGTTTTTGAAGAAATAAGCACCGATGATTCCAGTTGCCCATAAATCACACTAAATCGTAGTTTTGTCTGATTGTAATGGCAGCTCTTGATCCTCTTCGGGTCGCTCTTCACTACAAATATGGGAATTGTACTTATTGACGTAGCCATTAAGCCAGAAATTGGCCTAATCACCGAACAAAGTTTTGGTCGAAAGCCTATTATCCAATAATGAAAATTGCGTTTTATATTTTTCGATGGTATAGCAAATTGTGCGTTCGGTGTGTCGATTACATAGACCATAAGTTGCCCTAAACGCACGAACCGAGTCTTTCTATTATAAAATTTCGCACAATACTTAATAATATATCGCGAAAGTTTGACAATAGTCACGCTTTATCTCACAAAAAATTGCTATTTGAAAAAAGACATTATAACGAATCACCCATTATAAATATATATATGCAATGACTTCATTACTGCAATTGAGTGCCCAGTACTAGCTTATGCCGACAACTGGCGACGTCAGACTTCTGCAAGATGCTTTAAATTTTATATCTATTTGGTGCACCAACAATAATCTCTCCTTAAACGTTGACAAATGTTTTTCTGTCTCTTATACACGGAAATGATGTAGGAATGAGTCTGAATAATACATTGATAATGTGTTATTTTTGACTTCAAGCTATTCTTTGCCGAGCACCGATCTGCTATAGCCTCTACTGCATACAAAGCACTTGGATTTATAATACGAATCTGTAAATGCTTCACTGACATGGGGACTATATCCTCCTTATTTCGGGCTTTGTTACGTAGCAAGCTAAAGTATGCAGCTATGGTATGGTATCCTATTTATAATATTCAAAATAATGCCTTGGGACGAATACAGAAGAAGATTTTATAATATTTATCACACAAAGGAAATGGCATTTATCCGCGGCAGACAACTTCTAATTCAGCTTTGAGTTTTTGGCAGAACGGAGGCAGAATGCCAGTGCAGCTCTTATGGATGACTTGATCTATGGGAGAATTTCCGAGATTGGAATCAATGTTCAATGATCTACTGTATATGGAAACGCCAAGAACCAACATACTTCTTAAAGCTCTATTAATGCACTCGGCTAGGAACTTTAACTTCCTCCATTAGCGCGCTGTTTGATGTGGTGTTTTTCTTAGTACAGCTTTATTTGTATAATTTTTTCATTATTTACATTGTTTTTTATTGTATTGTCAGTGTAATATTTCCTTTTGTTAATGCTTACATCATTTGGAATTCCTCTGTTGTGTAATTAATAAATATTATTATTATCGTTACATCATTAATAATATATACATGGATATTATATACATTTACAGATGCATCTACAAGTTTATTTACATATGTATACACCTTAACCGTGAGTAATATCATATTCGTCACAAGTTATTTGGTTATCTAATATTCTAAATTAAAATAAGTTTTAAAGCTACAAATTTTTAACTTAAAAATCTTAACCGTTGTGTTGCATAGAATATTGGTTTGACTTTCTGAAATAGTTATCTTTCATTATCTATACACATAACCGATTGCGAAGCTTTGTACAAAACACAGATGCAAACTTTATATTACTGAGCAAAATAAATCTGTAATAGGTTAGAACGATTTGCTGGAACGTGGAATTCATTTTAATCTGAGCCAATATCCACTGTAATAACTTTATAGTACTCTAGATGTCTAGCTGTTTGAACTGACTCTCTTATTAAAATAACTTGTTGAAATTATAATATTTACTATTCTTTTAATATCATCGTGACTGGAAACGTGAATCTTTATCATTACTTTACCCTACCGTGCTTCATAAAGTACACAATTTCGAAACGCTCTATCAAAGGAAGCTACCATGCTAGGAACCGCCTTCTTTAATTATTTTCAATTTTGCAGTACTGCATCTCAGATAATGCAACGGAACAATTACTGTTAGTCGTATGCAGTCGTAAAGCAAAGCGAAACGTCTGAGAGTAAATAACATCCTAGGAGACGAGATATTTTATTCGTATAGCTTTTCTTCGTTTTATTTCTAGCAATATGCGATCGTGATATTATAGTTTGATATTTCTAAAGTTCGCATTATTACTTAGATTAGGTATACCTACATGAAAAATATTATTCAAAATAAAACTTTCAAGAAAAACGCTCTTTGAAGTTACAGACGCTAATAAACCCAGCTGACTGCACTTGGGACTCTCCGCTACTATTATATCTCCGACTACTAGTTGTCGTTTTTTGCTTTATGCTGTGTCTTTTTATATATTACAAAGCCAGTGCGGTAAAAGTTTGTTGATGATTTCTATAAAACTTTTTAGAAGCCGTCTCTGTCAGTCTTTCCTTGCTTCATCATATACGTTCGCTACTATCTGAATTAAGTACGAGTCTGAGTTAAGAAGAACTGATAATTATTTGGGAAAATATAAAAGTGTTAGGAGTTGTGAAATAGTAATTTTAAAGTTTGTGTAAAGTTTTACTTTGCAAGAAAAATTATTTCCTTGTATTACCTGATACTGAATGGTTTTAAGTCGCACATTTTTATTTATTTATTAACAGTCAGACTCCGGTGACAAGTAGGCACAATTAACAATATGTATATATATATATATATATATATATATATATACGAGTAATATTAGATTCCTGGACTCTCCTCGATGTTGGACAGAAGTTATCGAAAGAATCGGCGTCTCGACGTTTCGATGGCATCTCAATCATCTTCTTCGGGAGTTGTTTCGTAGTGAAACGTCAATCTCAACCTCAACCTGTTTCAGGATATTTTTAATTGAAACCGTTTTGGATAGTACAAATTAGCGCTTGATAAAGACGTATAGATATCTTACATCTTTATATTGGATTCTTAAATCTTAAGTATCAAAATTGTATTAGAGTAGGTTAAGTTACAAGACCATATAAACACGTTATTCCTGAAGTCACTCATCAATCTTGAAATCTTAAATATTTTCGACATCTTCGGCATGATTAAAGTTTTCCTTCAAACTCTCTACATCATAAGGAGAGTCTGGATGGGTGTTTTTGTCCTCCTATCTACTAGATTACTTGCGAGCTCTGGGAAAGGATACGTAATTCAAGTATTTCAGATATAAATAGAGTATTTCATCCCAGTGAACCCCTTTTGGATTCCGAGAACTGCCCAGATAGAGATCGTACCTTAAATATAGTTTTTTATTTAATCGTTTACATATTATACCAGATGTTTTCTTTTGTTGTAATAATTCAATCCAGCTACCATCACTCATTCTAACTTTATTAATGTAGTAATTCTGTGGCGCCTTTTTAGCACCTTTTATGCGGAGACCTCTTCCGAAATATTTGCTGGTTTAGTCCTAGAAGTGGATGGGGATATATAAAATAGATAGGAAATACAGGTTTTTCTCGTTTACAGTCTACAATAGTAGATTGAAGCATGATAATGATTGGTCTTGGTATCGTGTGTATTATGAGGTCCTATAGTAGGAAAGTTTAGATTGCTTATGTATGCTTCTAATATAAAAGCGTTACTCAGTTGTTCACTAATTGGAGATGAGTCGCACCTAACGCGTCCATAATTTGGGATATTGTAATTTTTAGATCGCTAAATACCATGCAACTAGAAAATCTCGTGCTCATTGTCTTATTATTTAGTGAAACTTGTTACTAATTCTTTTAACGCCTCATCCATTTTGTCGCAGGTAAATTTTCATGTGCCTCGGGGATCGAGTAGATCTAATAACACATTTTCGGTTCCTAGACCTAAAACAAATGTGTTGTACAAAGCTCCTCTGACGCATATGAGTGGGAATGCCAATATTTGTTTGAGAATCCTTTCCGATAGTCTCAGTGATTGGTTCTTCTGCGGTCCTGATGTTTATATTTTGATTTCTTTCTGTGATGGTTTAGAATTAGTTGTAACGGGTGGGCCATCTATCGATTTAAATTTGAATCTTTTTTAATTCAACGTTAAGGCGCTGTCCTGTTTGTCGTTTGAAAGCTCTAAGTCCTAGGTCTTGTTTAATGATACGGCTCATGGTTCTCGGAGCAATACCCATTTCACGAGCCATGATTTTCTGTTTGCAGACAGGATGTCGATTGATGCGGGACCTCACAGCATTGATGGCCTGTGGTGTACGAACTATGCGAGGCCTGCCAGATCTTTTACGGTCGATTACATTTCCAGCATCAATGAATAACTTAACAGTACGATACACAAACACACGCGTAATATTTAACGGTTTCAATAAATCAAAAATACGGGCTCTTTCTATTCCACACTTATGAAGTGCAATAACTGCAATACGGCTCTCTTTATCCGACCATTCCATAATGGCGACTCACGCTATAGTGAAATTGTTCGGCACTTTTGTAAAGCATATATCAAATGTCAGAACTGCCAACATAAAATTTTTGCGCCTTCAAGTTATCATCTGCAAAAGGGTGCGTTTACACTTGTATCAATACTTATGGCAGGACTAGGTATATTATTTTGCAGTTACCTAGTTATTATTTATATTTTTTCAATGCATTTTGATTTATTTTTATCCTGTAATTTGTCTTCGACTGTTGGACAAATAAAGATTATTATTATTATTATTTACAAATTTCCAGCATGCTGGATGGTATTAAACCCCTCAGCATTCCATGTGGAACTAATTTTAACGTGAGTTTTTTCCGCCAGTAAGGCGTCTTATTGTTCTTTCACCTCTTAAACTTCTCAAGATATGATGACTTGGAAACTCTATAGACAGTTCTTTGTTAATTAGAAGAGTAAAAACAAATGTATAGTTAAATGTTTAACTATATGCAATTAAAAGACTTACGCAACAGTAGAAAGCAGAGAAACAAAGAGTGATTATATCATTTTGTTTTGTTAATAAATTTAGGTATTTAATATAGTCAATACATTTCAAAATCGTAATCCTGGGTTATGTCTGTTTACACTCGAAATATCTAATTATTAGATAAAATATAGGTCAGTTGGAATAGCGAAAAGATACCAGATTAACATAAAAATCATTATCATTATTAATTCCATTTAATTGCCATATTTACATAACGTAAGCATCACTTAAAAAGAAATAAACAGCTTCTTTTCAATGAACGGTTCCATTCATTTCCTGCAAGCGATAAACACTAAAATTTATGCAGCTGACACGACACCTTCGAATAAAAGTCAACCATTACGTTGTTGACCCACTTGTTTGCATAATCAATTATTCTTACTTAGTATTTGAATGTGTGAGACTTGTGTTCGTGTGTATACACACACATATATGGCACTTAGTTTAGTTCATTGACTCAAATCTTGCTTCTAAATTTGTTTTAATTCGTTAAGCATCGGGGTTATTGTGTGATTTTTGAACCTCATTTTCGGATAAGGAGACGAAATTGGCTACGATCGTTTTTATCAATTAATTCAGTATTGAGATGCCACAATCGGCTCATTAAATCTATTGCACGATTATAAATAGAATTTGGTTCAATTACAGTAAATGTATGGCATGTTTGTTAATAATGTGATCTTACTCCACTGATGAACAGTGATGAACTACAAAATCCAGTCAATAATCTAATAATGAATACCTCATTTCAAACTAAATGCGAATTAGCACATTTAAAGCTTGTAACTTAATTTATTTACTACTGAACTGTTTGGCGGCTAAATTTATTTTCAGTAATACGAGGATAGTTTGACAAGTAGTGAGAATGACACATAGGTGCCGCTCTAATTGGTAAAACAAGTGCACTCTAATTTAGGTTGCCTATTTGTATGTTTACATTCCGATATTTAGATAAATTGGTTGAGTAGTTTATTTTTGACAGCTGATTGAAAAAGAAGCAACACGTCGTTTTGTTAAAATGGAAAAAGCAGAGTATTGTGCGGTGATTAAATACTTCGTAATCAAGGGTATGAAAGCTACCGAAATAAAAGATGAGTTACGGGAAACATTAGGTGAATCTGCTCCATCATCCGCCACAATAAATAGATGGGTAAATGAATTTAAACGTGGTAGAACTACCTGTGTTGATGAAGCGCGCTCTGGATCACCCAAAATCGTGACTTCTAAGGAAATGATTATAAAAATCCATAATATTATTACGCAAGATCGACGACTCAAAGTGAGAGAGATAGCAGACATGGTAAATATTTCAACAGAACGCGTACACCACATTTTAACGAAAGAATTCGGCCTTTCCAAGCTTTCGGCAAGATGGGTGCCGCGATTGCTTACGACTGATCAAAAGTTCACTCGTTTGCGCATTTCCAATGAGTGTTTGGACCTTCATAAGCAGAATTCGGTTGATTTTTGTAGGCGTACACCCGAAACTAAACAATGGTTAGAACGTGGTTCTGTGCCTCCAAAGAAAGTGAAAACCACTTTATCGGCAAACAAGGTGATGGCATCAATTTTTTGGAATTCAAAGGGCATTTTGCTTATTGATTACCTTTAGAAAGGTGCCACAATAAACGGACAATATTATGCAGAACTTCTACAAAAATTAAATGTTGAGATTCGTGCTAAACGGCCAGGAATGGCAAAGAAAGAGATTCTGTTTCACCAAGACAACGCTCCCTCGCTGGTATGCGACTAGCAGTAGACAAAACAATGGATACAAGAAAGAATAGTATTCTAAATGTGTTAGCGCGCTCTTTAAAAAGCGGTGAGATTTCCTTGGCTCTTCTTTTACATAGTAGAATATTACAGAAGACAAGCGCGGACAGGATAGTAGAAACTATAAAATATATTATTATGACTCTTTATGGAAAGTGACGAAATCAAAAGACAGTTTAGTATTAAATCACTGCTTGAATTTTGGACAGAAGTTAATGATGAAGAGCATTTCGGATTTGATACGATGGCTGCTCTTAAAGCGAAACATAAAAGAATTGAAAGTGTAAATTTACAACGTTAAACTTTCTTTCGAAAAACTTTGCTCTGCAAGGCAGACCCAAGAAAGTCACTGATAATTATTAAACTTGTTTATCATTAATGTCGGAATGTATTTTATTGCGTTTCTTTCAATAAATTTAACAATTAACAAGCGAAGAACAGAATCGAATATACCACTTCGGGCGCATTTAATTGTCAATAAAAGCATATGTAGAAAGAGCAAAATTGTAATTCATTTCAAATGTTCGAACACTTTTTAGGAATTTTCGGCCACACTTTTGGAAAAGTCTTTTGGTGATTGAACATACAATAGCGTCGTTTTTATCAACATCATTGCTACCTTATTACAGCTGAAGACTGTTAATTTTATATAATCTTATTTATTAAATAAAGTCTTATATATTTTGTTTTTTTGTTACAGGTATGTTTCGTGTACACGATATTTTAGCGACATCGCATTACATCGGCAGGTAATATTTAACATAATTTTTCATGTAAATGTCTCTGACATAAATAATTAAAACGGACTTTGCTGGTGTAGTAGACGAGTGTTCGTTCATCATGCATACATTATGTGACACTACATTAAAATTTTATTTTAAGAGAAGCTTACGAGAGGCCAAGGTTGCTTTACATTGCCAAATTGTCCGAGAATGTTTAACAATAATATACTGTGACTAATGTAGATGTAACTTCTTAGAACACAGATTCACATTTTAAACGTCTTTTGAAATCTATTAAGTTCTGTTTCTTCATTAATAAATTCAGTGAAATATTGTGTAATTGTTTTTGTATTGACCTTAGTTGCTTTAAATTATGTATAGATGTTATCTAGGTTCGAGTGAAAGCGTATTGTGAATATTTTTAAATTTACGTACGAGGGAGCGTTTTTATATTCGCGGAATGGGGGACAAGGGGTGGAAATAAAAAAACCAAATTATTTTTCTTTTTCAATATATTCACTTGCAAGACGGATACATTTTTCACATCTTTCAATTAATTTATTTATACCCTCATAAAAAAATGATTTCTCTTTATCTGCAAAATACGCCGAAACTGCGTCCTTGACTTCATCATCGGCAGTAAATTTTTTACCCCGCAGCTCTTTTTTCATTTTCGGAAACAGGTAATAATCACTCAGGGCCAGGTCTGGGCTGTAGGGAGGGTGATTCACAATTTCGAAGCCCACCTTATGCAGGGCAGCTAACGCAACGAGTCTCTTGTGTACGGGCGCGTTGTCGTGCAAAAGCAGAACACCTTTTGTCAATTTTCCCCGTCTTTTCTCTTTAATGGCTTCTTTTAGTCGCTCTAATATTGAAGCGTAATATTCTCCGGTTATAGAAACACCTTTATCTTTATAATCAATCAACAATATTCCTTCCGAGTCCCAAAATACCGTTGCCATGAGTTTCCCAGCTGATTGTGACACTTTAAATTTCTTGGGAGGTGCTGTGCCCTTTTTATGCCACTGCATGGAGTCTTGTTTGGACTCAGGTTCATAATGATGAACCCAAGTTTCGTCTCCAGTAACAATTCCACTCAATACATCATCCTTGTCTTCATTACAGAGGTCCAAAAATGCACGCGAACACTCTACGCGCTGTTGTTTTTGCGGCGGCGTGAGCATTCTCGGCACCCATCTTGCGCTGACCTTAGACATGCCGAGATGATCGTGTAGGATTTTAAAAATTGTTGTATCGGATACTCCAACCATTTCTGCGACTTGTTTCTTCTTTAGTCGAGCATCTTCGAGTACAATTTGTTCAACTTTTTGGATAAGTGCTGGCGTGGTCACCTCAATGCTCCTGCCCGGCCTCGGGTCGTCTTCAGGGGATTCCCTTCCTTGTTTAAGTAAACTATGCCACTTGTACACCATGGTTTTTCCTGGACAAGAGTCGCCGTAAACCAATAACATCTCATTCATTATGGTCGCGACTGATTTTCCTTGCCTGGTAAAGAACTTTATAGCGGCACGATATTCGATTTTTTCCATATTTCACTTTTCACTCCTGATTATGTTACTTGGTTGACGGTAGCTCAAAGACTAACTGTCTAATAACAATGAAACTTCGTATTTATACTAATCATGAGTCGCTGCACAGGCCACGCCCCCAATGCGCCTACTCACCCCTCTACAACCCGCTCATTCCGCGAATATAAAAACGCTCCCTCGTAAGTTCTTCAAGCTACCTATCAAAGTATTGAGGAAGTTATTGGTTATAATATCCAAGAAAACACCAAGACTTGCTAGACTTTAAGATTACAAAGAGAATGAACGAAAACCAAATATCATCTAGTCTAAACAACTTTGGAGTAGATATAGCAGAGTTTAGGTAAAACCTGAATACACGAAACTCCCTGAAATAGGTCTGGAAGTAATGAATTAACTGTAATTGTTCAAAAGGTAACTTGGACATCAACTCCTGAAATGAATATCTCGAATACAAAGCATAATAATTAAACAAGAAATAACCGATACAAGTCGAAATTAATTGGAGATGGCAAAAATATAGAAATTTCTTTTGGGTGAAAAAAAGATCAGCTCTAATGAAGGTACGCGGGTAACCAGTCAAAGACTTCTGATCTAAAACTATAGGCTATTCTGTATAGAAGGTGACGAAAAAGCTAAAATGACTTTAATAATACCCTTCATTGTAAGGTTAACGAAAATAGACAAGAAGTAATAAAGAGTTATTTTACTCAAACAAGAAATAACTGAGACAAGTCGAAATTAAACGGAGATGCTTAAAATATAGACATTTCTTTTGGATGACAAAAAAAGATCAGTTCTAATTATGGTACACAGGTAGTCAAAGACTTCTGATCTGAAACTATAAGCTAGTCTGTATGGAAGGTGGCGAAGAGGATAAAACGCCTTCAATAATTACACTTCATTGCAAAACGAACGAAAATGGACACGAAGTTATAAAGAATAATTTTACTCATTCAAGCAAAAAAATACTGTTTTTATGAGTAAAGATGCTTATTAGATTCTACACTATCTTAAAATTATATTTATGATTGAATTAAACTTTAGACACATCACTTCTTATCTAATACTCTAAATAGTGTTGCATACGCTCTTTCGATATCATTATATTAGCTTTGAAAGTTCTATTAAATTTATTTTAAGAACAAAGCAATTTATTTTGTTTTACTAAAATCACTTCTTAAATACATATCCCGGTAACCATCCGGTGCGTTTTGACTTTCAATAGTACAGAGCGTGTGCGGAATTTGTTTTCGTACGGGTATTTTTGCCGTAGTCTTCCAGGTGCGACACTGTTTAATTATCTGCTGATGATGACTTATTTGTCGAAATACTTATACAGAATACGAAAATTAATGTGGAAAAGGGTTATATACATATCTACCTTCAGTGATTAAATTAATCAACCACAGGCTCCATGAAAATTACCATGTCTGGTGATAGAGTGCTTATTTTTCGCGTTACATTAAAATGCTTTGAAAGGTGTGTTAACTTTTTTGAATTAAAATTACGCCGATATTCACTTTGCTTATGGATTGTGTAATGAAAATAGAAGAACTGATAAATATCGTCGGTGATTTTCCACCCGTTTCCACTGTCTTGTAGGACAGTTCTTAGCAATGTTCATCGATGTTTAATAGTAACAGCCAAATTCCCTGCTGCTGCTTTCGAACGTCCCGTGCAACAAAAACTTGTTCAAAAAGAAGCAGTACTTAATATGATTGACGCTCAATTTTCTACTAGTGTCCGAAAAATAGTCAACAGACTTAACGTAGTTCACATGAGGGTATGAAGAACCTTACACATTTTCGGTTTGCACCCGTGCTTTATCATATCTGTACAAGCTTTAAAACGTGGCGACTACGCATCAAGACTTGAATTTAATCGCTCATTAGTGAGAAATCGAGGATTTTCTCGGAAAATACTGTTTAGTGGTGAAACGTCCTTCATCAGAAACGACATCAGTAACGCCAGAAATTGGCATTGTTGGACACTTGAAACTTCGACTTGGATACCGAGGTCGCCAGGCTTGAATCCCCTTGATTATTTTTTATGGGCTAGGTTGAGATATTTTGAACAGCTAATTCAATAAAGTGGCTTCTTTTCAAATGATTTTCATTAAATTTTTTTTTGCAGCGATGCATGATACCTGCATTAGTAGGATTATATAAAATTACACATGCTTGTTTACATACCAACATCTCCTCCGTATTTATTAACGTTAAAAATCAATGTTACTATTAAATATTAGCAAACACATTACTACATTCTCACTTTTAGAACAAAGAAAATTTTCTGTTATTTTGCTTCCAATCCCAGTAATTACGTTCCTACAACGGTTCATTTAAATCTATTTAAATCATACTTGAGTTTAACAAACTTTATTCCTTGAAATATAACAACGTATTAACTGACATGTTTAGGCATACAATTAAAACCTAATTTACATGCAAATCGTCTAGTATAAATTCGCTTATAAGGGAGAACAGACCTACTAGCAGAACCACGCCGGCTGTTGCAGTCACAGCAAGTTAATAGTCTCTATGTTTCATTTTAAGCACGAGCATTAAGTGAATTTATAATTTTCAAGACGATAAATAACCACCGCACTAGAATGCGAATGCTTTTGCTCACCCGATCCAAGACGAGTAGCTGACGATAAATATAGAAGTAAACGTTCTTTTTATTCGTTTCTGGTTCAAAATACTTTACTCCGAGTCCTAGTTCGCCGCGACTTAAATACTATTCGATGGAAAGGTTGCTTAATAGAAGCGGTTTTCCATTCATCTGTTTTTAGTTAATACAGTTTTAATTTTTGTAAAATTTGCAGCTATTCATTCTGTGTTTTGGATAAGAAACTGCAAAAACAATAATTATTTACATAGCAATATTTATAAAAATTTAGAATACGTCCTTAAAGATTTAAACGTGCTCAATGTATCTGTTTCAAAAGAAAAATTTTTAAAAGAAGTCTGCACTAACTGCAGCGTTTTTCTCACGTTTAGGAAAGAACATTTGCTTTTCAAGTGGACACAATTAACTAATATATTCAGTTATTATTCTAAAATTTTTAAAATAATTAAAAGAAAAAAGCCATACTAAACACTTCCGTCTGCAAAACATAGATGACGCCTTTCGAAAATTTGCAGAGATTCTTCTAAAACAGTTGTATTCTATTGTACATAGATATACGTAAATACTACGTGAGTTCTTTGTCTTGCACAAAATTTGTATCAAATTTAAGGGAAACAGTCTTGTTATACTATGGAAGTGTTCCAAGGGGGCCGTTGCTGGAACCATCCAGATATTAAACACAAAAATTCAGTTGCGTGATTTCTACAAAATATCTTTATTGAAAAAGTGTAACAATTGTTTCGTTAGCATTGTGACTTCTTCCGACTCAAATGTAAATCTACCACAAACGGAATATATTCTAGTCAACGAGACTATTTTCAAAATAGATAGAAATCACACGGGGGCTAAATCAGGTGAATACTGTGAATGGTTAATGGTTAAAATACCGTTTGTAGTTAGAAAATCAGTGATAAGACGCTCGACTCTGATTCACTGAGTGCATTATCATGTAACAAACGCCAGTTGCTTTACAGTTTTCTCGCACGACGATTACGCTCCAAAGAATTACATGTTTATATTTTTTTCACTAGCGTTCAAAATTGTATGCACAAAACAGATTTTTAATATCTTACACTACCACTACTTGGCTGTATGCATAATGGAGTGTATGCAAAGTTGCTTCTTCACCCACTTGTATCCTCAAGTCTTTATATGATCTTTCCCATCTTTTAACGCCTTATTCAAGTACATTTTAAATAATATGGGTAACATAAAAACCCTTTAGATTGGCTGTCTGATGAGCTTTATCAACTGGATTATACACAGTCTGTAGTTGAGAAAACTGAACTTTTTTAAAATAGTAATTCCTAGTGGCGCCATTTATTAAAAAAATATGCATCGGTGAGGTAAGTCTTTCACCAATATTAGGTCAAAATATCATGACATTGGCATCATTAGAAGCAGAGTCGAAAAACGAATTTTGAACATAGTGTAAATACCAAGTTCTGTTTTGAACTCGGTAAATCGTTTACTGAATTGTTTAATTTGATGAAACAAGTGTATCACGTACGAGTGTGTATGAGTGGTATAAACTATTTAAAGACGGTCGTATGGACATAAATGACGATGAACATCCTGGTGCAAAATTTTGTGGTTACTGAAAGTAACTGGAACTTGTGCGTTAATTTATCAGAAATGACGTAGTAGAATATTACAGAAGACAAACACGAAGGGATAATAGAAAATATAAAACATACCTTTGGGAAATTCAATATATCGGCAACTCAACTTGTAATGTGGGTTTCAGATAGAGGTTCGAATATGGTGAAAGCTGGAAAGTTACTAAAACAATCCTCAATTCATGTAGCTTGTTTGCTCCACGCATGTCATCTTGTAACTGAATTTATTAGAAGCATTTATCCAAAAGTAGACCAATTTATAATTTCTACCAAAAAGCTTTTATTAAATCTCTAAAACCCATTCATGAGTTTAAACAGGCTTGTCCGCACATTCCTCAGTCACCACAGCCGATATTGATGAGATGGGGAACGCAGCTTAAAGCTGTTTTATTTTATGAGAAATTTTTATACATTATTAAAGCTTGTATCTTAAGTTTAAATCCACAAGATGCTCAAGCAGTTTCAGTAAGTCAGCGGTTGGTTTCAGATACTGAAATCCAAACTCAAATAGAGCAAATTTCCGAAAATTACTCAATTCTTTTAGATACTATTTCCAAATTGGAGAATACCAGGCTGTCATTGCATGAAGCGTTAAATATAGTATTATATATTACCTCAAAGCCTCGTTAGGATATCTAACAGATAGCACAGGAAGATTAACAACCGATAAATTGTGTGCGGTTATAAATAAGAACCCCGATTTTCAAACTATAGTGTGTATAGACAAGACTTTAACAGAAAACCAAGAGGGCGAATAAGATGCGAACGTCCTTTTTAAATTCGCTTCCCCTCATTAGACGCAAACGCTCCTTTGCCAAATACACCAACATATTTTCACCTAGCCGTAGGAATATGATTGAGTCAGCACTAGAAGGCGTACTAATGACACAATACTATAGCAAATTTTTGCGCCACTCTACATCAACAATACAAAAATTAAACTAAAATAGTAAGTAATTACATTTATTAGTTTTAATATTGTAATAACTGAGCCGTGCGCTATTGCGAAAGAACTCGTTTCTGCAGCCTTATTTCTAACCAAACAGTTAAAGCGTAACAGTGTGCCAATGTGATCCAGATGTTCTCGGACTGACGCTGTAGCACGAGAACTCAAAATTATATACCGGCGCGCCGATAAATGGTGAGAAATCCTCGTAAATCCTCATTGCAATACGTGGAAATGGAATTAAATATTTCTAAATATTCAATTCATCACATTTTGATACAGCATTTGGGACTGGAGAAGATTTGTGCAAGGTTTGAACCACACAAGCTGACTGAATTCAACATTTTACAGACTTGATTAGACTCAAAAACGGACGAAAAGTTCAGGTAATTTATTGTAGCTGCTGGTAAGGCGTGGTATTTTCAATATGATTCAAAGACCAAGCGTCAAAGCTCTGAATGGAAGCATCCAAGCAAAGAAAAACCGAAAAAATGCCGGAAGCCAAAAGTGAAGAAAATGTTGATTTGTTTTTATGATTCGACACGCATAGTGTAATAGTAGGCTTTTGTTTTATTTTAAAAAGGCTCCGTTTTCTCTGCGACAGATTGTGTATATATAATGGTTTCCTCTACAATCTGACATAACTTGGCGATTGCAATATTATTTTGCTATTTTATTTTGTTCTTCCTATATATTCTCTGTGGTTTTTCTTGCAAAAAAAATTGTATAAGAATAAATCCGTTATCCCAGATTCATCTCAGATTTTCAGACTATTAATTTAAATGGTTCTTCAAGCAAATTTAGTGAAATATCACAAAAAATATTTTAATGAAACACACATTAGTATGAAGTTATAAATTTAAAACGAAACACTTAAGCATGCGAAAAAGTATTTCCTGCCACTTCACGCTTCCCTTTTCTACTTTCTTCTTTGAACATCCAGTGGCAGACCTCACGTAACGAAACGATATTTCACGGCGAATTCATCCGTGGAGTGCGATCCGCGAATTAAAAGGGTGAAAAAGATCTTGATTGGACCCCGGAGAAATGAATTATTTTTAAAAGGCCAAAAAGTGACTCTTTAATTCCGTCTTAAATTAAGTTAAAACACTCCGGAGATAAAGCAGACACGTTCTGGTGAGCCGAAAGTAATAAAAATATTCCAGTTAATTTTGCGAATTTCAAATATAAATTTCACCGGAATGTGCTTTTCCTGTGCGATTTTAAGGATCCGTTGCGAAGAAAGCGTGAAAAAATTAAATTCCCGATGATATTTATCGGTTTTATAAAATGTCAGTTTAATCGCATTTAATTGGTGATTTTTCTTTTGACAAACAAAATTTCAGAATCAAAGGTTTTTGTTTTAATGTACCAGCGACATATACACTGTCTTAAATAATTAATTGACCGATCAGTTTCTTTCGTGTTAGTGTTGTGTACATTCTATTTCAGTCAGGGCATATTATTACATTCACATTTCATATACGAATTAATCGATAATGAGAAGAGTATCTCACTAACTGCTTGTTATGTATTTATCGAGGTAATCCTTTGGTTACAGTAAAATCAAACGTTGAAATAGCAGAAATAACATTCTTAACTTTTATTACCAATACCTCAAATGCATAAACTCATTTATATAATTTTCGTAATAAATAATCGCAAAACACTATTACAAATATTTCTAAATTAACATTCGATAACCATGATCTTCACGTATCAAAGTTATTATCGCTAATGATTCTCGATGAGCGATCTCGACTACTTATATGCATCTGTCGTGTATCGTGAGTGTTCTTGTGTATAAGATGCATTTTATAGAATATTTGGATATCTTCTAATTTATGCATACGTGCATTTTGCCTGCTGTAGGTTTCGTGACATTATCTCACCTAGCTTTAAAAGCCCATACTACGGTTGTCCTCTAAGCACTCCCCTTATCCATCTGTGCACTGACTTAAACGCCGTTCTTATTTTTGGAATTTATGAAACGCGTACATATCTTGTTGTATATCAGGCTAAATCAGCTAGATCAAGTAGATAGATAGGATTGCCTAATAGAATCATTGTTTTCTTCGGGTCAAAATTATCTTCGAACAATGTTGGAAATATTACGACATCGTCAGCACCTCAAGTTTAAGCTGCTCCTGTTCTTCCATAAAGATTCAAGACAAATATTTCTTAGCCCATTTTTCATTAATCTACAATAGTTCACCTATCAATTTCATCCTAGTTTAGTGAAGCATATTTCGTCTCGAATTTTGTTAATATTGACGTCCGCAATTGTTACTTCTGTTTGTGTGTTTCTAAAGTCACCCGTTATGCCTTGTCGCTCATCTTCAAGTCAAAATGTTTTCGTTTTATCTTTGAGTATTAATGGCTTTAATTTTTTTTAAATGCATTAGATAATACTGGAAGTAAACTAATAGCTCTTTCTAACAACGTATTTGCTATTGGTTCCCGATCATTAAATTCATGGTAAACTATTCCATTGTTATCGAAGAGACACACTAGGATGGTCTTAATAATAATAATAATATTTATTAATTAACGAATAGAGAAACTCCAAATGCGGTAAGTACTTACAAAAGTTAATATTACATTGACATTACAATGAAAAACAATGCAAATAATGAAAAATTGATACAAATAAAGCTGTACTAAGAAAAACACCATATCAAACAGTGCGCCGATGGAGGAGGTTAAAGTTTCTAGCCGAGTGGATAGATGGCGCTTTAAGAAGTATGTTGGTTCTTGGTGTTGCCATCTACAATAGATCATTAAACCTTGATCCAATCTCGGAACTGCGAACTTTATGCCGGCTATTAACTAATAAAGTCTAAAGGTAATGCGCGTGCTAATCGAAAGAATCCGGAAAGCTCCGTTACATGCTCCGATTTATGGCTTCTAGGTCATATTAAAAAATAAAGTCTCATCGCCCATAATTTCATACAGTAACAGGTGACTATTTAAGACAGGATTAATAATGACTACATTAAGTTGAAGCTCCTTCCGCTTTTCCATAAAGACTAGAATCACAAACTTCTAGTCCGTTCGTTATCAATCTACAATTGTTCACCCAACAATCATACTTGTTTAATGAAGCGTATTACGTCTCGAATTCTTGATATTGACGATCGCCATTGTTACTTCTGTTTCTCTACATTGAAAAAGTGACCCATTATACCTTCTCATTCATCTTTAACTCAAAACTACTACTTACATATTCGATTTTTTCACAGCATTTTGATCTAATGTTTCAGAATGTCCACAAGACGATACTGTGCTAGTTTATTGGTACGTCGTATAGAAAGTCTGGATTATAAGTTAACATTCCTAAAATTCACTTTCTCAAATTACTTCTCTTTTATATAGTCATTCCACAATCACTGTTAATCATCTCTTTCTTGAGTGATAATCCATCATTGGCCGCTTCGTATGTATTATTGTCGAAGTTGTAATGAGATTTTCTCTTAAGAATGTCTGCATAATTTTACTATTAATAAATCCAATGAAATTTCCAGATGAGCTCAGCATTTTATTTTGAACAGCGTCCGTCTCGTAAATTAATCAGACGCGTTCTATGTACATACACAAAATACATATTCTGTATTGAAGCCGTTTATATACCAATAACAATAATAATCGCAATTTATCTAGCGCTGTAATAATTCATATTGTCTCTTATGCAATTATGATGTATAACTTATTTGACAAGCAGGACATAAATCATAACGCATATCTGCTCGCTCCTTTATCATCCGGTAATCATCACCTTGATTTTAAACTGTGCCAAAACAGCACATTTCTTTGATTTATCATCGCGATTACACGTACATAACGAAACAATCAAATAACGATTGCACTCGGAGGCACGCTGTTATAAAATACTTACAGACGTTCCAAATAATGTCATAAATATAGGCAACGCCTACAAAAATACGCAATAATGTGGCTGACGTTTTTTATGCGCTGCAATTTTTCGATTGTATTTGTGTATATGTTATTCATAAAAAAGTATCTTTATATACCCCACAAGTAACGATCTACCCGATTTAGATCAGACAAATGTTGAGCAGCATATATGTAGGTGCTCGAGCTATTGATATATACACTATCTCAAAGCAATTAAATAATGAAAAAACTCGTAATATTCTGCTTTTACATCGCTATAGTTAAGGTAGAAATTTATAAAGAAAAATTACGCAATACTTGCCACTTAGTGAGGAATCGAACCCAGTCGTTCGTTTTCCGGGCATCATCGTTTTTTGAGATTACACGTCCAGGAAATTTTTCTCTCAATAAATCAATTGATTCGTATGCAAAGTGAGGTGTAGCGCCATCCTGTTGAAACCACATATCCTCTATATCAATATTCATTAATTCAGGCCACAAAAATTCGGTTATCATCTGACGATATCGATCACCATTGACAGTTACAACTTCACCAGCAGCATTTTCAAAGAAGTAAGGTCCAATTACACCACCTGACCATAATACACACCAAAAGGTAACTCGTTTAGGATGCATAGGTTTCTCATGAATAATTCGTGGATTTTTCTCACCCCAGATACGGCAATTTTGTTTATTAACATAGCCACCAAGTTCAAAATGTGCCTCATCGGAAAACATTATCTTTTGAGAAAAATCAGCTGGTTGTTCATTGATGGAATTGACAAATGAACGACGTTTTAAATTAGCTAATAGCTTCAGTTCCTGTGTTATTTGAATCTTATATGCCTTCAGAGCTAAATCCTTGTGTAAAATACGCCATTTTGTTGACCCACTAAGTCCATGTTGTTGTGAACGTCGTCTAATGGACATTTCAGGATTTTCAGCGACACTTTCACGAACCAAACAAAGATTTTATTGTGAACGACCACTGCATCTCTATTTTCCACTTTTTTGGTCTTCCACGGAACCGGTCTCTTGAAATTTTTTAAAAATTCGGCCAATAATGCTTTCAGTTGAACGATTGTGTAAACCATAAAATTCACGTAATTTTCTAAAAACTCTTCACAGAACGCTGATTTTCATAAAATAATTCGACAATTTGAACGCGTTGTTGTACCGTGTACGAATCCATTTTTATAAATATCATACATCACACTTTTTAAATGCCCACATACCCAGACAAATTCAGAGCGCCATCTATATTTTATTTATTCTTAAAAAAGCCGCGCAATTTGTAACACGCTTTAGTTATGGTTCTTAACAATTAGAAATTTTCAATAATTTATAAAAGCGCTTCATAAATGTATTGGATAAGACGTTTTAAGAACGCTATTGAAGTGCAGGAGCAATTACACATTATTTTCTAATGATTTTTCTTCTTAGAAATTGGTTAGAAGTGGAACACATTGATCAACCCTATATTCATAATGTATATCTAAAAGCGCGTAAGATATCAGGATTACATATAACAGAAAATATTACTAATCAACAGTAACAATATTTATTTGCCCTTTTGAAAATAATTAGACCGGAATATTCATTTTAATATTGCCCTAAATAAAACGAATAGCTTATTGTGTGTGCTAATATAAAAAGAACGGATATTTAATCACGTAAAAGTGGACTTTCGCCGCTGAACACGAAACCATACCACACCATTATGTCAAAGACCCGACTTCCCTTCCACTTCGAAAAGCGAGAACTCCACGAACCATCGACGTTGCGCTACAGCGATGTCCTTCCACGAAATTAATTTTCCGAATATATGATCTGAAAAAAAAAGGACACGCACATAAGAGGACAAGTACTTCCTAGAAAGAATTAAATTAAATTTAGGATACGCTCCGTTCATCCTTGCTGTCGCGTCCTCGTCATCATCATGTTCATCATGTAAATTATTCTGAGGACGTTACAGAACGAGAGAGTAGGGAAGTACAATGAACACAAGTGGTGCAGTTCCTTTAGTGAGTCATTTAAATATAGTTCCTAGAAAAGGTAATTCTTCTATTATACAGTATGATCCAATTGGACACAATTTCAATTGACTGCACTTCCAATTAGACAATTACAATTGAAAGATGATACTGTAAAGTTTCAAATATTACCTCTAGAGCACTACAGCGTTGCGCACCAGCGTCAACTATGTATAGATTGCATTCAGAATGTGGATCTGGAACTTTAGTTCTGGCCACTGAGTTCTCTTGATTCCACGCTGCTTATCAAGTTGCAGGTGAGTACCCCTGTCTCAATAAAATATCTATGGATCTTCTTAATAGTCATAGAGTCTATAAAAAAGATACAATATATACGTGGAGATACATTAAACGTGATTCCGCTTAAGATTTGATTGAAGCAGACCATTTATGTAGATGATGGGTAAGGTGAACCCAAAGATGGTTCCTAAGATACGCCATTTAGGTAGAAACTTCAATAAATTAAACCCGTTATAAGAAGCATCTGAGATAAATACGAACTTGGATGAACTTGTTCAAATGCATTCAGCTTTTTTACCATAAAAAGAAATTCTGAGTCGAGCGTATGAGCTGAAAAATCCACATATACACAATGCCCCACAGTGACCACCCATTAGAATATTTTAGACACTAGTCTTATTTAAATGTTGAAAATTGGTAATAGTGGTTTCAAACATGCCCTCATTAGGTAAGGTAATTATATTTTTGTAACTGTTTCAATTATACCAGATGTTAAATAGAACATCTTGTATATTTTTGCAATTTTGTGTTCTATGTAAGATTTTAGGTGAACTTTTATAAAATTTCCCTTTTCTTAATGTTAACTGTTTTCGAAATATTGATTTTTTTCAAAAATAAAATATAACCGGCTCAGGGCTATGGGTATTGTACAGTAAGAAAGACGTAAGAGTAATATCAACAGATCAGATTATTAGATCTCCAAATTTCCCACCTACACTGTAAGTGACGTAATTGCATACAGGGTGGTGAAAATTTAATGCAAAGTTTAGTTAGCTATGCATATTTATTGTCTAATATATATAACTGTCTAGTTAGTAACTTATATGTCAAGCAATCTATTAAATGTTGTAGTTCTATATATTATAAAAAAGACAAGATTATATTGCGATACATTGAAGTTGAATTTTATTCGAAAACTACGAGGTACGTCGATTAAATAACGGGACTGCTATCTTTCCATTGCGTAGCCGCATTAGGCGAGGCTATAATAGGAATGTCGTTGACCTTGATACTTCCCAAGTGATATCATGTAATTTCGTCTCTCTGTCTGCTTTAGTTTATTTTTGAGCTTTAATTGTAAAGGACACTGTTACTTAGTAATGCCGTGATAATGGTTGACATAAAAATCAGGCAACAAATTTACTTGAAATCCTATGTCAAATTAAAAAAATCACCAACAGAATGTTTACAAACATAAAAGGTGTTTGGTGTTAATGTTATGTTACGAGCGCGAAAGACAAGACAGAAAAAAGCACTAATGAGCACGTCGAAATTGAAGGCGATGCTGATCGTTTTCTTCGATATCAGGAATGTTATTATGACTACCTGGCTGCCTGAAGGTCAAACCTTTAACAAGAAATATAACAAGGAAGCCCTAATCAAGTTAAAAGACAGAGTAAGGAAGAAAAGACCGGATTCGTGGAAGAACGACTCGTGGATTGTGCACCAGGACAACGCACAAGCTCACAATGCCCTATCTGGAAAGCAATTCTTAACGGACAAGCGCATTGCTGTGCTCGATCATTCTTTGTATTTGCCAGCTCTCGCACCATGTGACTTCTACTTGTCGCCAAAAGTGAAAATTTGTAAAAGCAAAAACGGTAGAGTTGTTGAAAAAGCTGACAACTGATGAATTATGACATTGTTTTGAACAATGGAAGACACGTTTACAGTGATATATAGATAAGGGAGGAGAATATGTTGAAGGGGATAAAAGTTAAATATAAATTTATTTGCAATAAATAACATTTCTCACATCAGTGTCGTCATTTAATTGCCACACATCGTAAATTATAATAATTAGAATATTTAAAATGTATCCCAACAAGCACAAAAGTAGCCGAAACCGAGATCGGAACTTATTTGTAGTTGCATAAACGTGATTACTACTACAAATAATACTTTTTGGTCTAAATTACTTTATTTACCAAATTTACAGTAGCCGGATCGACGTTTCTACTACAATTTGTTACCTTGTAGTATGATAACTTCAAAGTCAATTCACTGGTTTTAGCGACTTCACTTTTCCTAATAAAATAACTTTGAAGTTACCAAGACTTTGTAGTAAACTACGACAGTCAAATTTACCAATTCATATCACTAAAGTACGACTATAAAGTAGTAATTCCTTTGAAGTAAATTTTGAAGTTTTTAATAGGTTATAAAGACTTAAAATTTCCCCTAATAGTGGGCGACTTATAAGTAATATTCGTAAGTCAAAATAACGTTTCCTTCACCCGAAAAAATAACTTTATGTTGTAAATTTACTTCTAAGTGGACATTACTATTAGAAATTACTATGAAGTAGATATTACTCCCTGGGTTTTCAAAGTAATATATGTTTATGATAGAGAACCGCCATATTGTTACGTGAATTGTGACAGCGGATCGGTAATCCGTAAAATGTTAGGTTATGTTTCCGTGAAATGAAAATTAAAAAATTACATGAATCATATAAAATTATTTACAGGTAAATTAGCAGTTTTATCAAAAATATCGAATAATAACTTATTTCAATATAATAAATCAAGATAATATAATTTTATATAAATTTCAAGACAGGATTGAAAAATATAAAAAAAAAATTTCTAAATAAAAATTTACTAAAAATTAAAATTATAAGGGCGCATAAAAAATTTAGAGGTATAATGCCTACATTTTGCAGTAAACTTGCTTTCGTTTAAACTTTAATCGAATAAATAACAAAATATTTCAGTATAAAGTTATTATATAATAACTTATCTAAATATTTTGTTATCATTTCATTTTACAATACCTACGCCTTTTCATCTTCAATTCGCATAACATTTCGTTTTATACACAGTGGCTTTATGTGTATACGATAATAATAAATCTAAGAAGATAAGTTGAAAGAGAAAGAGAGAAATATATACGTCAAATATAAACACTACTTGGTAGTCGCGGGAACTACCCTGCCCATTTTGGCAGTAATGTAGTAATAGGAACGTCGTTTTTTCGTTCCCGTGTAGTGTCGCGGGACACTTTAAAGTCATTTTAGTAGTCGTAATTACGTTCCCAAATAGTAATTGTGCTGCTTGGGATGTTATACATTACCGTTTATATTAAATCGTAATTAAAAGGAATTTTAAGTAAAACAGAAGGAGTTTTGCAACAAATGTATGGATTTGATACTACTGCACATCTAGTTTACGTGGTTCAAAATGGACAAGAATCTGATGCAGCCGAGCTTTGTTTTGGAAGACCACCAAGATCCGTGAATACAGACATGGTTAACAAGGTTCGTGACATAATGCGTATGGACTCTAAGACTTAAGTTTATCAACGATAGAGGCACCCAGTGGCGCTATCTTTTAGTAAGACTATTGGCCGTTATTTACAAGTAAACCGTTCAAAATTGTCTTTTAGCTACCTGTTAGACTCTGAATTTGTGTTTGCTAACTTACAAAATTGATAAAATCCCTAGCCAGATACAAAGATTCAACACTAACCGAACCGTCGATCTGAATATGCGCTATTAATTTTTATTGTAAACGAAATGATGTTTAGACCGCACATCAAAATGTTTGTTGATGTGGTATTAGTTATTGGAATCAAGAGTTCTTATAAATAATTCTTGTGTAAAATTGGGTATCAAACTCAAATTTTATTATCAATTAACTGGTTGAAACCTAATTAGCAATAATATAGATGATTAATTAATAAAAATATTCTGAATTTTTCATTTCAATTTTTACTTGATTCACAAAAATTACGTATAAAACAGCTATCTTATTACTTATTCCATTTTCATGTACCTAAAAATACTATATTTTTAAAGAGCAAAATTCCCAAATCATTATTGTTATTACGCGAGACGAATTAAAAAAAAGTTCATAACGAGCGTCGTCCTCCGAGTAATCACATTTTTTAATTAAGAAATTCGAGATTAAGTTTTTATTTGTGTTCCGTTGCTTTTTCAATGTCTTCGTACGAAGCTCGTCGCGCCTCTCGTCTGCATTTCTATACAAACTCGAACGGCCATACTCTCCCTTCGACAACTAACAAAAACTTCCCCTTATTTCTTAATTAAGTCACTTCTTGGATTTCGACATCGCCCTTTAATGGACGGAGATAATATTTTTTTGTTAGGAGCCCGCCGGAATATTAAATTCTGGATATTAATTTATGCCTTTGGAGGGAAAAAAATGTTACATTAAGGAATTATTTGTCACAGTAATTACGGTAAAATTAACGCGGATTTTTGTGGGGATAATTTAAAAATCTTCAGTCTGAGCGGGTATTTTCTCAGTGCTAAAGTTTGTTTGCAATATAATCATCTAATAATCTACTTATATGCTAATTGATGTGGAAGCAAATGGTGAAATACTATAAATACTAGGTGTACCGGAAAGTCATTACCGGTTTTTTCGGACGAAAACTACATAATTTTCAAGAAAACGGAAAAATGTATTTTGTCGAAGTATTGGCCATTTGATATTGAACCCCAGTGATGAATTCCGTTAGACTATCAATAAAACTTCCATATTTTATAATTTCAAACTGTCTTTGTGGTAATATATTAAAAGAATCTAGCAACCATTCCAGTCCTTACATAATTAAACACTCATATATTAATTACGTAAGACATAAACGCAATAGGTCCACAAGATTGTCTTATTGGGGTCCTTATTTGGTTTTAATATTGGAAAAATTAGGATGTTTTTAACAGGTTCGACTTGCTCATATTTAAGCAACATGTCGTTATATATTTGCCAATGTGTACCGGAAAGTCTTACCGGTCTCTTCGTAAAAAAATTACATAATTTTCAAGTAAATGGAAAAATTTATTGTGTCGGCCATTTGACTCTATATATTTTGCCCATCTTTCAGGCAATTTATGGATGCCATACCAAAAAACCTGTTTGTCCTTTGAGCAAAATCATTCATCGAGCCATTTTCTAACTTCTTCGAAATTGGCGAAGCCCTACTCTACAAGTTCGTATCCCATTGATGCGAATAGGTGATAGTCGGACGGGACAAAGTTTGGAGAGTACGGCGGGTGCGATATGATGTCCCATCCAATTGCTTTCAATGCTTCCTTGACCGACTTAGCTGTATGAAACGGCGTGTTATCGTGCTGTAAAATCACTTTACCATGTCTTCGGGTCCATTCTGGACGTGGATTTTTCCCATTGCTCGTAATCGATTGCTAATCGTTTCTCGAACCACGTTTAACGTTTTTGCTAATTGCTTTTGAGTTTGGGTGGTTGACTGTTCATCCAATAACTCCTGCAATTTCGCATCTTCAAACTTTTTCGGTGTACCAGAACGTTCTTTCTCTTTCACATTAAAATCATCACTTCTGAATGATCGAAACCACGCCTCACATGTTTTTATGGTTGAGGCATGCCCACCGTAAGTTATTGGGTGAAAACCCAATTCAAACCCAAAACAATTGGCAGAGGCGTTAAATGTGGCCCAGCAAGTGATCAGCGACCGATTAAGAGCAATGGGAAAAATCCAAATGCTGGGAAAATGGGTGCCACATCAATTGAATGACAACAAATGAAAAAATCGTCTATGAAATGCTGCTCCAAAGGTATGATCAGAAGTCATTTCCGCATCGAATTGTGACGGGCGGTGAATAATGGATTTATATCGGAAACCTTAAGTGCAAAAATCATGGTTATCACCTGGCGAAGCCGGCCCATCAACTCCAAGGCCCAATCGTGTTGGTCGCAAGACAATGCTCTGTGTTTGGTGGGACCAATGTGGCGTGGTGTATTACGAATTGTTGAGCCTGTTGATGCAGTTAATACTGATCGCTACCGACAGAAAGTAATCAATCATGCATTTATAGAAAAATGTCCAGAATGGGCCTGAAGACTCGGTAAAGTGATTTTACAGTATGATAACGCGCCGTCTCATACAGCAAAACCGGCGAAGGAAGTATTGAAAGCACTTGGATGAGATATAATACTACACCCGTCGTCCTCTCCAGAACTTGTCCCGTCCGACTATAATTTTTTTGCATCAAAGGGACACGCACTTGCGGAGCAGCCCTTCGTCAATGTCGAAGAAGTTAGAAATTGGCTCGATGAATGGTTTTACTCAAAGGACAAACAATTATTTGGGATGGCATCCATAAATTACCTGAACGATGGGCAAGACGTGTAGAATCAAATAGCCAATACTTGAATAAATACATTTTTCCATCTTCTTGAAAATTATGTAGTTTTTTTACGAAAAACCCGGTAATAACACCTGGTATTATGATTTTAATTTAAGTGTTCCGTTTTGTAATTTCTTTTAAGAATAA
The DNA here is from genome assembly GCA_031893035.1 of Dermolepida albohirtum. Lineage (NCBI taxonomy): Eukaryota > Metazoa > Arthropoda > Insecta > Coleoptera > Scarabaeidae > Dermolepida > Dermolepida albohirtum. Next base: position 31,647 of record JAVIWB010003301.1, read on the forward strand.
AAGTTTCGTTAAACATTTATTACTAAAATCTTTAGGTAGCTGTAATTCTCTATGCATCCACTTTGCAACATTTATTTGTATAAACTTCTTCTTATTTTTTTTATAGAAGCCGTCAGTGTATAGTAGTGGAAATATTTTTATTACGCCCTGTATATAAACATGAAATAAAAATGGAATATTTCAAAATTGCGTGTTTAAAATTTCACATTTAGTTTTATTAACATTCCTTGTATAAGGTTGCTCATTCTTCGAGAGTAACTTTATTTTACTCAATTCCGTACACGTTATTTACTTTTTCGAAGCGTAAATTAACTCTGCGAACATGAAAGCGAATGCAGTTTTTTTGTAATTGTTGTTAACTTAATTTGGCTTAATCTGGCAAACTAAACATGAAGATTAGCTGTTCACGAAAGGCGTTTTCCAAAGCCGATTCTCGAAGCAACTTTTTCTCCTAAGTACACAATGCCACGGTCTTTACAAAACTCGAAAAGTTTGCCAAACGTTCGGTGATTGTCATCGTTCGACGAATACAGTAACAGGCAAACAACGAATACAACTTCATCGCCCTAATAAAATAAATCTCCCTTTCCCTTTCACTATCTCGAATGAAATTTATCGAGTATACGCGACAGTGATTCAAACTGTAAGATTTGTTTTCGGTATACCGGTGGTGGTCATTCACGTACCATTTACCTCGAAATTGAATCTATTACTCATCTATATTTGTTTCTATATCTTTTACTATAAATCTGGTTGGTTTGATTTCGATAACTATCTTAATTGCTCGCAATTATGTATTGCTACATTTACTGAGTAAAATTTACTCGTCTAGTGATCATAATATAATCTGAGGTTACCACATACGAGTGTAGTACCAGACGTACCCGATTTGATATATAGATGGCGGTTATTGTTTAAACAGCATGACTATGGTAGACGGTACCAATCTTAGAAAGCCAAATTTGAAGTTTGACGACGCTACGCTGTTTAATATTTATTCAGCAGCCATGAATAGTGAACGCTATATGTAAACATGTAAAAAATTGGTGATTGTTATGTGATACAATACTTGAAGACCTTAGTCCGACCAATATCAAAGCGGAGCTTGGTTCTACTCCGGAGGAGTCTGCTTCTCCATTTACAACAGTAAAATATTGAGTGTTAGAGTTTCAACGAGGTCGTAAGAGACAAACATCGTAATGGTCGACCAGATGAGCTAAGAATAGCGAAAAAAATCCACAAAATAGTATTGGATGCCCATAGACTGAAAGTGCGCGAGATGGTAAGTATCGTAAGCTGCTATACATCGCATGTTGATTGAAAATTTGGACATGAGGAAGCTATGCGCGAAATGTGTGCCGCGATTACTCACAACAAAAAAAAACAGCGCCGTGAAGATGTTTCAATCGAGTGTTTTGTGTATAATAGCAATAAAGCCGAGTTTTTGCGTCGATTAATAACCATGGATGAAACATGGATCATCACTTCACTGAGACGACGGAACAGTAAAAACTACGGACTGAAAAGGGAAAATCGGCTGGTAACACTGCTCCTCGGTTGGTATCCAAATATTCACCTCCACGATTAATAGTGAAGATTTGCAATTTTGAGTGTCGTTTGAAATGGAAACACATCATGATCTATCAAAGGCAAAGTCTTGGAGGATTGTCAATTGAAAAGTGGACAGAACACAACAAAGTGTTGCTTCAGAATTGAAACGGTCAAAGTGTGAACATGTGCAATGTTCACACTGTGACTGCTTCGATGGTAAAAATCTATGAACTACGTTTCGAACTGATTATTTGTCAAATTTAGACCTTTCAGACTTTTTCCTTCTTCCCAGCCGGAAAACTGAGCTCGCTGGCAAGAGCTTTGAGTTAAATGAGGAGAAGATCACTGACAATAAAGCTTACCTTTCTGCAGGAAAGAAAAGACTTGAATGTCACTGGACTAAATGCAATGATTTACAATGAAATTACTTCGAAAAATAAAATAATTTTTTTACTAAAAAGTTTGTTTTCCTGTCTAGGCTCACTAATTGCTAGGCGGATTAGTAATTAGTGGGATCACTTATCGTGGTATCACTCTAACATAGGAGTCTATCACTCGAAAATATCGACGAAGAATATTTTGCAAAACAATTTTAGAATGGTATTGTATATTTCTTTCTTAGACGTAGAGAGGTTAATTTTTATCGGCGCAACAGGATGAGATGCAATGTAGTAAAAGCGTTTGTTGATACGTATGTGTCAACAAATATATAACTGAGCAGAGTGATGGGCCTTGAATAAGTCATATTCGGTATGTACTTATTACGTACCTGGTGTGCAGACAAATGTGACCGCTCTACTTGCAAGCTATTGAACCTAGTATTCTAGAATTATTCCTACTAGGATTGTGTTTTATGGACGACTCTGTCGAATCGAGGTAATTATTAACATCTCCATAAAACGATTTTTCTTTATTAAACTACGCCTCGTGTTGTATATGTAAGGAATTGGATGTATTGACAGACCTTCAAGAATTGAAATTCTTTCAGTATACAATGAAGTTATTTCATCCTAGTAATGACTCCAATACTAAGTAGCAGCTAACGAATATATTTTATTAACGTATGTACATACATATTCTCAATTATGAAATGTGTTTACAGTCATTAACTACCATTGATTTACTATTAAAAGTAATTATATATACATACGAGCGTCTTTTATAATAAACGGTGTTCTGAATGCCAATTTTATGAACATTTCATTGTTGGTCTTTTTGCTGGGCTATTTATTGTGTATAATAATTATTATGCATAATGCACATACATATGTAAGTGAATAATACACTTAGATAGTTGATATGTAAACTACAAATGTAATATTAGAAATGATGAAAGAAAAATATTGAAAATAACAATGTTATGACATCGGAACTTGGATAACCGACGAGACTGGAGTATAGAAAACTTACCTACCAAGATGCGAAAAAAACGGTATTCATTAGTTCTAGCTGTGTAATATTAATTAGATTTTAATGTTTATTTATTCTTGTGTTCGACGCTTCTTCATATCAAGTATATTTTTTTAAATAGAGATATAGAACCTAATAAATAAAACATCTTATTGGGCAAGGACGTCTTTCTCAATGCGTTCTATGTGCTGGTGGTGATCAATGGACGTAAAAATGAGCTTGAAAGAAGAAGATATAAGCTACAATAAATATGTACAGAATGTAATATGAAAATATTTTCAGGGGAAAATAGAAACGAAACCCAACAAAGACCAAAAATAGTGGCAAAAGCAGGGTGCTAGAACAAGTAATCTATTTTAAGGCATTTGGTCTACGAGGTGTAGCTATTAAATAAAGAGACTGATGCTGTAAAACATTTTATTTTGATTTCGTACATATCTACTTATTATCACCTTCAATATACACCTCTTCTCTATCCTTACAACGCTCTATGCGAATCTTCCATTGCTCGAAACAGTGCTGGAAGCCTTCTTTTGTCATTTCCTTCAGGACGCGTGCCGCTTTCGCTTTCACAGTTTCAACGGACTCAAATTTTATTCCCTTTAATTCAGATTTCACCTTAGGGAGCAGATAGAAGTCGCACGGCGCAAGATCCGGCGAATAAGCCGGATGGTCTAACACTGGAATGCTGTACTTGGTTAGAAACCTCTTTACTGACAATGCGGAATGAGCCGGTGTATTGTCTTGGTGGAGAACCCATGACTTGTGCTTCCACAATTCGGGTCGTTTTTTCCTTATTCTTTCACGGAGTTGAGCAAGAACGTGAAGGTAGTAATGTCAATTAATAGTTTCACCTTCAGGAACCCAGTGAAAGTACACAATCCCTTGAATATCGAAAAAAACAATTATCATTGCTTTGAATTTGTATTTGCTCATTCGAGCTTTTGTGGTTCTCGGTGAAGATGGGCTCTTCCAGTGCAAGGATGGGCGCTTCGTTTCAGGATCATAAGTGAAAAACCACGATTTGTCATATGTTATTATCCTTTCCAATAAGTCTTCTCGGCCATCTTGAAAACGCCTAACCCACTCAAAACGTGCACGCGATAAATATTTATTGCCATACACCTCTTTTAATAAATTATAAGTTCGAGTAGCGGTTTTTCCAAGTTTCATGTGAAATTTCACAACAACTCCTTGCTCTATTGTTACACTTTTTCCGGCAAAACAGAAAAACAACTCCAATGCGAACGAAGGCTTCGACAATACTGATTTATTTACAGAGGCGAGAGACACTACATTCGAAAGAGAAGGCTGCACGATAAATAGCTATCAGTCAGTTCTTCTATACCAGCTTCAGTCTCGTTATTTAATTGCCACACCTCGTATATCATGCGTTGATATCTTGTAACAGTTTAAAAGTAACATGTCAAAACCAAGATGTACACGGTTTTGAACGGTGTGGATCGCGTACGGAGTTTGATTTTCGTGCGGTTGTTTTTCGCCGTGGTTTACCAGGTGCGACACTTTGAAATTATCTGCTGATGATGACAACTTGGTTGTCGAAATGCGTATACAGAATTTACAAAGTTAATGTGGAAAGGGGTTATATATCAACCTTATTGATCAAGTCAATCAACCACAGGCTCCATCAAATTCAACTCTATCACGTATATTTTATATATTGTTATCTGAAACTATTAAAAATCTCTGGGTACTTTTGCTAAAATTTCCACAATCTGTGATCAGACGACCGGGTGATTATAGATGATAAAATTTTCTTCTTATAAGCATCTGTATAATTAGAAACGGAATACAAATCGCGCTGGTATAAAGAGTTGTACAAAGAAATAACGACGGAAATCATAGTTAAAAATTATTCGAGATCGAAAATTGGATGTGTTAAGATCGATTATCATATGAAAACGAAAATTGTAATACTTGCCAAAAGCCCCGGAATGATAAGATAGTAATTTATTACTAAAACAGTGTCTTCTTCCAGCTCAACCTGGAACCGTAAAACAACAATTGACAGCAATCGCACTTACCAAAGCCTTAGAAATAATATCTAAGTTTGCGAACTTTTCAAAGCGTTCAATTATGTAAATCATTACGGTTTTTCGAGAAAGCGGAAAGATTATGAAGTGCACAGTTAATTTTTGAGTCTTACGAAGAGCTATCTTGAAAACCATACAACTAGAGCCCCAGAAGGAAGTCCCGCACTAAGCCAATTCTGTCGTTTGGATGCTTAAAATTAATTTGTCCATTTCATCATTGAATAGTACAGAACTACCACCTTGCTGTATATTTGACGATGTTAATACATCGCCTAGGAAGAAGATCTTTACTGTTATAAATACTGCATTTTTATCATTTAATACTTAATAAGAAATTACTTATTTACACGTCACTGGCTAAAGGTTTTCACAATCGTTGAAAGTACGTGTAATATTTGAACAGTTTTAGGCAAAATATTGTAGTGTTTCATTATAAATAAATGCCTTGAAGCTTGAACAGTGCACGATAAAGACTCGACGAAGTAAATAATAAAGGTTCCGGATTTTTACTTCATAGTACCCTGAGTTTTATACCGAACTCATCCCAATTCATGCATGAACGAGGGTAGATTGACAAGTAGTGAGAATGGAACAGTTTTGCAAAAATGTACATTATAAATAAATGCCTTGAAGCTTGAACAGTGCATTTTTGAACGAGGGTAGATTGACAAGTAGTGAGAATGGAAAAGAAAAACGAATTTTTTAAATACAAAATAATTTTTATTTTTCAATATATTCTCCTAAAAGAGCAATACATTTATTCCAACGGTGCTCCAATGCCCTTATGCCATCTCTAAAGTGCGATTCCGGAAGGCTTGCAAAATACTCATTTACGAAGATGACAAGCTCGTCGTTAGACGAAAATTTCTTTCCACTTAGTGCCGTTTTCAATTTTGGAAAAAGATGGAAGTCGGAAGGGGCTAGATCCGGCGAATAAGGCGCATGCGGTACTAATTTGAAATACAACTCGTGGATTTTGGACATCGCAACTGTGCTGGTATGCGAGGGAGAGTTGTCCTGCTGAAACAGAATCTTTTTCTTTGCCATTCCTGGCCGTGTAGCATGAATCTTAACATTTAATTTTTGTAGAAGTTCTGCATAATATTGTCCGTTTATTGTGGCACCTTTCTGAAGGTAATCAATGAACAAAATGCCCTTTGAATTCCAAAAAATTGATCCCAGCACCTTGTTTGCCGATAAAGTGGTTTTCGCTTTCTTTGGAGGTGCAGAACCATGTTCTAACCATTGTTTCGACAGTTGTTTAGTTTCGGGTGTACTGTAGTGTATCCAAGTTTCACCGCAAGTAACAAATCGCCTACAAAAATCAACCGGATTCCGCTTATAAAGGTCCAAACACTCATCGAAAAGTGAACTTTTGATCAGTCGTAAGCAATCGCGGCACCCATCTTACCGAAAGGTTGGAAAGGCCCAATTCTTTCGTTAAAATGTGGTGTACGCGTTCTGTGGAAATGTTTACTATGTCTGCCACCTCTCTCACTTTGAGTCGTCGATCTTGCGGAATTATATTATGGATTTTTATAATCATTTCCCTAGAAGTCACGATTTTGGGTGCTCCAGAGCGCGCTTCATCAACACAGCTTGTTCTACCACGTTTTAATTCATGTACCTATCTACTTATTGTGGCGGATGATGGAGCAAATTCACCTAATGTTTTTCGTAACTCATCTTTTATTTCGGTAGCTTTCGTACCCTTAAATACGAAGTATTTAATCACCGCACGATACTCTTATTTTTTCCATTTTAACAAAACGACGTGCTGCTTCTTTTTCAATCAGCTGTCAAAAATAAATTAATCAACCAATTTATCTAAATATCGGAATGTAAACATATAAATAGGCAACCTAAATTACAGTGCATTTGTTTTACCAATTAGAGCGCCACCTATGTGGCATTCGCACTACTTGTCAAACTATCCTTGTATATATCTGTACTGTCATTCCTACATTTTTATATTCGTTTGAGTGCTTGCATTTTTGTATAAAGAAATTAAAATAAAACTAGAGTTAGTCTAGTACTGTGGGAGGAAAATATATATAAAGTTTTGAGATTTTTTTTAAAGGAATAAAAAGGATAAAAGCAGCAACATTTTATAGCGTAAGCCATTCCGTTAGAAACGAGTGTGAGGGACTTATACATACATACGATGTGTAAAGTTCACGCTTTATACCTTGTAGCACAACGTATTCGCCAATGTTATCCAGAGGTGGACGCATTGATTTCAAATATCAAAATCTTCCAATCATCGAATTCGAGAATTCCATAGGCGGTGCTCCAGTATTCCTGAGCCACCAGAGCCAAGTCTTCCAAACGGCGGGGAACGTGGTTTAAAGCGCTTTCTATTATTGTGAGAATTTCCAACAGATTAAAGGAAAGCCAGAAAAGATTTGAAAACACATCCTTCATAACCAATTTAAAACAAATTTAGGACAATTACAAAGGTTTATTTGACACAATAGAAAAATTTCAAAACATCGGGTTGTCGTTAGTGAAATGAATGCAAATTGTAAACGATGTAACTCACTGCTACGAGGGAGCGTTTTTATATTCGCGGAATGGGGGACAAGGGGTGGAAATAAAAAAACCAAATTATTTTTCTTTTTCAATATATTCACCTGCAAGACGGATACATTTTTCACATCTTTCAATTAATTTATTTATACCCTCATAAAAAAATGATTTCTCTTTATCTGCAAAATACGCCGAAACTGCCTCCTTGACTTCATCATCGGCAGTAAATTTTTTACCCCGCAGCTCTTTTTTCATTTCCGGAAACAGGTAATAATCATTCGGGGCCAGGTCTGGGCTGTAGGGTGGGTGATTCACAATTTCGAAGCCCACCTTATGCAGGGCAGCTAACGCAACGCGGCTCTTGTGGACGGGCGCGTTGTCGTGCAAAAGCAGAACACCTTTTGTCAATTTTCCCCGTCTTTTCTCTTTAATGGCTTCTTTTAGTCGCTCTAATATTGAAGCGTAATATTCCCCGGTTATAGAAACACCTTTATCTTTATAATCAATCAACAATGTTCCTTCCGAGTCCCAAAATACCGTTACCATGAGTTTCCCAGCTGATTGTGACACTTTAAATTTCTTGGGAGGTGGTGTGCCTTTTTTGCCACTGCATGGAGTCTTGTTTGGACTCAGGTTCATAATGATGAACCCAAGTTTCGTCTCCAGTAACAATTCCACTCAATACACCATCCTTGTCTTCATTACAGAGGTCCAAAAATGCACGCGAACACTCTACGCGCTGTTGTTTTTGCGGCGGCGTGAGCATTCTCGGCACCCATCTTGCGCTGACCTTAGACATGCCGAGATGATCGCGTAGGATTTTAAAAATTGTTGTATCGGATACTCCAACCATTTCTGCGAGTTGTTTCTTCTTTAGTCGAGCATCTTCGAGTACAATTTGTTCAACTTTTTGGACAAGTGCTGGCGTGGTCACCTTAATGCTCCTGCCCGGCCTCGGGTCGTCTTCAAGGGATTCCCTTCCTTGTTTAAATAAACTATGCCACTTGTACACCATGGTTTTTCCTGGACAAGAGTCGCCGTAAACCAATGACATCTCATTCATTATGGTCGCGATTGATTTTTCTTGCCTGGAAAGGAACTTTATAACGGCACGATATTCGATTTTTTCCATATTTCACTTTTCACTCCTGATTATGTTACTTGGTTGACGATAGCTCAAAGACTAACTGTCTAATAACAATGAAACTTCGTATTTATACTAATCATGAGTCGCTGCACAGGCCACGCCCCCAATGCGCCTACTCACCCCTCTACAACCCGCTCATTCCGCGAATATAAAAACGCTGCCTCGTATGTGCTGCAAGTGACATGAAAAATATATGTTGTAGAAAAATTCGAGAGTGTTATAAGCAAAGATTTCGATTTTGCCAGACAAAAACAAATTTCACATTTTCTAAACATAAAAACATCTTTTCATCACGGTGTACGTTGCTCTCTGAGCCAAATGTGGAAGCTTACGTCGTGCTGCAAACATTTTGTCAGTCTTATCCATTGTGCGCTACGCAACGACTGCGAATAATCTGTTATTTATAAAACAAAACATACGTGATATAAATAACGCATGCATCGCAAGGTCGCCCATTTGTTCGTACATTCGTTTTGTTACGATCCTGGCGCAAGGATATTACGTATACGAAGTGTAATTATTAGGAATTTTACTTTATTTATATACGGTACAAGAATCAAAAATCAATGTTAATTTTCAGTTATATTAAAACATCGCTAAAATCACGTTCCCAAAAAGTTAATTAAATAAAAGCGTTTATTAATCCTGAGAGTTAACATTTAAGTAGGTTCACTGATGTAAAAGGTTGCATGTGCTCAAGAGGTGTGAAAATGCATGTGCTCTCAAACTAATGTCGATTATTGTCGTAATTGAATCGGATTAATGTGTAGGGGGTTCGGCTGTGTTAAAGAGTGCAAAAAGAAGAGGTGCGCTTCGGTATGCAGCAGTAATTAGTGAAAGCCGGCGGACTATATGGAACGATTATACGAATCATTAGGTTTGTTAAACTTGTAGAACCGAATAATTTTTTTTCTTCGTTAACACAAACACCTATTAAATTTAACTAATTGTCGTTTGGAATTTTGGAATAACCACGTGTTAAAAAACAACTAAGAAGTTTTTTTCAGAGAAATAATGATTTTAATTTTATTTCAGTAATCTTTTTATTATGAAAATTTGATTTCATAATAAAAAGCTTACTGAAATAATAATAAAGTCATTATTTTTTTATTTTTTTAATCGTTCTCTAAAACATGTGTTTATGCGCTTACAATGTAAAAAATAATTGGCAGTACTTTCTTTCACTACAATCAGTAATATTAATAGGCAAATTATAAGAATTGTAATCATCTTCATTTCTTTGAAGAGATTATGTAATTCTTTCTCAGCTAGTTCAATCGCAATTTCGAATCTCATAAGTCGAAGGTATTACAAAAATAACATTAAAAGTAATAACCTTGGGTTTGTACAATGGGGTTTCCCAAAAGAATCAAGAAGGAAATGGCTAATACATGCTTGGATGTTTTCCTGTGGGACCACTTGAAGACAGTGTACACTAATCCAGTGACAAATGAACAAGATTTGAGGCAATTTATTAATGTAATGGAATAAGAAACAATTCCGGTGTTGTAGATTAAGAATCTTTACACGTAATAGTAAGTAATAAAGCTTTCCTTTTTGGAATATTTTCGTCGCCCTTCATCTTCGAAATAAGACGTCTCCCTGAAAATCATCCGAGAGACAAAGAAATCATAAAGTTTTCGGTTCTGAACGGTTTCCTGAGAAAAAAATAGTTAAACAGAAGAGACCAGAAGAGAAAAGTTAGTTAAACAGAAGTTAGTTAAGCAGATGGTGAACTTGGTTTATCGGACGATCAAGCTGTATCGCATTTCCTTTCTCCATTACCGCGAATATGAAACGGAAGTACAACTGTTTCAATTCACAAGATGAGGCGATTTATCAAGTAAATTAATGATCTGGATGCTAATCCTAGACCAGTAGGATATTTCAATAGATATCTAGATAGGAACTTTTCGAGACCATGAAATTTTTCAATAGTCGAAAGTTCTTTGCCATTTCTTTGAGTGTAACTTATTAATTGGCACGTACCAAGATTAAAAATGTTTTGGGATTTGGACCACACACATTTCGATTATGTAGTAAAACACACTGGGGACCTGTGCCTGAACTGTTGCTAAATGAACACCACTAATTTGGGTGATATTAAATAACTCCCACTTAGTAAATTTCACACATTGTTATAATAAACAAACCCACACTCGTGTTTAAAATATTGCACAAAATTACTTTCCCTGGCGCGATAAAAATTTATCTTCGTACATTGCTCCAATAAGTTTTTTCATGTAATCTTGAAGCTAGCGGTTCCGATGATTATTTCCATAAATTCAAATCTCTTACTAAGTCATTCAATTCCAACTAGGCAAAACAGTGCTGTCCAGAATTTGGAATTAAATCTTCATCATCCAGATCATACTCCTTAAGAACGCCCTCATCTTCTAGTGAAGGAATCTCTTCATAAACTGGCACAGGTATTTCATCGGAATGAGATACTGGTCGAATGGCTGAGTCGAGAAAGACCTGATAGGGAAAAACGTATGTTATCTATTTGTTTTTCCGCAAAAACAGAGGAAAATTGAACCAATTCCTGGCCAGTATTTTAGAAAGACGAAACATTATCTGATCTTATGAATAGTAAACGAAAATGTAGATCAAAATGTCGTTTTTCTAAATGTAAATGTTTAACATTTGTAAAATGTACAACCTGCACTATATTTCTTTGTATGTCAGCTGAAAAAATTATTTCCAAATTCCATCAATAACTTTCATTAACTTATTTTACTTTTTACGTGTTTACAGTACCAAGGTATTATATATATGTTTGCTGCCTAGCTTTATTAAATGTTTTTGGATATTATACGTTCACTACAATATTAAATGGTCTTTTATAATAATACAAAAGATTTATTTTCTTATTTTTTCCATTGAAATTATTTTGGATTCGAGGAAGTTTAGTCAAATAACAATAAATTGTAGTAAATAACTGACAAAGTCGTAATCATATAGAATAAATTCCTTTCCACTCACCACCAATTTCATCATTTTGCAGCGCCATTCACTCCATCTACCGTTCGAAATTTAAATTTATTGCGCTCGAAATTTAATCGGTGTCTGCTCTCCTGATTCCACTTTTCCTCCATTAAATTTTAATAACAGTCACATGATTGACTTGACGTTATCGAAATGTCAATTTACGGTATTAAGTTTAATTTGAATTTCCCGTTTAATAAATGGACATTGTTTGGATTCCTGAATTGACAGGTACACCGTGCAGCGTGTTCAAAGTTCTCTCATTTTAGCGGTTATACATTTTTTTAAAGTAAATGTTCCTTGTGACACCATCAAGTTTATTCGTTGAGCTGTTCGTGAGAGTTAACTTCTTATTGAATAAGTGATCCTCTGTCGAAAATATAACCAAAATAGCTTTAAAAGCGCAACATGTAACGGAATGTTGAATATGACAATATTTATTATATTTTGCGCCGTGATATTGTTATACTTATATGAAGAGAGCGCGAGGTAAGATTTTGTGTTTTCTAAACTTTTTATATACATAAATATACTCTAGTGGTTAGTTACCACAACGGGTGTACATGTTTAATGGCTGCATGTGGGTTCTGTAGACCCCAAATTCGAACATTGTGTTTGTTTACCAGACTACTAACATGGAAAGCCGCTTCATCCCAGAATACGATGCCTTGTGCGAAAGTGTTATCATTGTCAATTGCATCATGAATTTTGTTACAAAATGCGAAACGTTTCCGTTTGTCATCAGGACGCAGAGCTTGTAACAACTGTAACTTGTATGGCTTCATAACTAACCGGCGTCTCAAAACACGCCAAATTGTTGTTGTAGGCAGCTGTAACTCCCGACTGGCACGACGAGTTGATTTTGATGGATTCCATTGGAAAGCAGTTTGAATTCGTGCAACATTTTGTTCAGAAACACGAGGGCGGCCAAGACTCTTTCCACCCACTCGGAGAATAAATTTGGTAGCTCAACCTGTATGGTCGTAACGGAGTAGCCATTTTAAACATATGACGGTTACCAAGAAAAACGGAAGACAACTGACATCTAGCGACTATTAAATTAACTAGACTATGTATTCGTTTCTCCAATAGCCGAGCCGAAGCGCAGCGATCGATAGTTTGGACAAAATAATACCTTGTAATACGTATTTTCTTTTTGAAACACACTGTACTATAGAAATAAATTAATTTTTAATATGACCCTGATAATCTATATGTTTTTACTAAGTGTCAATTTTGACAGATTAAAGCGATTAATTATCTACTGATAATAACAATTTAATTGTTGAAATACGTACATAGAATACGAAAATTATTGTGGAAAGGGCTTATGTTAACCTTAGTTGATTAATTTAATCAATCACGGTCTCCACTAAATTTTACCAATCTCTACAGGATCATCGACAGATTCATGGAGCAAAGTTCCTGTTGAATTTTATTCAGGGCACTCCTATAATTACTTTCCTCTATTAATTTTTTTGTACACCGTTTATCCTCTCCCTCTGCTGACCTACTTTCACCTTACCATATCCTAGAACTAATTTCCTTCTGCGTAGTGATATTTTTATTAATCCAATTTTATTCAACTACAAAGAATTGTTTTTTTAGTTTTTCTTTTTCACAATTTTTTAAAATTCTTTTAATTACAGTTTCTGTATGTTTTATTTTATGTATTTTTCGTGGATGTGTACGTATATTGCTTCAATTTGTCTTGTAACAGTTTATTGTTCAACAATAGACATTATTATTACTATTATAAATTGAATTAATTTGTATTCATTTTACGTAAAACATTTTAAGATAAATTGGAATTAATATGTACTTTTTTGTCGAAGAATGTTCGCCGCACATTCTGAAACTAAAATCAATTGTTTTCTTTTTCAGGAGAATTTTGTAGTGGACAGTGCTGTAGTTCAAAAAGTGAGGTTATATTAAGAGAGCAAGCGCAGGAAGATTTCGCTAGAACGTTGAAGTACAATTCGGATGTCCTTCAAGGATCCCTATCGTCAATTTCCGACACCCTACAAAGTGAGTCTGATATACACTTAAAATTGAAACCAATCTCATTATTGTTAAATAATATCATTCAAAATTATTTTGGAATTGATATTATTTTGCACTAATGCTATCTCCACATTTTTTTTACTTAATAGAAGCGGAATAGCTAATTTAATTATTGAACGTGTCTATGGGATTGATTATTATTACGGATGAAATGATTGGGTGTGCTAAAAGTTATTAAAAATTCTTAAAATTAATTTTCAATGAGACTCGATGCACTTCGTAACATTCATGTAAGTACATATAGCGTTCCGGACTTATGTTTCAGTAACGTAAGTAACAGAATTAATAAAGACATTCAAGTTGTTATTTTTATGACTTTTAATAATGGAATTGTGATTTATAAATGCCAACAAAATAAAAGTGCTTATCATCTATTGAATGCAATTGGAAAAGATGATTGTCGAGCCAAAATTAACGATTATTATTAATTCAGAATACACCCAATTGATGATACATGGTAAATAGAGTCAGCTTTACATTAGCAACATGTGCTACTAATAAAAATTTGATTTTTCAATTGGTAGGGGATCTGAGAATATGCAAAGATTAGGTTCTATGTAATATTTTTAAACAAAAACACATTTTCAGGCGACTCAATAAGAGATAACTACATGTGTAACGAGATTAGATGACAACAAAATCTATTTTATCTTTATAGTAGGATGATCGGTCATAATTTTTTTGATTATGCAATTAACGATCAGAATTAAAATAATGGGCTAATAAGTTGATTATGAACCATTTCGCGCTATAATAACATAATAGATTTTCCTTGAGCCTCTTGTAAGTCTGTTGATCACTTTCTTTTTTTACTTTCTATGCCATTATGCCTTTAACAGAAGGTATAGAAGGCTATTACAGCTTATCGTGACTTTTTGCACGTCTTTGATAAATGACACTTCACTTGTAAATCTGTGAACAATTTTGTTTTATATGTTCCAAGACCAGTCAGCTATTGTCCATAGTTATCCATATCTTTGGCTAGCTGCTTTGTATTATGGCTACATTTAATTTACTGGCATATCCCCATAGTCTTCTTCGAAGGTCCAGATTGGTTTCATGATAACATAGATTTGCATAAAAAAGTCTAGCTTTCAAGTGGTAGCTATATAGTTCCTTTGCACTGTTGTCGATTAGTGTCCGGTTTTTGACATGGTGACCTTCCAGTTGAACTTGTTGTTCATGTGTCCTTGGTATGGGTACTTCTTTACTGCTTCAATATAAGATTGTTGAATCTTCCACTTCTCTATCCAGGATTTTATCCGGTATAAGTGAATCTGTATAATAAGTGTTTGAAGCTTCGACTAAATCTTTGTTGGATGCTCAAATGACTTATCGGCAAAAGTGCCCACAACGATGCTTCTTGTTGATGAGAGCTTGGAAATAAATATGGGGTACCTATGTCACCGCCTTGCGGCATGCTATCTATCGCTCTGGTTATAAATTCCGTCACTTAGATGGGGCTTTAAAAGATGGTAAGTAACAAAGGGGAATTGTTTGACTATGTATTAGTATATCGGTATTCCAAACCCTATCAACGATTTTACTGATATACACTAGTTTCTGTTTTCTAATATCTGATTTATGACATGGCTTTTTTTGAGTCTGACTACTTGAGTGTGTTTCTCGAAACTCATACTGGTGAGAAAGTATCCATTCATCAGGAAGAGGCTCTTATAACAAACTTATAGGATGGTATGGTGAAGCTTTCGTTTCATTACATACTTTCCAGTGTTCGTTTTGGCTTTCAACGGTATAGATCGTGTGCGGAATTTGTTTCCGTACGGGTATTTTTGCCGTAGTTTTCCAGATGCGACACTGTTTAATTATTTGTTGGTGATAACAACTTAGTTGTTGAAATACGTATACAGAATACGAAAATTAATGTGGAAAGGGGTTATATGTCAACCTTCAGTGATTAAGTTAATTAACCACAGGCTCCATCAAAATTACCTACATACATTCCAGCTTTAGGTATTACGATTATTTCAACGATTTATTATTGCTGTGGCATTTTTACTTAAGAATGGCCTTAAATAAGTAAGAAATAGTATTCCTTTCTTTGGGAGTTCCTTTGGCATTTTTAGGACAGTTTTGTCAATTCCCTTTCTTATGTTTAGGAGTTTTATTTCTTTTTGGATCTCTATGGAGTAACTCTGTGGGTGGTACGTTTGCGAGAACTACGGCACTTTTTCTTCGTTACTTATGGTCTACTAACTGCCTGGTATCCATCGCTACGAATGTAGAGCACTAGCTCTTCGGATTTATTCCTGTACTTAATTGGTCTCCAAACTTAATTCAGATGGGCTTCCAAACATAGTTTACAAAGACTTTTCTCTATAAATTAAGGACCAATTACGAGGAATAAAAAGTATTTACCTCATATTTAACAACAATTACAAAAGCATCAAGAAGATTGTATGATTATCTGTTTACGATAACATTTTTATATTTCCTAAACTTTTCAAAGCAGTTTAGATTTCATGGTCAATCATGTACTAAATATTCCACATCCATTGACTTAACAATATTTTAATTTAAAAAAAAAACGTAAAAACAAGTTACCTCAGTATGCATGATATGGATTAATATCGTCTCTGCCAATTGCATGCAAACCATACTAATTGATATTAGCGGAAGGATAGAGAAATCAATGACCATCGACTCTACACACAGAACAGTTAACAGCATAATTGCTCTGTCAATACCAGACTACTGCTAGTACTGTATAAATGTATTTCCGCCACGACTAGTAAACAGTATATATGGTATGTGTATGCGAAATATTGTATTGCAATTATTCATTCAGAACGGTTATAATTTGCATTTGTATTATTATATGTGTACGCATTACGCAACAACGCGTAATGCGGTATCTGTCTGCTGTTTACCTTAAACCGCCAATTACTCTGATGATTACAATAGCACAACTCATAATGTGTAACGATAAAATTCTTCGCATTCTAGTCGATATTTAACAATTCTGCATTGTGTTGTGGGAATGTGTGTTATTCGAGAAAAAAATAAAACAATAAATGGTAGGAATTTTGTTGGTAACAAACTACAAGCATTTCTTTAATGAATCATTTATATTATTTAAATTATGAAGCTTTTCTTTACTTCAGCATTTAAGCGAAAAAGACGTAAGAACGTTTGCACTGTTCCTGCACTTTCACAAATAAAATAAAAATTAATTAAAGATTTTCTGCCTAGGATGATAGGGTGCGATTCTTGATAAAGTCTAGAGGTTCTAAAGGGTGATTCAAATTGCGCGGTTTTTTTAAAGAATAAATAAAATATAGATGGTGCACTGAATTTGTTTGGGTATGTCTTCACTTAAAAAGTGCGATGTATGACATTTATAAAAATGGCTTCGTACACGGCACAACAATGCGTTCAAATTGTTGAATTATTTTATGAAAATCAGCGTTCTGTGAAAAGAGTTTTTATAAAATTACGTGAATTTTATGGTTTACATAATCGTCCATCTGAAAGCACTATTGGTCGAATTATTAAAAAATTTCAAGAGACCGGTTCCGTGGAAGATCAAACAAGTAAAAAATACAGTCGTAGTGGTCATTCACGAGAAAATATTGGTTCGGTTCGTGAAAGCGTTGCTGAAGATTCTGAAATGTCCGCTAGACGACGTTCACAACAATTTGGACTTAGTGGATCAACAACATGGCGAACTTTACAAAAGGGTTTAACTCTGAAGGCATATAAGGTTCAAATAAGACAGGAACTGAAGCCATTAGATTATTTAAAACGTCGGTCATTTGTCAATTTCATCAATGAACAATCAGCTGATTTTTCTCGTAAAATTATGTTTTCCGATAAGGCACATTTTCAATCTGGTGGCTATGTTAATAAACATAATTGCCGGTGAGGAAAATCCACGAATTATTCATGAGACACCTATGCATCCTAAACGAGCTACTGTTTGGTGTGCATTATGGTTAGGTGGTGTAATTGGACCTTACTTCTTTGAAAATGCTGCTGGTGAAGCTGTAACTGTCAAAGGTGATCGATATCGTCAGACGATAACTGAATTTTTGTATTCTGAATTAATGAATATTGATCTAGAGGATATGTGGTTTCAACAGAATGGCGCTACACCTTATTTTGCACACGAATCATTTATCGAAATTTATTGAGAGAAAAATTTCCTGGAGGAAGCCATTTGGCAGATATTATTTTTCGCATATAAATTTAATAACTGGTACTTCAATTACCAGTAAAAATTTTTGAAAGAAAATGCAAATTATGTGTTTTATTTATTCCTAAAAAACCGCGAAATTTGAAACACCCTTTATATATTAAGTCTAATTAGAACTTAATCACTTAAAGTTGATATATAAACCCTTTCCACATTAATCTTCGTATTTTGTATACGTATTTCGACAGCTAAGATGTCATCATTAGCAGATAATGAAACAATGTCGCACCTGGAAAACTACGACAAAGGCTCGCACAAAACCAATTCCGCACATGATCTGTACCGTCGTACCTATGTGTGATCGTGTACAAAATTTAAGAGCATGCGTTTAGTAAGTTTTTAATAACAGAAAGGCATGCTTCGATTAATATAAAACCTTTAAAATAAAAACTTTGCAATATTTCTTCAATGATATGCAGAAAAAAATTAAATGCTGGTCAAATTTGAATTACCCTACTACTTCTACTTTATTAGCTTTCAATCGTAAGAAGATATCCGACCAAATAGTCATGTT
The DNA here is from genome assembly GCA_031893035.1 of Dermolepida albohirtum. Taxonomy (NCBI): domain Eukaryota; kingdom Metazoa; phylum Arthropoda; class Insecta; order Coleoptera; family Scarabaeidae; genus Dermolepida; species Dermolepida albohirtum. The sequence goes on from JAVIWB010003301.1 coordinate 50,120, forward strand.
GTCGATAAAAAAGTGAATCATTCAACTTCTGATGGCTATGTAAATTGACCGCTGATCCATCGGTCATCTCTTGTTTTAATAAGTCAAATTAATTTAATTAGTTCAAAATTACATCGGATAAATGGGCTTTGAATTCGCAAGCCAAATTAAAAAAAAATCGAAATAAGTGGTAGACGCCGCGTGAGCATACAAGTGTGTTCTACAGTGTAACTTCGTTCTTTGTTAAAGTTATTCGACAACCTCAGAATTACCGTACCTATTAAGTAACATCTCTAAATACATTATCATGAGCACTGCTCCGAAATTAGCAATTCATGTATTAATTAAATTGTGTAATGAAGTCTGTAATCAAGTTAAACAGATATTTGGTAATTTAATAACTCTCGAAATTTGATATGTATCTCTGTAATCATCCGCAGGAAATTAAATAATACAAAAAAAGAATGTACAAACACGTTCCGTTGTGTTTTAGAATCTATAAAAGTTCGGTTTATTTTATATTCGGAACTTTTTGCATTACAAGGTCCGTATTTTGTACGCGGACATATCAAAATGCTATGTTGCATATTTCATAAACTAATTAATTAAGTTTGATATTCGTGATGTCGGTCGTGAGACGACGATGATGATGACGCCGCCGTTTCTACACAGAATAAATTCTAACAAAACGATCTGGCGTTTCAAAACTAATTTGGACCGGGCCGTTCCGCATACGGCCGCCTTGATGTTTAATGTTAATTTATTTCATGTTATTTGAACGACGGTGTTCTCCTCGGGTTTAACTAGGAGATTGTTTTTAACGGAAGTGCGCCGTGTAACTTTATTAGGGTGATGTATATTATATTAAAGGATATAAAATTAGCGTGTAACATGTTTGGAATCGTTGTTTGAGAAGTTTGCTCGCTAAACAGAGTCTGCCGGTAAATACACATGTATACTGTTTCGGATAATGTTTAAAGAGAAACTGAGGGACCAGTAACAGGTGTTCGTGTTTGAAAATCGAGATTAATTTGTCGCGATTCCCCTTTGGATTTGCATTTAACTTATTTCTCGTCATTTGTTTCGACTTTGAGTGAGTTCTTTAAAATCTACGGTTTGCCATTCCACATTTCTTTTTAACGCTGTTTCTCCCGCCTCCATCCAGGATTTTCTGGGTATTTCCCTTGATCTCTTTTTCCCGGTTTTTTTCTATCGAAAACCTGTTTGATAATTTTGCCCTCTGACATTTCTCTTACGTATCAATACTAACGCAATTCTCCTCAGTCTGTTTCTTTTAATTTTTTTCTTATTTTCTAACGTTTGTATTTGTAATTCTGTCTTGTTTTGTTGTCCATATTTTGTAAGAACCTCATCTCTGCCGTTAATCAAACAAGATGAATAAAACCCCTTACCACGTCAATGTTCTGCACACGTATTCCGACAACTAAGTTGTAATCATCCTCAGATAATTAATCACACCGTCGCACCTAGATTCGTGGTAAAAATCGCACAGCCCAACTTTCCAGAGTGCGTATTTGGTTGCTAGCAGGGAAAGTTGTGTGAAATCGTTCCGTGCGAGTTTTAACGTGGATCTAGATGCGGCACTGTGATTATTCGCTGATGATGACAACTTAGCTGTCGAAATACCTATACGGAATACGAGTATTGATGTAATAAGGGGTTTTATTTACTTTTATTAATTCATTCAATCTCCATTGAAATTTACATTTCTGTAGTTGATCGTTCTGTGTCCACGTCTTCGTTTTTGGTGTTACGGCCCTTTTATAAATTTGAACAACCACTATTTTCTAGTCTTAACGTCTTTTTAAATGTTAAAACCACTTTAAGTAAATCAGAGCATTTATTATCTTCAGTAAATTTTTCGTTTTTTTCTTCTCTTTAGCGGCGATTGTCTGACTTAATCTTTTTTTTTTCGTTTTTGTCATGTTCGTTTCTAAGTTCTATCTATTTAGCTTTCTCTCTATTTATTTTTGTCAACATCCGCTTTTTTGATCTACCACCCTTTTAAAAACTTCAATAACCACCCCCTTTTCTTGTGATTCTGTTATTTGTTTTCAATTCGATTCTTCCATCCTCTGATATAATTGAATCCAAATATTTAAGTTTTTCCCTTTACTCGATTGTTTTCTCACCTATATATACTCTATGTTTTTGTTGTTTGAATGCCATAGTTTCTGTTTTATCTGTACATATGCTCATATTGTTTTTCCTGGCGGCTTTCTACTTAGAGTTCCTTCGTCTACAGCTATTAATGCCATATCATCCGGGTACAGATTATTTCAAATTAATACTGCTTCATCTAGTACTGCAGAAAATAGAATCGGGCTTTATGTACTTCCCTGTCTAACTCCCATAGTCGTTTTGAATTGTTTGGTAATCTTTGACTCCTTAGTAAATTCACTATTTGTAAGTCCTGCCTATCTTTCAACTAACCTTATTTTCAATATATTATTCACTGATCTTTACGTTCTTGACAATATAAATTTCCTATGAATATATAATACAGTACGTTTGACGAGAGCAGCAGACGACGCAATCCTTGTTGCTCTTGATATCTCTTTACATCTTAACATCTCGTTAAGTATTTATTACTCTTGGATAATTTTTCATTTGTTCTTTCCTCTCCTTAGCTGTGATTGTCGAACTTTGTTTCTGATCATTCTTTTTTAATCATTTTTAAGCTCATAGTAATATTGGGTTGCCAACTAAGTACTTTCGGTTTTGTAGTATAAAATAAAACACTTTCTTTTTAAACAAAGAATAGTTTTTAATCAATTACGTATTTTCCATTTTGCTCAATGACCTTTTGCCATCTTTCTTTCAGCTGGTTGATTCCGCGCTCATAAATTTCTGGGCCTTATCAGCAAAAAACTGAACCAGGTGCGAGTGAAGGTCATCGTCATTTGTGAAAGTTTTACCATTCAAAGAATTCTGCAAACTTCGAAATAAATGGTAATCAGATGGTGCTAGATCAGGGCTGTATGGGGGATGTGTCATCACTTCCCAGCCAAGCTCCAATAGTTTCCCACGAGTTGCCAAAGATGTGTGAGGCATTGCATTATCTTCGTGGAAAACTACACCTTTCCGACTTGACAATTCTGGCCGTTTTTTTTTGATTTGCTTCATCCAGTTTTTTTAATTGTTGTACAGTAAACATCAGAATTGATCGTTTGGTTCCCTGGAAGCAGCTCAAAAAACACAACACCTTTGTAATCCCACCAAACTGACAGCATGATCTTTTTTGGATGCAATTCAGCTTTCGATAGTTTCCCACGAGTTGCCAAAGATGTGTGAGTCCTTGCATTATTTTGGTGGAAAACTACACCTTTCCGATTTGACAATTCTGGCCGTTTTTCTTTGATTGCTTCATCCAGTTTTATTAATTGTTGACAGTAAACATCAGAATTGATCGTTTGGTTCCTTGGAAGCAGCTCAAAAAACACAACACCTTTATAATCCCACCAAACTGACAGCATGATCTTTTTTGGATGCAATTCAGCTTTCGATAGTTTCCCACGAGTTGCCAAAGATGTGTGAGTCCTTGCATTATCTTGGTGGAAAACTACACCTTTCCGATTTGACAATTCTGGCCGTTTTTCTTTGATTGCTTCATCCAGTTTTATTAATTGTTGACAGTAAACATCAGAATTGATCGTTTGGTTCCTTGGAAGCAGCTCAAAAAACACAACACCTTTGTAATCCCACCAAACTGACAGTATGATCTTTTTTGGATGCAATTCAGCTTTCGATGTGGTTTGAGCTGGTTTATCGTGTTTGCTCCCTGATCGTTTTCGAACTATGTTACTGTACAGGACCCATTTTTCATCACCAGTGACGATTCTTTTTAAGAAAGGGTCGGTTTCATTTCGTCTAAGGTGCATATCGCAAAAGTTGATTCCTTGCGTTAAGTGCATTTCTTTCAATTCGTGAGGTACCCAAATATCAAGCTTCTTAACTAGCCCAAGACATTTTAAATGTTTTTCAATTGTTGTGTGCGATACATGTAGCCTCTCTGCAACCTCTCGAACAGTTATATGACGATCCTCTTCAATTATGACTTTGATTTGGTCATCATCAACTTCAGTAGGCCGACCAGAACGTTGCTCATCTTTGAGGGAAAAATCTCCAGAACGAAATTTTTTATACCAATTCTGACACGTGCGCTCTGTTAAGCAATTATCACCATAAACTTCACATATATTTTTGTGAGCCGCAGCAGCTTTCTTTCCTTTACGGAAATAAAATAGTAAAATATGTCGAAAATGTTCGTTTCTGCACTCCATTTAAAATTAACCCACAACTAATAACTTTAATAAAAATCACGCACTACTTGCTTCTAAAGTTACGTCAATGTGACTAGTATCACGCGACAAACGGTAAAGTACAGCACTAACATACGTTATACAAAAAATAAAGCAACGCTCTCTATCAGTAAAAACCGAAAGTACTTAGTTGCCAACCCAATATTATTCACTGATCTTTACGTTCTTGGCAATATAAATTTCCTATGAATATTGTAGGTTTGACGAGAGCAGCAGATGACGCAATCCTTGCTGCTCTTGATATCTCTTTAGATCTTAACATCTCGTTAGGTATTTATTACTCTTGGATAATTTTTATTTGATCTTTCCTCTCTTTGGCTGTGATTGTCGAACTTTGTTTCTAATCATTCTTTTTTGTTTTTGTCATGCACGTTTTTAAGCTCATAGTAATAGTCGAGTGAACTGGGTGCAAGGGTAGCAACATAATCTATGTTGCTAGCCGCCACAAGCTCCTCTATAGTATCGATCGAAATCCTAATGCTTTATCTGGTAATCTATTCCAATAGCTTTAGTGTTAGTAGTTAGTTCATTTGGAAATGTTTATTGATTTTTCTTATTTACGAAGATTTAATTTCATCGGTATATATACATATATATGATTCTTTTACAATTACTTATGTTTGTTTGTACCTTTTGCACTGTCTTTTTTTATTTTGTTGAACTGTTATTGTTTATTTGTTAGACACATAGAGATTAATATTATTGTAAATAGGTTGTAAAATTAATGTAATGGGTTGCTCTGTTTATTTCATAATGCAGTCTATAAACAGCAGATTAGCAAAACGTGCGTATAATATAAAATTACATATCGAAAAAAGAATCGGATATTGGAATGACGTAGAGCTTTGGCGAGATTCATTTTTGTGATGGAATAAAAAAAAATCGTCTGGGGAATTGTGTATTTCATAGCGTAAATATCATATTTTATAATTTAAAATACAAAACCACATTTAATGAAGCCAAAACTAAATTTTATTAACAGCTTTAACACATAAATTAGTCTAAAATTTCTGCACGAAATAAAAGTTAAACTTTCACTGTGTAATATTATTCTTAAATCAGGAAGGTAGCGGATTTTCACAACTCGACTTTAGCTCTTAAATTTCCTTGTCTGTCGTACCTTCTTAAGTCATAGGTTGCATGCTCTGCAATAAACTTGATCATATCCTGCAGTTCTAACGTCCCATTATAGTACAAAGGAGTGTTGAACATCCCTGTTCTTGATAAATAGAACGTAGGATAGCTTTTAATCGAAATAAAGGATGGATAGTCATTTGCAGCAACGTTCATTTTCGCGACCGTCACCTCGTCACCTATTTCCAAAGCCAAATCCTCATAAACCGTGGCAAATTCCAAACATATCAGACACCAAGGCGTATAGAATTGTATAAACGTGTCCTTGTCGTTGTTCATGATTTCGTAAAAGTTTTTTCCGACCAAAATCTTGACCGGATCGTCACTTTCTTCAGGAAGGGGTTCAGATTTAATATAAGGCTTTAGATTTCCTGCTACGAAATCATTTACGAAATTTTCCAAAGCGTCTACAGAGAAATTAGTCTCCATCATGTAATAAACCTCATTCTGATCCAACGCCAAAATGAACGGCTGGTCGTAGGCACTGGAATTCAATCCTAGCTTCCATAATTCATTGTCAAACTCATATTTACAGCTTATAGCAAAAGTTATATTTTGGTGTTTATGTGCGACCAATAAGATGCGATTCCTCCAATAATTGGTTAATTTTGGACTATTTTTATAATCAATTTCATAATAGGCGACCACTAGCGACGGTTTAAAATCGTTTAGACATTTTTTGGTCCTGTGGCCGACTAATCCGTGATAGTTATTCTCGATGAAACTTATTAATTCTTGGGTGTCACCGTGTCCGATGTAAGATGCGTTTTGGGCTTCAAATTTATTGTGGAAATGTTTCGGCTTAAAAAGAATTACGTTGTTCGTGTATCCATATTTCTTCAGGAGATGTAAGGATGTTATATGGCCAAATTTAGCTTTTTCTTTCAAGACGAAAGAAGCTTTCAGGAAAGCCGTCTGCAAACCGGTGTACCTCTCGAAATAACCCATGACCACGTAATCTAGAGAGTTCAGGAGTTTGTCAATTTCATTTGAGTTTATTAGCTCTTTAGAGCTGTATCCGAAGTTCCTTCTCAGATACTTCACTAGTTCATCGGTTCTTCGGTCACCGTCATAATCTTCCACAAATTTTCCGTCAATGTATACTTTGATGTGTGGGTAAGATGGAATTCCTTCTTTCTCGCACGTTAACTTACCACTATCCAGGCAGTTTACTTGAAAGAAGATTATTTTTGGATCGTTCTCTTCCATTTCGATCATGGCATTCCTATAATGGGGCATGAATTTTCGACAATACGTGCATTCCGGTGAATAAAACATACCAACACTTATGTCGTGTTTGTGAATATCCTTAAAAGTATCATCGTTGTACTCTGTAACTTCAAGTTCTTCGCAAAAAGTACGTGAAATGAGGATTAGAAATAAGCACGTTTTCAACATTTCGAATTAAATGTCAATTCGGTGACAGATTGATGACGTATCGTCATAGTAATTAAGTATTGTGGAATGTCGGGGTTTAAGTAAACTTAGATTTGATTGAAATAGTTTGCAAAAGTTGTAGTTGTCCGCATGACAAGGGATTGTTTTTTATTTTTCTACAAAGGGTACTAGGAAAGTTTTGCAATAGGACGCAACATTGAATCGTAGGAAGCTGCTTGTTGCTGCATGTTGAGACATATTCATACGTGCATAGTAGCCGCCGCGCCATGTCGATGGGCTCAGTTATTCATTAGCGGTGAGAGTGTAAAGTGCCTGCGATGGCATCGTGGTCACGAAATGAGACAAGGGCAGTTTTGCGTTATAATTTCGTGCGTGGTTTAAACATAGACCAGTGCTTCGAAGAAATGACTCTTGCACTAAGTGATATTTGTCCACATCGCACAACGATATTCAGGTGGTACAGAGAATTCCAAATGGGAGATTTAACTGTGGAGGATGCTGAGAGGCCGGGAAGGCACTACTACTACTGTGAGGAAAATGCTTGGCGAGGACAGGCGAGTGTCCTAACAATAGATAAAGGGTACTTCAGGCTTAAATACGAGTACACCAGCAATTCGTTCGGTTCTGCATGATCATTTGCATGTGAAGAAACTTTGTTCTCTCGGGGTGTCGCATCCACTTCCATTTTAACAAAACGACGCGTTGCTTCTTTTTCAATAAGCTGTCAAAAATAAACTAATCAACCGATTTATCTAAATATCGGAACGTAAACATATAAATAGGGAACCTAAATTACAGTGCATTTGTTTTACCAATTAGAGCGCCACCTATGTGTGATGCTCACTATTTGTCAAACTATCCTCGTATATGTATACACATATATACACACACACACACAGATATATATATATATATATAATTAAAAAGTGAAATTAAATTACAAAAGTTATTTGACATAACCCTCTTCTTTTTAAACACTGAATGAAAAAGGACATTTAATTACTATTAGTCCATATAAATAGATACGTAATAAAGAATATTATCTATATTTAGTACAACTTTTCTGGTAACACTGTTTCAAACCATAACATTAATTTAAGCCATTTAATCTCACTAAATTATTTTTTCACTAGGGACAGTTTATTTAATCGAACACACAACCTAATTTACCTATATAAAAATTAAATGCAACTATATTAACATATTGATTGTTAAATAGTGTACCCTCGCATTCCCATTTTTAAGAAAATAAGGAGTTAAAAGGAAGGATTATTATTAATTTGTTTATTAAGTGAATAGGATAGTGAAGTATTTATGAAATTATTGTTTATTTTGTTATTATAACATTCATTATAATATTTTATTAAATTGAGTTTGATTTTCTTTAAAAGGTTGTTTATTCTTCTAGTTAAAATAAGGTAGAATTTAAGTATTATAATGAATTCTTAAACATTTTGTTATATTCGTTTTTCGGCCGTCTGGAATACAGTATCAATTAAGCTAGCCGGAGCATTTTACAAAAGATTTTTATGTGGTATTTATAATGTACTTACAGAAATATATTTGACTTCAGTTTCTATTATACATTCATCAATTCATTTAATAAGTAAACGATTCGAACTTATTACAATATTTACAGTATACATATATATATATATATATATATATATATATATATATATATATATATATATATATATATATATATATATATATATATATATATATATATATATATATATATATATATATATATATATATATATATATATACAACCATGCTAAAATGTATTAGACACCTTACGAATTTATGTACATACATATATAGTTTATACAGTTTAGTCAAAAGAGAGGTGAGGAAAATAAAACTGTTGTGAAAATTATGTACAAAGTGTTATTTAGTAATATAGTACAATTTATCAATATTTTGTCGCTCCGCCCTTGGCCTTAATAACAGCTCGCACTCGTCGAGACATACTTGCTACTAAGTTGTAATACTCTGCCGGTGGTATTGCAGCCCATATTTCGTGAATTTTTGTTGATAATTCTGCTTTTGACAGGCATTTATGTTTCGTGATCTTAGTTTTTAAGATACGCCACAAATTTTCAATGGGCAACAAATCGAGACTTTGTGGCAGCCGATCCAATACCTCCACTGTGTTTTCCTCGAACCAACGCATTACAGCTCCCGATTTGTGGCAGGGCGCATTATCTTGTTGAAAAATGTATTGTGGAATATCCTGGTCGAATAGTTTTAGCACAGACGGTTCTAATACTTCCTCCAACATGGCTAAATAGCGTTGGCTATTCATCCGTCCATCGCACAGGTACACTTCTCCAACACCGTATGCAGACATACAACCCCAAACCATGATACTACCACCTCCAAATTTTACTGTGGGAATGATACATTGAGGTTCATAAGCTTCCCCTTGCCTACACCGAAATTATAGCGTCCCAGGTAGTCCCCAAAGCTGCCAGGCAAAAGAAGAAAGTTAGCACTTAGACAGGATTAATTTTGTTTAATGTTACATGTAGACTGAATTGCATACAACAATAAGAATATTAGTCATGAAGATGTACTTACATACCTCGATATTCGATTCATCAGACCAAAGAATCTTCGACCACTTCTCGATTGTCCAATTTTCATGTTGTTTGGCCCATAAATACCGCTTCTTTTTATGAGCGTCAGTTAAAAGCGATTTACGTCGCGCTTTACACCTTCGTAAACCAGCACGCTGGAGACGCCTTCTCACTGTTTGCGCAGAAACTGTTACGCGATAACGCTGTTTCAGCTCACTGGCGAGCTGTTTCGACGATTTTTTCCTATCACTGAGAGCCAGTCTTTGTAAAATTCTGTCTTCTCTAATCGAGGTACAGGGTTTCTGCCACTTTTTGGTCTGTTAACAAACGACCCACTCTCCTGATAGCGACTAATGGTTGTACGGACTGCACATCGCGAAATTTTTTTTTGCAATTGCAGCTATTGATAACTTCTGGGAATGCAGTAGCACTATTTGGGCGCGTTCCCCTACCGACAACTCGCGTGTTTTTGGCATTTTTCTTCAACAAATAACTGACACAACGTGAAAAAATAGGATAATCTAATTGATCTCTACCACAAACTCACAAACGCACGTTGTTCACACACTGCTAGAATGACACTAAATTTCTAAAATCCACAATTTCCCCTTTCCACCTATTCTTTTCAATAGGGGATTAACTAGGGTATTCAAAAACGCATTTCTGTAAATACCATTAACTATTTTTACGGTTAATTTCCGCCAGACTTGGATAATACCGAGAATAAGGGTTTTTACCTGGGGTGTCTAATACATCTGAGCATGGTTGTATATATATATACATGTATGTGTGTATATGTGCGCAAGTATATATATATATATATATATATATAGAGAGAGAGAGAGAGAGAGATTATGCATATATGGGTAGAAGATGCACAATAAATAACAGAATTCTCTGTTTACCGCTGAATGTGTACAATATATGTTCGTCACTAAAGGACGTTCATTCTGTCCGTTTGCAGATATACATATTTTTCCTCCAGACGACATTCTATTGTGCTTCATATGGGCTTCGTATACAAGTCCAGTTTTAGTAAAGATACTATTTATTCGCACACCAGTGTTACATGACTACATAAGTTGTGTTGTGTGTAAGTACGTATTACTTCTACACATGTCAAACTTAAACGAGAACCTGTCTGATCGCAGATTGTGTATTCCCTTCACCTAAACTAGGTTCAAGGCGAAGGAACATAAATGTCTCGCAGGAGAAAGTAGCGAATTTAAGACCGGTCGCCACCTAAAGAAGATTATTAGGGCTTACGGTCCCTCGAACGTTCTGTAGATGTCTGTATTCTCTGCTACTGTGTCTTGTATTAATTTTTTTATAAGCAGAGGTATCCACTATTGCGTATTACGTGGACATATTGCGACGCGACGGGCGAAAGACAATTTTAGCGATCTCAATTGTCAAATGGTCGCGCTGAACAAAATTTTAATGTAAGGCATCGCATGGGTAGTACATGTGATCGATAGATGCAAGTGCGATAATACTACGAACTGTTAAATGGAATATGTGCGCTGTTTGTACATTTGAATAGTAACTGAATGATTTAAATATAAGCAAAAATATATACGTGAAATTAATAAATTAGATATAACTTGTAAATAGGAACGAAAAATAAATACTTAAAGCCTTTAATGCTAACAATTATTTTTTGTTTGCTGGCGACGATTATATGTATGGATAGACTGTTTCTTTTCTCAAGAAATGTTATCAAGAATGTCAAAACTTTTGAACGACCTATGAAAAAGATGAACTTTCCTGGATCGAAGAAGGTTCTCTTATTTTTGTTTTATTAAACTATAACTTTACAAAAAAATAATTCTTGAAAAATGATTCAAATGCAACTAATTACTTTTTTAATACTAGAAGTTACCCACAAATTTTATAAACAATACCAGGTGTCCCGGAAAGTCATTACCGGTTTTTCGTAACGAAACTATAAAATTTTCAATAAAATGGAAAAATTTATTTATTCAAAGTGTTGTCCATTTGATTCTTGCCCATCTTTCAGGCAATTTATGGATGCCAAAAAAAATTTTTGTCCTTTGAAATGATTTTCGATCATACCTATGAAGCAGCATTCAACAGACGATTTTTCGATTTTGATTTTGCCTATCATTCAATTGATGTGGCACCCATTTTCCCATCTTTCGAGTTTTTCTCATTGGTTGTAATCGTTCGCTAATCGCTTCTTGGGCCACATTTTACGCTTCTGCCTATTATTTTCGTGTTTGGATTTGATCTTTATCTAATAACTCCTGCAGTCTCGCATCTTCAAATTTTTCGGTCTTCCAGAACGTTCTTTGTCTTGCACATCGAAATCGCCACTTTTGGATTGGTTTTTTCTTTTGATTAAATAAGAAAAATGATGCTTGCCGCAAATACACTTTTTCAGGAACGAAACTCGACATTTTCAAAGAGGTATAAATCTTTGACAATGTTACTTTCGCAAAATATAACGTGTATGGCTCTGAAGCTTGATGTCAGTAGTATAAAATGATATATGTGTCAAATCATAACATTACACACTTAAGCTTAGAGACATCTGTTAGAAAAACCGGTAATGACTTTCCGGTACACCTGGTATATCATAGTCGTTTATGTTCCACCAGATTCGTGCTTACGGTTGTTCCAAGTATTACTAGACATACATGAACGTTCTTTTTGGACAAGCCCATGCTTCTTAGAGGTAACATTAATTTTCTTGGTACTTTCATTCTGTTTTATTTCCAAAACCTATCACAACACCTTCTAGCTAAAAAAATAGACGTTGGCAGTACGCCCTTTTACTCTTCTTGAAGCTATGTCGGTACTAATAATTTTTAATAACTTGTCCTTGATTTCTTGTGAAGATATTGGCATTATAATAAATATCTTCATAAAGTGTATATTAAATATTTTTTATTATAATTTTGTACCAAAAGATTTCATAACATTTTGTACTCATTACATTCACAATCCTTTTGGTCAATGTATCATCTTTTATATGTTCCTGATAGCTATCTTACAAGGTATCATTTTAGAATGATTTCCCCTTTAGATTCCGCGCTGTATTCTTCAACCACATATTACGTAATTTAAAGATATTTAAATAAATTTTGGTGAGCATGTGCGTACAATGGGAAGACATGATGATGATGGTAATTTCACTTACTCTTCTGCGTCACATCTTTCGTCATTAATAATTCATGAATGTCGAACGCGTGGGTTCTCTAGTCAAGTAAAGAAAAAAAAAAGGTGGTGTATATATATGTTCCTACCCAAAAACTTCTTACGATTTTCCCCTCCGAATATGAGTCAACTGATCTGAAAAAAATTCAGTGTGTAATATATTCTGTGCTTGCATTGGAGAATTTATACCAATATTTTCAAGTTTTACGGCCGCATTCCCGTGTTTTTCTCATATCCAACCAAGCGTACAGAGTTCAAACTTCTTATTCTTATTGTTTGTTGATGAATACTAAGTATTTCAAGGACTCTTTCGTGATAGTTCTTTCTTCAACAGAGCATGGCCGTATGCATAGTTTACAATGCGTCTGCAATAACTTTCACAGGTGCGTTATGTAATACTGGCAGCAATATTTCACTTATACACACATATATAATTTCACGGTTCTAAATCAAAACCATTTCTTTGTATTATATTTTTTACTTTACATTTCTATTACTCCTGCAATGGTACTTTTTTATCATTAATTCGACACAATGGACCATCGTATATTTCTAGATAAATTATCTTGTTATGGTTTCGCATCGTGCCTCCTTCAATTAACACAATCCTATCTAGACAACAGACTTAATTGTGTATTCTACAATAGATTTAAAGCAACAACATTTGATTTATTATCTAGGGTTCCTCAGGGGTCAAACCTAGGCCAATTATTAATTTAACTTTACATAAATGAGTTATTACTGACATTACCTTGTGCTATGCCGACGACGTAAAGATTTTTACTGCTGTTTCTACCATTGAAGATGTCAATCGGATTCAAGCGAGTTTAGGCCTTATTTCAGCTTGGTCTAGACCTAATTGTCGCTGTTTGAACATAGACAAATGTTTTGCCATGACATTTACCCGCTATACTATCATACATAACAAAAGATAAAGATTGCGAAAAATTGGTACGTGGTAGAAAAAAACTGATTGAAAATTTGGATTCAGCATACTAAAATACATAAGAAACTTTGAAAAAAGTTTTTAAAAAATATTTATTGGTTGGCCTGCGTTATTAGAGGAAAAATAAAGATCGGTGTAAAATTCTCAATTCCCAATAACGAAATATAAGTTAAAGAAACAAAATTTCAATACATAATGATATAATATTTTAATCGTTAATTGATATTCCAATATCAAGGAGTAGTTTTCGCATTGTGGGCAGATGCATTCGTTAACCCAGTTACGCCAACAAACCCGTGCAAATAATAAAATCGATCGCGTATATGTCCTAGAAAGAGCAGATATAATTATTTCATATCTTTCGATACAGATCTGAAAGCAAAACGATTAATTGTCACCAATTAAATGTCTAAATATACAATTTTCACATTAATAAATTATATTTATTGGCAGGTCTGTCGAACAGATTACTGCTTGAGCAGAAAATAAATACCTGCCATGCCTCGAACGCTTTTAGTTACCCGAGGCTAGATTTCTTCCTCTCTTGATGTCTGTCTTTTTTGTTTACCGTTAATCGATATACAAGAGAAAGAAAGGAATCATGAACAGAACGAAAAGTATCCTAATAACTAGATCTAGCGTAATGAAGCGCTTCGAACGACTTCGTGACTATATCCCGTGTGTACTACATCAGCGACAGCAGTAATCACTTCGCAAATAAGATAATCGAAGGTAAATATTGTTGGAGACTGTGGGTAATTGAATTAATTAAAAAAAAAATCAAAAAAGGACATGTCTGAAATATAACTTAAAATCCGCGTTCCTTTACATTTTTTATAACTCACTGAAACGATAAGAACATTCCCTGTTTTGAGATGGCAAACAAGTAGTAGGTATCACATATTGTTTTTTTTTAAGTTTTATAATTTGTCTCATGAGAATTTCTGAATTATAACCATTATATCTCGCGATGTTCTTACTGTAATTTAATTTTTTTCGCATCTCGCTTTTGTTAATGGGAAATTTAGGTAACGACTAATACGAGGGTTGCCGTTTATATTTCGGCAACTGGCAACACTGTTAGTGTTGCCTCCGATCTGATGACTGCATCGTGAAATTTGTCATTTCTGATAATATACTTACCTTGACAGTTTTATTATCCGCTCGCTATTTCTATTATTGACAGTAACTTGAAAATTTTATGTCAACGAAAAAATTCAATTAACTCACGAACATTTTCGTGCAATTATTTTTCATGACTTTCGGCGTGGATTATCTCAACAAGAATACATCGACGAGCTGAATTCTTTATACGGTTATGAAGTATCATCGAAAACTACAGTACGAGTATATCGTTTGTATAGTGAATACAAACTTGGACGACGTTCTGTAGACGATGAATTTGGTAAAGGTCGCCCCGCAAATGTTATTATGTCGGAAAACATTAATGCAGTGTCTGCATTGATAATGCAAGACCTTCATATGGCATACCATGAGATCGAGACATCTTTAGGTATTAGTAACTCCAGCGTGCATAAGATTCTGCACGAACATTTAGCCGTTAAGAAGCTCACAAAAGACTCGCGTCGATTGGTGACAAGAAATGCACAAAAAATACAATGGCGGTACTTCAAAGAACATTTATAAAGTCGTCACAGATGATGAATCTTGGATCTATACGCATGAGCCCGACAATAAACAGAAGTCGACGGTGTGAGTATTTCAAGATGAGCCAAAACCCACAAAAGTTGTTCGCGCTCGAAGCACATCAAAACAAATGGTCGCCTGTTTTTTTTCCGAAAAACCGGTCATGTTGTAACCGTGCCTTTAAAGAGTTATAGAACGGTCAATTCCGAATGGTACACAACCATTTATTTGCCAAAAGTTTTTGAAGAAATAGGAAAAACAAACCAAAAACGACAGATCATTCTCCACCATGACAACGCGAGCTCTCACAGGTCGGTTCAAATAATTGATTATTTGACCGGGCAAAACTTTGAATTGATGAGCCATCCGCAGTGCACCCTGCGATTTCTTTTTGTGCCCACACGTGAAGAATAAACTTAGTAGTCAACGGTTTTCGACGCCGGAAGGGCTAGTTAAGGGATTG
Source organism: Dermolepida albohirtum (assembly GCA_031893035.1). Taxonomy (NCBI): domain Eukaryota; kingdom Metazoa; phylum Arthropoda; class Insecta; order Coleoptera; family Scarabaeidae; genus Dermolepida; species Dermolepida albohirtum. Next base: position 65,796 of record JAVIWB010003301.1, read on the forward strand.
AAAACTCATATTTTGGAGATACCGTCTTCACAGTGGCGGTAATGCTTTTCGGATTAATTCAAACGAATGCAAAAATTCTCTGATTTTCAAGGAGAATATTTTGAAAAGCAATAAAACTATTTTCGGTAATAAAAAAATTTTTTGTTTGCTATACGCGAAATATAAACGGCTACCCTCGTAAAAAAGTTGAAAGAAACCATCTTTGTTGTATGCTATGATTTGTATCCGGCATGTTAACATTGGTTTATTTTCGGAAAATATCAATTTATATTTTAATGATATTTCTAATCACAAGGGTATCTAAGATGTCATTGTTTGGTCATCGGGAATTTTGAATTCAATTGCATCTACATATCTAATCCATACTTTTGGAAAATATTTGGCGTTATGTCATTTTCAAAATGTTTCTGTTTATAGAATTAACCTTCGAATTGGTAACATTTTTGAAACATATGTGGGGTTGTTAATCGCCAATATACATTTACTTTTCTCTGTTCAATCTCACCTTTATAAAGGAAGTATAAATATTTAATATTGGAATAGGTACCATAGCAAACAATGATGTTACGTCGAATGACACTAAAATTTCCCCATCTTCCAGTTTAAAATCTTCAATTTTTTTAATAAATTCTATTGAATTGGCGACTGATAAATTTATCTGGTTTGTAGATCTTAAGCAAACAGTACAATCGCGGAATCATCAGATTACTTACACTTAATTTGTAATTCAGGTCAGAAGTTATTAACTGTGGGCATCTTTTTATGGCATCTTTAGTGTCTCGAAGCATTTTAGAATTTTTCTTAAAGTCAATATACGAACCTTCTGAAATTAGATTTTTCACTCTTTGGAAACAACCAATTTTGTTCCCTTTATCTGTTTTTAGGTGAAAGCAGTTTCTCGGCCTAAAAGTTTTAATCAACTTCCAGTCATTACTAATTGAGTTTTGTTTGCATTCCTGTAAATTCTCCTTAATTTGAGTTTTACAAACCTCTAATGAAGTTTCTTGAACCCTGTTCAAATTCCATAATCGATGATTCAGTGTTTGCAATTAACTCATCTGTAGGAATGTCACAGCTTGGCAAACAATATTTGAAGCCATTATTTAGAGTATTTCTTCTCGATTAAAAGTCTCAGATGAATGCTTAACCATTAATGTTTCTTTTATAGGAATTATATCAATACTGTTTTCTACTGGTGGACAAAACTCTTATTTGAACCTATAGCTTTCCTTTCGAATTTATAGTTTATAATTTCTACAATTTTCCTTTGAAAATTATACCATCCCTCAAATCCAACATTATCCAAAAAGCAAAAGCATATGTATACAATGTGCACGAAATGTACATTTGGTTCATTAAAATTAACACTTATTTTGTAAAAAAGTAAGGTGTTTTGTATAGAGAGCATCTAAGTTACAGTACCACCTCCACGTTTTACAATTTCTGAATCCATTTGTATGTGGATTAATTTCCCCATTCGTTCGACGTGCCTTCAGAATACGCATTTGCAAAATAACCATTTCCACCTCTATCGATATTACGTAATTTACCAGTTTGGCGTTTACCATAACCTCTAAAGCATCCTTGTCGCCGTCACCGGCTGTCATAATCACGAAATGAATGTGAAATGAACGCGTGTACGGACTACCATTGCATTTAACTATCATACGGAATTGCCGGTCTCGCCGCACCGCTGTTTACTTACAACGCGTTAACAGTTCAAAATTGGCAATTCAACCCCTTTCTGACCCACATACGTACGCGTCCACATACATACAAACAAATGCCGCTCGGTTTATCACAATTAATAATGGACACGTCAAATTCACCGATGTGAAATGCAAATTCCGACGGTGTTCGACCACGGATATTCGTTGATTAAACGGGATTGTTCGGGATCGCGGCCGCGTGCCAGACCGCATACGATCAACGTGTCCGTTTCTGCTTCCACTTATTGTACATTTCCATTATTTGGTTCGTGATGCGTCTCTTCGTTGTCTTTATACAGACACCGAAATGCTTACTGAAACCAATTTTAATTGTTACGTATGGCGCGCCACTCCTCCGAACCGCAGTCTCGCCATTTAGCCATCCATGAGATCGCCGTTGTTTTCTCGACTTATTGTCATCAAATGCAGTATGAACGGCATCAACATGAATTACTAAAGCCAGGTTTTGAGTGATCTTACCATCTTATAAGATCCTATGAAGCCGGATGTGCTGAGACTCTATGTATGTAGCTCAGAACGGTGAGACAGAATTTTGGACTGTACAATCTAAAGAGGCTTCAAATTTTTTAGGCTTCCAGAAATTATACAATTTCTCACCTAAAAGACGTTTCTAATTATTTATAAAACATGAGACATGGTCGTCTCTTTAAATTCTTTTAAGTAAATGCATTTCACTTTCACAAGTTAACGTGTAAAATTATAAATTGGTTCCCGTACTTCTATATTACACATGCTAGTATAGGTTTGAATATATATATATATGTATTTACAACTATAGAATTTATTTCTTTTAATATTGGGTCAAACCTCCCTTAGCTTGAATTCGCTTCAGCATACCGTCGATATAGGCTTTTACTGTGTTTTGTAGCTTTGTGTGTTCTTTCGAGTTTTTTTCGATATTTTCTTCTAAAACCCTTAAATTTGATTTTGGGTACGAGTAAACAATAGATAATATTTAACACTTTGCGCTATACATTCCTTTCTATAATGTTCCGAAGGTGTTCGTCTCATAAATATAGCATCTTGACCTACTATAGATGCTTTTTCTTCATTTTTGCGGTTAAACACGGTTTTTTCACAGGTCTGGGGGATATTAATCCAGCAGCATATAATCGAGTTCGCAAAGTCCACTCTCAACGGGATTAAGAAGATGTGTCTATCTGATGGCAACTTTTCTGTTTTGCCAAGCATTGTTAATAATTTTTCTGTCCTCTCTTTCAGTGGCTTTGCATGACCAGTGACGATGTTGTTGATCGCTCGATGTTGAGGGCAAATTTGCTTTAATAAATGTTGCAATTCTTGCTGCTGTCCAGTATGAAACTTTTACTCTTGTAGCAAATTCGCTTTGAGAACACAAACCAATTCATAATAAAGTTTCTATTCTAACTTTTTCACTGTTTGTAATATCTTTCATCTTGCTCATGCTTCATAAGTTATAAAAATGTAAGGTACTAAATGAACGCACCCCTAATCTAACTATAAGATATTAAAGTAAAAACGGTAAACACATGATCATTAATATAAGTTCTAACAATTCTGAATAAATTTTACTTGTATAAACGCGTTATACCACCTCTTCGTATTCCTAGAATTTAGTTAGCTCAGGTTAAAGATTATGAGTTCAGTAAGCAATTTTATATCTAATGAATTTAGTTAATTTTATCAACAAACATACCCAGTGTTGGTAGAAATAACCAATGACCTCTCATCTATTCATATCTTCTTAAACCATAAATAAATGAAATAGGGAAATTTTAGGTTATCTAAATTTTAGTTTTGTGTACATACTATACATATATCCGTTGTCCACACACGATTCGTATTGAGAAAAGCTATGCCGAAGAGTGTTTCAGACCGATACTCTATGTACTTAAAATCTTTCTGTAAGAGATACTCCTTTGAAGAGACTTATTGAATTTTAAAAAATTCAGTACACGCGTGCAAATTAAGAAGCAACTTTTAGTACTAACAAAGAAAATAAATGTGTTCGTTAAATTACCGAACATTATTTACCGTTGCAGTATAACTTTCATACATTTTAATGAATATTGCTCAAAAGAAAAAGAACAGAGTATTAGTAATTTGTATTAAACGGAAAACATTAAACCACATTCGGAAGTAGGCACGATAATGGTAATGTAATGAAATGGGCTATGTTCCAGGATAAACAATTCGATCGAACACAGAATCGCAGAGAAAGTAATAATGTACAAGCGTAGCAAAGGAGAATTAAGGACACAGAACGCGTACGATCCTTGGGCACCATTGGATCGACGCCAGACGTGAAACCGATGCTCAGCACACGCATCCCGCAAACACACGGGATATATTGAATAAAAGATCCGACATAATGAACCCTAAGTTTATGTACACGTCGTCGATCAATATGTATGTATTTCCTTTGGGAGTTTGGTATTCTCATTCGGAAACTTTCATTTTGATTGGTATACGTTTTGTCATCGCTGTTTCGAATAACTATCGTGTTGTCCAAATTATTTTCTCTTCTCTTTTCGTTATAATTTACCACTCTTCACCGGTGTAGATGTAATATCTTGGATCTTTCAAAGGTTTATTTGGCCGTCCAAATGGTCTAAAGATATCTAATATAATCTAATCCATTTAATCTTTTGCCATGTGTTCATTTGGCAGGCTATTTAAATTATATTAATTTAAACTAAAATACGAGGGTAGCCGTTTATATTTCGGGAATTGGCAACACTGTTAGAGCTGCCTCCGATCTGATGATTGCATCGTGAAGTTTGTCATTTTTGACAATATATTTACCTTAACAGTTTTATTATCCGGTCGCTATTTCTATTATTGACAGTAACTTGAAAATTTTATGTCAGCGAAAAAATGGAATTAACTCGCGAGCATTTTCGTGCAATTATTTTTCATAATTTTCGGCGTGGAGGAGCTGAATTCTTTATAAGATAATGAAGCACCATCGAAAACTACAGTATATCGTTGGTATAGTGAATTCAAACTTGGACGGCTTTCTTTGGACGATGAATTTCGTGAAAGAGGCTATGTTCACGTTGGGTACCACATAATTTGACAACCGCTCAAAAGAGGACTCGCGTCAATTGATGTCAGGAAATGCATAAATTCGTCACAGGTGATGAATCTTGGATCTATACGTATGAGACCGATAGAAAACAGCAGTCGACCAAGATGAGCCAAAACAAACAAAAGTTGTTCGCGCTCGAAGCACATCAAAATAAATGGTCGCCTGTTTTATCGGAAAAACCGGTCGCGGTGCAACCGTTCTTTAGAGAGTTGTAAAACGATCAATTCCGAATGGTACACAACTATTTGCTTGCGAGCTCTCACAGGTCGGTTCAAACAATTGAATATTTGACAGGGTAAAACATTGAATTGATGAGCCATCTGCCGTACATCCCTAATCTAGCACCCTATGATTTCGTTTCGTTCCCATACGTGAAGAATAAACTTCGTGAGCAACGGTTTTCTACGCTGGAAGAGGCAGTTGAGGAATTCAAAAGTCATATTTTGGAGATACCACCTTAAGAGTGGCAGCAATGCTTTTCGAATTGGTTTAAACGAATGCAAAAGTGCATTGATTTTCAAGGTGAATATTTTGAAAAGCAATAAAACTATTTTCGATAATAATTTTTTTTTTTGCTATTGATGAAATACAAACGGCTACCCTCGTTTAATCTAATCCATCTAATTTTTTGCAATTTGTTCTTTAGGCACGTTATTTAAGTTATATTAATTTAAACTAAAATATCGACAACTCTTTGAGTTAACCTAGGAGTCACTGTTGCAAAATAATTATAAACAATTTTCTATAACTCTTACGTGGGCTATCATTTCCTTATCTTTCTAGAACATATGCCCATTTGCCCTCGACTCTGTTAATGTTTAATCTTTTGCAACTTATAAGAATTATAATTAATTTTCATAAATAACACCAAAAAGTTAATTTGCTAATCTTAATAGATTTCCACAATGATCGTCCATATCCACTCTGTTCAAAAATAAGAAAAACTTTTTGTATCTTTTGTTACTTTTTGCTGTCAAAAGCTGCAACCTTCACTAGTGTTCTAACATAAGTTTATGATGTCCCAATGGAAGGTGAAACATTCTAGATCTAACTAACTAGCTGGGACTTGTTACATAACAATGCACCATCTCATCGCTTATTACTGATTTTCTAACTACAAATGGAATTTTAACCATCAATCATTCACCATATTCACCGGATTTGGCCCCTTGTAATTTCTATCTATTCTCCAAACTACATTTGCCGCTGAAACGGCAGCGTTATGCCGATGTCGAAGCCATTGAAAAGGCGTTGACAGCGATCTTGTAGGACATCTCTAAAGATGAACTTAAAAATTTATTCGACATGTTAATTGAAGGCGACTATTTTGAATAAAATAAATGAATTTTACCACAATAGTAAACTTTATTTTTACTTTTAAAAAGTTTTCTCTGAGAGAGAGACTGTATTTTCACCCCAACCGGTCACTATAATTTAAGTAATCTGTCGTTACGAAAATTGCTTTGCAATAACTTATAACTTCCATTAAATTTAAAGTATGATATTATTCGTTGAGTAATACATTCTCTCTTGTCTTGTAAAGCATCAACGATAAATTAGTGATTGGAAAACAATCAATCGCTACAGAAATACTCGTTCCAGCACTGCAATTATTTCATACTGTCTAAGGGTATTTACAACGTTTAGGAACTCTGTTCGTGTTGATGCTGGAGATATCTTAATAGAAATGCATAAATATCTTACCAAGTACATTCATTAACACTTGTGTATCGTGACCGCTATCGCGACTTTAAATTTTGTATCGGCATTAGATTTACGAACTATTCTTCAGTTCAGTATCTATAAATATGTATACGTTGAAATACGGTACAACAAGAGGCAAATGTTTATCCTTCTTTGAGTCTTCGATTGAATAAACTTGTAACGTTTATTCAGCAGAATTTGATTTAGTCCTTAGAATCGAAGTATGGAAAATAAATATTGTATTTACAATGCATGGTAATTCAAGTAGCTTTTAAGAAGTTTTTGTGTAATGAAACGCAAAAATGTTTTTTAAACACTTCATTCATTAATAAATAATGGGTATTTTTTTAAGAGCTTGAGAACTTAAAATGATAATACAAGGCAGAAATATTGTTGGAATCAAATTTTTTTAATTATTATCTGGTAGATAATATCATGACATTTATTTTATAAATATGATTTCCGGCATATCTCCACCGTGGCTACGAGTTACATGGTCCATTCGATCAGTCCAAATTTTCACTACTTTCTCCAATAAATCTGGCTGTATCGCATCAATGGTGGCTTGAATATTGGCTTCCAATACTTCAAGAGTTGCTGGTTTGACTATTTTTTCAATATTGGCTTCCAATGCTTCAAGAGTTGCTGGTTTCTCGGCATAAACCAAAGACTTAACATAGCCCCATAAAAAGTAATCCAGAGGCGTTAAATCGCACGAGCGAGGGAGTCAGTGAACAGGACCACTTCTGGAAATAAAGTTGTCACCAAATTGATTTCGCAATAAATCGATTGTTAAGCGTGCTATATGGCAAGTTGCGCCGTCTTGTTGTAACCAAATGTCGTCGATGATTAGCTGATCGCTAGCGCTCGCCATTCACCGTAACGGCAGCTCCTTCCTCATTTCGAAGGAAATAACGACGGACGATGCCGCCAGCGTGTAAACCGCACCAAACAGTCAATTTTAATGGATGTAATGGTAATTCGTTAACGGCTTGAGGATTGCCTTCTCTCCAAATACGGCAATTTTGCATATCGACGTAGCTATTTCACCAGAAATGAGCTTCATCACTAAACACAATTCTTTGATAAAAATGCTCATCTTCGGCCAGTTTCAAATGAGCCCGATCATCAAAAATACGGCACAAACGATGGTCGTTTGGCTTCAATTCTTGCACGAGCTTGATTTTATTTAAGGTCTTGAATCGATTTTGGGCCATTGGCATAGACCTTATCTTTCACGTAGCCCCAAAGAAAAAAAATCTAAAGGTGTTAAATCGCAAGATCTCAGTGGTCAATTGTGATCGCCTCTTCGAGGAATCTCATGGTCAGGAAACTTTTCACGCAAAAGTATCATTACTTGTGTGGCACGTAGCGCCGTCTTGTTGAAAATAAACGTCGTCTTCATCAATATCTTCCAATTGTGGTCATACAAAATTATTAATCATCGTTCGATAGTGCGACCCATTCACCGTAACAGTTGCTCCAGCCTCATTTCCGAAAAAGTAAGGTCTAATGAACCCGCCAGAACAAGAACCGTACCAAACAGTCACACGTTGAGGATAGAGAGGCCTTTCAACAATAATTCTTGGACTTTCCGAACCCTAAATACGACAATTCTCCTTGTTAACCTAGCCGCCGTGGTGAAAATGGACCTCATCACTCAATTTCTCGATGAAATTCCGGTTCAGTTGTTGAAGGTCGGCGGGCGTGATTTCTTGTGTTAATTGAACTTTAAAAGCCTTAAGACCTAAGTCTTTATGCAAAATACGGTATAATGTCGTTTGCGGAATGCCCAATTCCAAAGATCGACCAGAAACGGACAAATCCGGGTTTTCCCCAACACTTTGGGCTACGACAACAATATACTTATTTGTTCTTGAGCGACGTGCACGAGTTCGATTCTTCACATTACTAACTTGTCCCAACAGCTCAAGTTTTTTCACCAGTTTCACAATTGCTGGCCGAGAAGGTGCTTCACGACAACCCAAAGATGCTTTAGTTTTTCGAACTGTGGCCGCGAAATTTTCATCATTTTTGTAGTGGATTTTAATAATTTCAGTGCGTTGTTGAAGCATATATGGTTCTATTTTTATTAATGTCGTAGTTTTTGTTGTCATCTGTCAAGTAGTTACAGGTTGAGTCATGATAACTGTTAAAATGTCGGGCTATTGAAAATGAAATGTCTTATTGGAACACCTTTTATTTAAAAAATCTTAGAAATACAATCACACCACGCCATCTAACGCATTGACTTAATTAGTCTTGTAACGGAACTGTGTCAATACACTTTTTAAAATTCATTTTTCCTACATAAATCCAGCAGTAAAAGAAACTCATCAAACGCGAAATACGCGTTAAGTAAATATTCTCAGAAATGGTTATTTTAAGTTCCCTAATTCTTTTCTACATACGTACGTAGATGTCGTGAGAGTCGTCCCGTTTACGATCATTTTTATTTCACTATTTAAACTTTCCGAGATACATAAGATTTATATCAGGAATCCAAATACGTGCGTGTATGTATAATACGTCTTCCGGGCACAAACGTCGAATTTTAGAAGTACATAAACACAAAATGAATCTTCATTTACAACCCGACTGTAAAGACTTTTTAATAGAGGTGACTAAATTCCAGTCGTTTACGCTTTTTTCCTTCTTGGAAACTACAATAAACACTGTAATTATTTTATTGGAATAAACAGTCTTGTAAAAACTGACAACACTCGTAAACTTGTTCAGATTGAACGGTGTATTATAATTGGATGTTTGTTTTACAAAATGAAATGCAATAGAACATCTTAATTTTTATTGATAGTCTATTAGAGGATATTTGATATTTGATGTTTGAAGTTAATTTATTTTGAGAATACGAGGATAGATCAGAATGTGTGTAAAACGAACAACAAGATAGTGAGCGTGCTTGTTACAGTAACTTTATAAAGACAATGTGGCCATACGTTCAGCGCCGTCATTACTTTGCAAAGTTTGAATGGGTATATATAAGTACAGGGTGCGGCTAAAGTAACTACATGATTTGTTTTTTCAATAAATATTGAATGGAATGAAAAAAAACAAAAAATTTAATTATAAAAATAAAGTTTATTTTATGTTATTTTTTTACATTAATTATGAAAAATAATGTCAGTTAAATGAGAACCGTTTACGCTAACGCAAAAATGTGCACTTTTTATAGCATTTTCCATAACTTTGTTGAGTGTTTCATGTGGTATACGATCAATTTCTTCTTGAATGTTGTCCTTTAGTTGCTGCAAGGTTTGGGGCTTATTCACATAAACTTTGTCTTTGAGATAGCCCCACAAGAAGAAATCGGGTGCAGTCAAATCAGGCGATCGTAGTGGCCATCTCAAATCGCCGTTTTTAGAAATTATCCGATTGGGAAATTTTTGTCTCAATAACTCCATCGTTGCACGAGCTGTATGGGGTATTGCACCATCTTGTTGAAACCATATGTTTGCGTTTGGTGGCAATTGCGGAAATAAAAAATTTTGAAGCAATACTCTGTAACGTTCTCCATTTATTGTTTGACTTACACCTTGATCGTTTTAAAAAAAATGGACCGTATATTTTTTCTGCAGTAATGCCACACCAAACAGTAACACGAATTGTGTGTAAAGATTTTTGTGATTTTGTGATCACCAAAATCTGTTGTTTTGTTTATTTTCGAAACCCTTCAAGTGAAAATGCCCTTCGTCTGTCATCATTAAATTTGACAAAAAGTTTTCATTTTGATCGACGAGATTTAAAACTACTCTAGCATATTCCAAGCGCAATGCGAAAACTTCAGGATTTAGTTTTTGGACTAGTTGGATTTGGTAAGGGAAAAGGTGCAAATCGTGTTTCAAAATTCACCGAAGAGTGCGGTCAGAAAGCTGCAACTGGGCAGATCGTCTTCTCGTTGATGTCTCCGAATTTTCTGCAAAGCTCTGTCTCACAGCATAATATTTTTGGCTGATCTGCCAGTACGTCTTGAATCTCCGACAGTCCCAAATTCAGCAAAATTATACACCAACGAAGAAATGGTTGTTCCCGTTGGAGCAGTTCTTACACCATAAAATCTTCTGTATGCACGTTGAGTATTAATTATCGATCGATTATTTTCAAGGAATAGAGAAACAATCTTAGTTCTTTGCGCAATTGTATAGCTTTCCATTTTTATATATTCTCCCAAGTTTAATTCCTGAAATAGAAAAAAAAATATGAAATATTCACAAGCAAAGACGTTACAATTTTTTTTACATCGTATAGTTACTTTAGGCGCACCCTGTAGAAGGAGAAGGTTTTTAACGAAAGAAACATTAAATATGCAAAACATTTGAATCAACAAGAAAAACCTTAAATGTGCAAAAGATTTGAATGAAGATGTAATAAAAATATGTTAAATGTTATATACCTAGGTTGCTTTAAAAGTTTCGCTGTTCAGTTATGTCCCGTCAGGCGGCGCTGTCGGAAATACTTTTATCGTATTCTCTGAGATCTTTTAGTTTGAGTAACATTTACAGATTGCCAGCACATGCTGTTGTCTCTTTTTTAATAATTTTTTAAATAAAGTAAGTTTTGTGAAAAATGGAATTAACGCGCGAAAATTTTCGAGCCGCGATTTTCTACGTTCTTAAAAACAGTCTCATTCGACAAGAATGTTCGCAAAAGAACAAGCAATTATTTGGCGATGAAGCACCATCCTTGTCAAATCTTGAACATTAATACAACGAGCTCCAGCATGGACGTCTTTCGCTCAAAGACGAGTATTGCGAAGGACGGCCTGCCATTACAGTCACTCCAAGAAACATCGACGCCGCGAACAACATGATAAAGACAGACAACCGCTGCACATACAGAGATATTCGGGTATTATTGGGCATAGGTATGACCAAATCAGAACTATCCTGCGCGATTATCTTGCCGTCAGAAGGCTTTGCGTTCGATGGACACCACATAATTTAATGGAAACGAATATGGATTGGTGCAACAAATGCTAAAAAATTTAACCGAAGTCAATCAAAATCAGTGTACGACTTCTTTACAGGTGACGAAAGTTGGATTTATTGTTACAAGCCAGAAAGCAGGCGACGATCGGCTCAATGAGTCTTCAAAGATAAGGAAAAACCCACGAAAGCGAGACGCAGACAAAACTTTGGCGAGAAAATGGTGCTTGCTTTTTTCGGATGCAGCGGTCATCTTGTCCGCTAAAGGATCGTCGCGTAATCAATCCTAAATGGTATACAACCATTTGTTTGCCAACTGTGTTCCAAAATGTGCGCGAGAAATGACCAAGAAAACGAATCATTCTGCATCAAAACAATGCACCATACACAACGCATCTGAAACATCAGATTTTTTACCCGCTTCGCGAAAGGAATTGATGACTTATCCGCGTTATAGTCCAGACCTAACAGCTTGCGAGTTCCTTTTATTCCCATAGTTAAAAGACAAAATGCGTGGATTGAAATTTAATATCTTTTAATACCTGTATAGGAGGTGACAGGAGAACAATGGACTCAATATTTAGAGGACTGGTTCCACCGAATGCAGAAGTGTATAAATCATAGAGGTGAATATTTTGAAAAACAATAAAAGAATTGGTTAAAGTAAATGATTTTTTTCTGTATCAGTCGCAACCTCAAAGCAACCTCCGTATTTCAATACAGTTCCTATAGGGACAGATGACTTTTCCCTATAGTACTGCAAGTGCTGTTTCCTTGTATTACTCATTACTTTACATTTATCGATATTGAACAACAAATTATTACCTAAACACCAATATTCAAGGCATGTTAGATAGTATTGTAAAATTGCTAAATTCCTAACATTCTAATACGACGAAAAATCTTCAAATCGTCTACATATAGTAATGCGATATTACATAGTCTGCAATATTATTTACGAAGATAAGGAAGAGTAGCAGGGCCAACACAGAGTCTTGAAGTCATCCAGCACTAGAATGATGAGGGTCCAATAAGGAAGCAACCCTCTACATATATCTTTCGAGCAAAAAATCAAGTCCAAGAACATATTATTTTGATTCTTAGTTATTGAACAGGTTGTATATAAAGAAGCAACGGAAAATATGGTGTCAAACATCCTTTAATGGATATACATAAGAAAAAGAAGAAGAAAGAAATACATTCTTTCTCTTTTTGGCAAAAAATAGTGTCATATGCTGCTATTTAATCCATGTCGAAAGCCTTCCATATCTTTAACTTTTTATTTCTTCCTTTTCTCCATTTATTATCATTGTCCAACGTATTCTCTCTACGAGACTTCAAAATTACTTCAGTGAAAATAAATAAAAATTCTTTTGTTCTTAAAATAAATTCAAAAAGCTTCTTCAGAGTCTCAAGCTCTTCACTTTGTATCTAATTTCATATTTAATTTTTCAGTTTGCTATAGCCATGAAAATGGTTTATCTGAATTCATCATTCTGTCATATTAGAATTTTCATTTCGCGGCACCTCTGCGACTAATCTAATTTAAAGTCATATCAGTTAATAATTGGTATTCTTTCAGTAATTCAGCGTATATTCTTGAATTCCATGCGAAAAATCGCGCCCATCATTACAAGGTGGAAAGCCACGCTGTCAAACCGAGTAAAAAATCTCGAATCGAATTTAAAGTGTGATAGGAACGAATACGAAGTTTCACCTGTGCTGCATTATTCATCGAGATAATGTAAGTGCGGTTAATAAGTTCCCGATGAATATGATAATTAGTCGCGGTTAATACGTTTTTGTTGGGGCGCCATTTGAGGACGACGTAATAAATTCATTGGAATGAAGACAACGATAAGCCCGCACGCCATATAAGTGAATTGGCTTTGAATACAGATAAGAACAAACAAGCAAATGCTGATTTGGTACATCGTATTTTACAATAGTTAGCGTCGTTGTTATGTATTGATATGCAAAGATAAAGGAGCATTTGTATTGGCGAAATGACGTAAAATTATTATTTAATTTAGAAAAATACCTTTCTTGCATACATACACATATATGTATATACAGTACTGTGCAAAAGAAAGAAGCACTTTCTTGAATTTTACAAGAAACTATTATAAAAGGATAAATAATAATCTTACACAAGTTGAATTTTTTTTAATGTATAGAAACTAAAACACCGATATTTAAACATAAACAACTTAAATTTTCAATGTTTTGTATGACCACCTTTATTTTTTATGGTATGCTGCATTCTTCTTGGTAAGCTTTCCATTAATGAATTAATGACATTTTCAGGAATATTGTACCACTCTTCCTGTAGTATGTTCCACAGTTCATATTTGTTCTTTGGCCCCTTTTTACACGTTTTTTTCTGTCTAGATAATCCCACACATGCTAAATAATATTTAAGTCAGAACTTTGAGGTGGCCATATCATAGTCTGCACTACCCCATTTGCTTCCTACTGTGTTAAATAAGTTTTCACAAGTTTTGAGGTAAGCTTGGGATCATTATCTTGCTCTGGAATGAAATTATTGCCAATAAGTCGCTGCACTGACGGTATGGCATGTTCTTCTAATAGTGTTCTGTATTCCTCACCAGTTAATTTACCCTCGATTTACAATTTCGCCCACACCTGATGCCGAAATACAACCCCAAACATGGATATTGCTTCCTCCATACTTTATGGTAGTGTGTAAACATGGTACCTATAACGATTCACCAGAGCGTCGTCCAACATACTGACGTCTGTTCGTTCCAAATAATTGATATTTAAATTCGTCAATCCATAGTACTTGTCGCCACTCATTACATCCCCAAGTTTCGTGGTCGGGTGGCAACAATGAGTAGCTATCAAAACTGCTGGATGTTAAATATGGACGATTTCATCGATTCTACAGCAAAAGAAGCACAAAATGAAGTTTTAATGGGACGCGAAAACGATACTTCAAGACTAGTAAACAAGAGCATTCAGTTTTACTACTTTTGTGTCGTTTAAATAAAGAATGTTTGATTACTTATGATTTTAATAAAATGTAAAATAAAGTATACATTCCATAATTCTTTTACTTACTGTTCCTAAAATGCTTCTGTTTTTTGTGAGAAAACCCTATGTCATAGGTTGCCAAGCTTTTTAAAACCATAGAGCCCTTAACGTTCAGATTATTTCCGGCGGCGCCCTTCATATGAAGCTGGAGACCTGGTAATTTTAAGTCTAATATCTTAAATTTAAATAAATTCTATGCTATGGTCTTGATATTTAACTTTTAGGTCTTTATAAGACTTTAATTTTGTTTAAATACTTTGGTAAATTCGTTTTTTTTTAGTAATTGTAATAAGGAGGAGAAGGAAAACGTAAATAAATCGAAAAATAAAGAAAATCGCATTTTTATTTTGAGGACAGAAATTGTAACTAATTAATACAAAACAGACAATCATTTTAAACGTAATTGGGTACAAGTAATAAGAGTTACAAAAATGTTTTCTATCCTAATGAGAGGGATAGGCTATTTTTTTCGTTTTGCCGAGGCTGTCGCGCCGCGCCTGGACACTCTTTGCGGCGCACACTTGGGAACCCCTGCCCTATGTAATAGAAAAAAAAGACGGTTTTCGTTTTTGAGTACAGCAAATAAACACAGAAAAAAGTGAAAAAAGTTAAAACAATTTTTAAAAAGTATTTTTTTGCAGACCTGTGTTATTTTATATTTTAAGGACGATATCCTATATTACTAATACACAATACAGATGTAAAAATATAAACAATTCTATTATGCTAAACTACCCTGTGTGAACTTCATGTCTCAAAATCGCACGCTCGACTCTGGCGAGCGTCAGCCAAGAATTCCCAATGATATGAGAAATGTTCTTCCAGTAGGACAGTTACCTTACTTGCATGAAATTATTCAACGATTTGCCCGGAGAAATAAAATCTTTGGAAAATTACAGTGCAATGAAAGGTCAATTGTATAAATTACTTTGTAGTATAGAGGAATATTACAACTACGAGTATTTAATGGTACAGTAGCTCTAGAAATGCTTTGTTACTTTTTTTCGACTTATTTTCGCGTACAGACTTTAGAATTTAAAAGATTGAATTGTTAGTCCACTGAAAATTAAATAAATGACTATGACTATTACCATGACTACCACCCTCCATCTGTACTACCAAACAGTATAATTTTCGATTTACAATACAATTCAGCAACCTTACCAAATTAATTGGCATGTGAATATTTAAGATTAATTATAATCACAATGTAGAGCTGATATCTTTCAACAAATAGCAGAAATTTTAAAAAGGGCTGGGGTATACTAGTGGTCCAGGATTAAGTATCATTTCTGGGTTCTTACATTGTCGTCATTTAAAATATTTATTTAAATAGATAAATTGCAATATGAATATACCATTCTGATGTCTCATTTGTATCTTAATTGAAATTACGTTTCCTTTTAGTTTCTAAAGTGATTATATGAACAATTTTTGCGATTTAACAAATGTGTTTGCGTTAGATGGTACGAACAATGTAGTTTATTGATATCAATCAAAATAAAGAACTTATTACCATATAATAATAATAGTAATAAGCTTTATTTTACCATCTATTATAATACAAATAAAGAGGTAACGTCATTGTCTATGATGGTCTCTGTGTGTATGTACGTGTATATGTACTGTGTGTAAGCGTGGTGTAAACATATGTGTGCACAAAGCAGAACATACAGTTTAATATTTGATTAATTTAATCTGCTCTTGGAACTCCGTTACTGTGTAGAATCCGTTTTGTAAAAGAAATGTTTTTATGTCATTTCTGAATTTCAAAATGGGTTTTTCAGTCCACGATAATGGCAACCTATTAAACATATCCAAATGTTTGTGTTGGGCAGCAGTAGTACGTAGTCTATGGTTGGGAAGAAGTACTTGTTGTCTGGATCTCGGTTGTATTGCTCTTCCCTCTCCTTTCCTTTTCTGGGTTGGTAGCTCTCGTTTAGCGCGCAGCAATTGCTTGCATATGTATGTGGAGGCCAACGTCATTATTTTATTTTTTATGAATATAGGTCTACAATGTGCCGTTATATTAACTTGTTCTATTATTCGTAATGCCTTCTTTTGTAAATTAAAAATGTCATTTGCATGCACGGAATCGCCCCATAGTTGGACACTGTATGCCACTCGCGAGTGAAAAAGTGCGTGATAAGCTGTTTTTGCAGTTTCCTTATTTGTAATGGCTCTGATTCTCCGCACAGCATATATTGCACAAGAGAGTTTTTTCGAGAGGGCGTCCACTTCATCCTTCCAGGTCAGTCTGGTATCTAAATTTATTCCCAATATTTTCACTGACCCTGCATTCGCGGGAGTTTCTTTCCTTTTGGAAGTGAATGCCAGTTTGACAGTTTTGGCTTCATTCAGGACCAGCTTGTTTGCCGAAAACCATGTCATGGCCTCCGACAGCGTTTCGTGAGTCCCTTCTCCAAGTTGCTGATCGCTCTTCCCTCTACATAGAAACGTTGTGTCATCAGCGTATTGCGCAACCATTTGCGTGACATGTTGCGGAAGGTCATTGACGTACAGGCAAAACAGAAGAGGACGCAAAAGAGATCCTTGAGCCACTCCATATCTGGTGGTCTTTAGTTCACTCGTTACGCCATTAAAGTGAACAACCTGCCCTCGCCCTTCAAAATAGGAACACAACAACCTCGACACCTGACCACGAATGCCACAACATTCCAACTTCCGCAAAAGCATGTCACTCTGCACACAGTCGAAGGCCCTAGACAAGTCACACGCCAACACCATGGCAACTTCTTCATCTTCAAAAGTATCCCAAATAAAATTTAATATGGCCAGCATGGCATCTATCGTCGATCTACCAGCACGAAAACCAAATTGATTCTCGGCCAGGACACCATTTTTTTCCAGAAATGCCACCAGTCGCGACAGAAGTGCTGCCTCCAGAAGCTTTGATAGGACAGGCAAAACTGAAATGGGTCTGTAATTTCGAGGGTCCGTAGGGTCTCCGGCCTTATATATAGGTATTATTTTTGCTGTCTTCATATTTTTTGGTACAGAAGCTTGTTGAAAGCATGTGTTCACCAGATCCGAAAGAGAGTTAGATAAGCAATCAGCACATCGTTTCAGCATTTTAGTATTCATCCCGTATATATCCAATGCGTCCTTTGGTTTAATTCTTTGAATTATATTTTTTATCTCATTAGGTGTTACTGGTGCTAAGAAACACGACTTATTAACCCTACGGATTCTATCCGGAATCGTTGATTGGATGCCTATATACAGTCCCTGGCCAAATTATTAGACGCACTGTATTTTTTAATAATTTTATGTTTATGGGGTGTTTTTATGCAACAATGGTATATTTCAACTACAATATCATTGATTTTTATTTACGAGAATTGGTGTGGACTACATATTTGTATTTATTTTTAACATATGGCAACACTGTGCTGACAAAGTGGTACCTGACCGTAAACAAGTACAAATCTGTATTAGTCGCGAAAGGAATCGAGTCAGGTACGGACGTGTTTTTGTGGCTGTGTGAACTGTGGTTGTTTGTTTAGCAGTTTTATACTACTCGGTAATTGGTTCATTTTGTATTCAGTGCTTTAAAAAATTAATTTGACAATTTTAATTATGGGTCGAAAAGGCGATCTTTCACCAGGTAAAAGAGCTGCAGTAAAGGCCCTTGTAATTGCGAAAACATTTACAAACAGAGAAATATCGCGAAGATTGGACGTTTCTGAAGCTAGTGTACGACGCATAAAAACGAAAATTGAGTCAGGGGAGGAATTAAGCCCGAAAAGAAAGCAAAGATGCGGTAGGAATCCAATTTTCACTGCAAGGTCAGAGAGATGCTTGCAGAAAATTAGTCTAGAAA
This sequence comes from Dermolepida albohirtum, assembly GCA_031893035.1. NCBI lineage: Eukaryota > Metazoa > Arthropoda > Insecta > Coleoptera > Scarabaeidae > Dermolepida > Dermolepida albohirtum. Next base: position 84,144 of record JAVIWB010003301.1, read on the forward strand.
ACAGATTTGCTACCACAAAGGCCATAAAATAACAACTCGAGGGTGCTAGCGTTTATGTTTCTGAATGCACTGTTCGAAGAAAATTGAAAGAATTAGACTTCAAGGCCTGTCGCCCCGCCAGGAAGCCCAAGTTAACAGCTGCAATGAGAGCAAAGCGCCTGCAGTGGGCCAAGCAATGGCAAGACAAAGATGTGGACTTCTAGAGAACGGTAAGATACAGCAATTTAATCAAAGATTGATGCATTATTATCATTTTGAGTTATATAAAGCAAATAAACATAGAAGTTTACATATTTTTCCTATTTTTTACAGGTCTGCTTCAGTGACGAAAGCACATTCGAAATTTTGCAGAACAAAGCTCAGTATGTGCGTCGTCGTCGTGGAGAAAAGTATCATCCTGATTGTGTCATCCCGACGGTTAAACATCCCACCAAAGTCATGATTTGGTCAGTCATCAGCGGCAAGGGCACTGGACGGCTGTACGTCGTCAAAGGAATAATGAGGCAAGACCAGTACAAAGAAGTCTTACAAAATCGGTTGCTTCCGCAGCTCAGAGAATGGTTTCCAAATGGGGAACCATTCACTTTCATGCAAGATGGAGCTCCCTGTCACACTGCTCGGTCTGTTAAAGCTTTCTTGGCGGAAAAAAAATATCCCCCTATTGGATTGGCCGGGTAATAGCCCGGACATGAACCCGATTGAAAATGTGTGGGAGCTGATGAAGAGAGAAGTGGCTAAGGATGTGATAACTAACAAAACGCAGCTCCTAGAAAAGATTATTTACATATGGAATCATCATCCTCAATTGCAGGAGACAGTACAGTCTTGCATTGACAGCATGCCGCGTAGAATTAAAGCTTTGATAGCGGCTAAAGGTGGTTCAACTAAATATTGAATTTTACTAACATTAATTTTAGTTTTCTTTAAAACCTAATAAAGTTATGCTTTTCTAAATTAATGCTGTTTTATTTATGTCAAATAAACAGGTAATTGATTGAGTAATATAAAACTAAAAAGCAAATCAATATAAAATAATAAAACGGTACAATATCACTCGGTAATTCATATTTTACATGAAATCTTGCAGTGCGTCTAATAATTTGGCCAGGGACTGTATATATATATGTATATGTATATATATATATATATATATATATATATATATATATATATATTCAGTAACGTATGTTAGAAAAAAAAAGTCATGAATATTCCTTCCACATTCTTTTTAATTACCCCCATTAACGCGCATCGTTTCATTTCAGTACATACGGGGTAACAAATAATTAGCATTTCCATTCGCCGCGTATTATTATCATTTAGCGCACGATGGTATTTTAGTAAATGGCGAATCGCAAATGAACGTTCATCATCGCCTTAACAAGACGGTTATACATGCATATTTCTCAATGGAATTCACGCACCAGTTCAAACATTCCGCGCCTCATATTGTTTACGATGATTGTCTGTGCGGAATCTTTAAAAGCGCTAAAAGATGCCAATTACGTAATTTTTGTGTTAGAGAGGCGTACACCATAATGCGATGCTTTACACGAAACGTGCTCTGAAAATTACTTAGGAGCGTGGTTATGTCATTTTGGTTTTAATGAGGGTCATTAGAGATGTCTTTGTAATAGGAACACACAGATACGAGGAAGGTGAACGCGTATTGAATTCGTTCAGACAAATCTGCACGATTGGTGTGATAATTTATAACTATATATAACTACAATTTAGATCACTAAAAAACAGAATAAGTAGATAGGGTATGGTGCTTCTGGTCCAAGTTAAATGTATTTTTAAAGGGGGTTTGAAAATCCCAAAAATCCGGTCCAGGGAGCTCAGTTAGAGGTGATACAATGTGCTTTATATAACAATGGCTCCGAATAACATCTGACGTACGTCAGATGCTGTTTGGTGCCCGCCGTTGAGTCATGAACAATTCCTGAACATTAAATGCTATTAATGTACACTTCCCAAAATATTTATTGTCACCCCCAAGTGTGTATTATATAGGACGGTGTGTAATGTTTATGAGTAAATATTTAAAGTGATCAGTAAAGGGTGTTTCAAATTTCGCGTTTTTTTAAAAGAATAAATGAAACACATAATTTGCATTCACTTTCAAAAACTTTTTATTGGTAATTGAAGTATCAGTTATGACATTTATATGCGAGAAATAATATCTGCCAAATGGCCTCTTCTTGCAGCTCCACTCTTTTGTTAAAATTTTCAATGACATTTTCACATAATTGAGGCTCTACCTCAACAATGACACGAATAATTTCATCTTTCAAAGTAGGAATTGATTGTGGATTGTTTTTATAAACCTGACTTTTCACATAACCCCAAAGAAAATAGTCTAACGGTGTCAAATCACATGATCTTGGTGGCCAATTAACATCACCGTTTCTTGAGATTACACGTCCAGGAAATTTTTCTCTCACTAAATCCATTGATTCGTGTGCAAAGTGAGGTGTAGCGCCATCCTGTTGAAACCACATATCCTCTAGATCAATATTCATGAATTCAGGCCTCAAAAATTCGGTTATTATCCGACGATATCGATCACCATTGACAGTTACAACTTCACCACCAGCATTTTCAAAGAAACAAGGTCCAATTACACCACCTGACCATAATGCACACCAAACAGTAACTCGTTTAGGATGCATAGGTTTCTCATGAATAATTCGTAGATTTTCCTCACCCCGGATACGGCAATTTTATTTATTAACATAGTCAAGTTCAAAATGTGCCTCATCGGAAAACACTCTTTTTTGATAAAAATCAGCCGGTTGTTCATTGATGAAATTGACAAATGAACGACGTTTTAAATGATCTAATGGCTTGAGTTCCCGTGTTGTTTGAAACTTATATGCCTTCTGAGCTAAATCCTTGTGTAAAATACGCCATGTTGTTGATCCACCAACTCCAGGTTGTTGTGCACATCGTCTAATGGACATTTCAGGATCTTCAGCAACACTTTCACGAACCTAACCAATATTTTCTTGTGAACGACCACTACGACTGTATTTTTCACTTTTTGTATCTTCCACGGAACCGGTCTCTTGAAATTTTTTAATAGTTCGACCAATAGTGCTTTCAGATGGACGATTATGTAAACCATAAAATTCCCGTAATCTTCTGAAAACTCTTATCACAGAACGCTGATTTTCATAAAATAATTCGACAATTTGAACGCGTTGTTGTACCGTGTACGAAGCCATTTTAATAAATGTCATACATCACGCTTTCTAAATGCCCACATACCCAGAGAAATTCAGTGCGCCATCTATATTTTATTTATTCTTAAAAAAACCGTGCAATTTGAAACAACCTTTATATTATATTAACAAAAGTATAAGTCTTAAGAAAACGATTTCTAATTTATCTTCTATTATATTTTTAAATATTTTACCATTAGTATTTTAAATTTTTGTAAATGTTTAAGAATTCGTTATTAATAATCATGCAATGCAGTTAAATGTAATAAAAAAAACAAAAAAAATATAATTATAGAAATTAATATTATTTTCTTTTGTTGCAGGTAAGAAGTTATTTATTTTAATCCTTTTTCGAAAAAGTGTAAGTAATTTTAATTTCCACATTTCTCACATCCATTCAATTTTATAAAATATGTAATACATTGTAAAACACTTATTTTTTTTACCAAAAGATCTAGCTTTTGGATGAAAGTATATTCAATATCTAAGAGGCACTATTAACTGCAAATGTTGCCATTTCTATTCAAAATAGTTTACATACAAATGTCATCGCTCACCGATCGAAGAGCATTAAACTTTTTATTTCAGTAGCATATCACTCATCGACTTTTTTTGAATTGTACGTGTTAGACGAATATATTTGCCTTTAGTAAATAGTTATTACTAGAAGTTTCTTGTAACATTCTAAACGTATTCACAAAACTGTTGTTTAGTTGGGCATGCTCATTGTTTGCACCATTTGCTTCGGCATCGTTAAAATTTAAAAACGCACAGCCATTCATAAGTGATTAAAGTTTATAAACAAATCATATGAAATTGATTTGAATGTAGATAGTAGTTACGTGGGTTGTCTTTTAAGTTTTGCATGTAAAACTGGAATAAAACAGTAGATAGCGTTTAAAGACTTCACTATTTATCGATATATTCTCCTTAAAAATTAATGCACTTTCGCATGCACTCGAAGCACTCTGGAAGCAGTTGTTCCACTCGTTTGTTGGTAGAGTAAAAATTGCGTTTTTGAGGGAATCGACTGCTCCTTCTAACAACTGGAACGTTTGACCAGACAGTCCGTTCTTGATTTTCGAAAAAGTAAAGAAACTGCTCGGGCTTAGGTCCGGACTGTACGGAAGATTCAATTGTCTTGCGTGCTGTGTGTGAACTTGCATTGTCTTAGTGGAGGATGATTCGTCGTTCGGACTTGGTTTTCCGAAGCTCAGCGATGACTTGCGTCAAATGAACGGTTGTATACCAATCGACAATAATAGTTCTTTGATCTTGTAGAGGAATTGTTGCTACATGACCTGTTTTCGAGACAAATATCGCAACCATTTTTTTGAGACACTTCGAGAACGGATGAGTTTTATCGGCTTTTGTTCACCTTGGAACACCCAAACAGACGACTGGCGTTTATTTCCTGACTCATATGAGTAAATCCAAGATTAATCACCTCTAACAAACAATGTTGCACCCGTTTTTAGAGTTTCCGGTGTTGAAGTGGTATAGAGTTTTTTGTCACAAATTCACATTAGCCGCTTTCAATTCTTTATGCAAAATTTTTTGAATTGAGGTCTTTGAAATCCCCAATACTGCTTCAATCTGGTGATATATCACATATCGATTTTCGTTGATGATCTTGCGCACAGCACCTCATTAGCAGTTTTTGACCACGAGCCTATATTTTGTAACCTTGATGATCAGTAAACCTAAGAATTTTGAGTGTTTTCTACATCCACATTTTGCCAAACCTACACGCCCAGGTATACGTGATGTAGTTTTCCAATTCAAAAATTGCCAGAAGATCTTCGAGTCTTCAATAATTGAATCTTCCGCCTGAGAAAAATAATTTTTATTAATTGTATTTATTGAATTGTTGAGTTGTGTTCGAAAACGTTTTAAAATTATTATAATATGAACAATGGTTTGCATTTTTGTATTTCTTAAAATAACATTATTTGTATTTTAGGCAATTTATGATGTTATTGTTAATCGATGTTGGATATTTACGATCTTTTCCTTGCATTTTGGGCACGCATAAGCCAATAATTCTGTATAACATTGAATAAAACTCACCATAGCTACATTAACGTCAGTATATGTCACTAATGAAAGCAAACTGGAGTGGTACAATGAGGGTAATAGTAAATGATTTATAACATTTAATTGATTTAAAGTTCTTGCCTATTTCTTACTACAGATGAGAAGTTAGTTATCGAAATCGAAATCGTGAAAGGTTATTCGAATTCTCAATTACTGAAGATTAGAAGTAACTAAAAATAATAGTCACCATATTATCAATATTTCTGTTTCACCGATAAAATATGGATATTCTTTAACTGATTCGAATGTTTATTTTTCGTCTCGAGTACCATTTCGTTTTCTTAAGGAGATTTATAACATAAGACACGAGATAAAATGCCATTCGGGAAGCATATTAAACGCACAAAGCCTCCGTCAATAAAGAGAAATTGTTTTTCCATTGTATTCACGAACTGCGTTCGGCAATAAAATTTTATCGCTCGCATAAATGGATTTCAAAATCAGAAATATGTAGAGAGACGTATGTAAGTCTAACCACGCTAACAGGCAAAAATGGCGTGCACACAATATATGTGTGCGGTATAAAAATTGCGACAACACTGTGTAATACTCTGTCTAAACGGTTAGATTTACAAGATTTGCAACAGTCCGGTGCTTATTTCTAACTTAGCGTCAAATGACGCCTCAACACGCAGAGATCGTGCGGAACATCTGCCGTTTTGCTGCATCCTTGAGTAGGCCGCATTTTTGACGCTATATTTGGATCATTTTAAAAGCTTGTGCTTGTACGTCTTTATATATACAACGTACATATGTATGTACATATACAGTGTTCAGTCATTGAATCGTCCTTAATTTACAAGAAATTATACTGCATTTATTATAAACAATTTTTATGGAACGTCAATATCATTTCCTTATTGCAATACCATAGTTTAATTATAAATAAATTACTTATTTATAGAATAAAAGTAGTATAATCCTTTAAAATGTATTCTATTGTTATGAAGCCTATACCAAATGTAGTCAGGTACACGTGCGTCCTCGGTATCAATCGGGTTAAAGAGGGCATAAAAATCTTATACATTAGTATTGATAAACTGTTTAATAATAATAATAATAACAGTTTATTCCTAAAAAAAAGAAAGAACCATACAAATTTATCTATACAATGTAAATCAAAATACAATTTCCCTTATTGTTCCCTTCTTCTCCCTTTGGAAATCACAGGGTGCATATCAACTTCCAACAAGTTTTCAAATAGCGACATAACAATTTTGTCTTTTAAAACGAACGCACCCTTGAACGTTTTCCATAATTTGTGAACGTCAAAACGTCAGTTAAGGTTAACATTTTTATCACGGTAAAGTTCACGACCGAGCAACGTTGGGAAATGATATTAAAAATTACTAAAGCAATTCTGAGTCGGTGGTTTCTATTATAAGAGCGTTTACTCCAATTCCCGGTCGTAATAATTGTCCCACCAGACAGGCTGTACGCGCTATTGTGGATAAATTCGAGTCAAATATTCACTATTTGATGTTTCTGTGTCAGTGAGACAACGCACCAGTCGAAGTAACCAAAATATCGCAGTCGCAAGTGCTTCACCACAAAGTGAATCTCTCAAACCATATTCTTGCGAATTTTGCTTACACCCTACGCTAAAGCCTCTTGATCATTTGAAGCGCCGAAACTTCTTCGATTAATCTCTGCCAAAGTTTGAAGAAAATCCTCTTTTTCATTGAAAGATCATCTTCAGCGATGAAGCTCATTTTTGGCTTAATGGCTTTGTCGATAAGCAAAATATGCGTTTTTCGGACAGCAACAAACCCACGTGTGCTTCAAGAGACTAAATTACAACCACAAAAAGTAACCGTGGACCATCTTTTTTCGTTAATGAAAATGATCGCCATGTTATAGTCAATGGCGTTCGTTATCGTGCTATTTTGGAAGACTAGCCAGATTGGATGGACTTGACATCAGTGATACGTGAGATAATGCACCGGCCGAAATACCAAAAGTATCACAGCCGTAAGTGCCTCAATTCAAAATGAGACAAATCAATTGATTCCATGCCATTGACAGGAATTGAGAACCTCTCAAAACATATCGTCGCGAATATTGGGTTACACCGTTACAATGTCAAATTAACTCGAGAACCGAAGCCTCTTGATCATTCGAAGCGCCGAAACTTTTCAGATTGGACTCTGCTAGAATTTGAAGAAAATCCTGAATTTCATCGAAAAATCATTTTCAGCGATGAAGTTCATTTTTGGTTTAATGGCTTTATCAATAAGCAAAATATACGTTATTGGACAGCAACAAACATACATGTGCTTCAAGAGACTCCATTACAGTCACAAAAAGTGACCGCGTGGTGTGGATTTCATGTCGTAGGTGTGATTGGACCATACCGCAACTTGCCATACAGCGCGCTTAACAATCGATTTATTGCAAAATCAATTTGACGACAACCTTATTTCCAGAAGTGGCCCTGTTCACTGATCCCCTCGTTCTTGCGATTTAACGCCTGTGGATTACTTTTTATGGGTCTACGTTAAGTCATTGGTTTATGCCGACAAACCAACACTCTTGAAGTATTGGAAGCCAATATTCAAGCCACCATTGACGCCATACGGCCAGATTTATTGGAAAAAGTAGTCAAAAATTGGACTGATCGAATGGACCATGTAACTTGTAGCCGCGGCGGACATATGCCGGAAATAATATTTAAAAAATAAATGCCATGAAATTATCTACCAGATTATAATAAAAAAATTTCATTGCAACAATATTTCTGCCTTGTATTATTATTTTAAGTTTTTAAGCTCTTAAAAAGGACCCTATATATACAGTATTGTGCAAATTAATGGAATCATTTTTTTAGTTTTCTGCATGTGGGAACATTGTGAGTGAAAGTGCATGACTCGACAGTTCGTAGGAGACTTTTAGAATCTGGAAGAGAAGCCATTCGACCACAGAAGAAGCAACTCGTCACTCAACGAATGATGAAGCAGAGGCTTATTTGAGGCAAGAAATATACCGGATGGAATGAGGAAGATTGGAGAAAGGTGTTGTGCTCAGACGAGTCCCATTTTTTGTTGCAGGGGCAGCGATCAAAATTCGTGAGAAAAAGTGGAGATGAAAGACTCACTGCAGCTCATATCGATCAGACTGTCAAACATCCTGTAAAGAAGATGCTTTGGGGATGTTTTTCGTACATTGGGGCTGGATCGCTAGTACCTAAAAAAGGCATGACGAACAACCAGAAATATAAAGAGCTACTGGATAAGTATTTGGGAAAAGATCTAAAGAAATGTGAGCCAAACGGAGGTGCAATTTTCCAACAGGACAACAGGACAACAGGACAAATATTTCAAGGAAAAAGGAATAATTCTCCTCGACTGGCCTGGCAATTCTCCAGACTTAAACCCAATTGAAAATCCGTGGGCCATTTGTAAGGCTAGGTTACATAAAATGGACTGTACAACGAAGACAAAATTGATAGAAGCAGTAATTCAGGTGTGGTTTCGGGACGAGAAAATAAAGGAAAACTGTCAAAAATTAATAGATTCTATGCCGAAAAGAGTTCAGGCTGTCATCTCAGCCAAAGGAGGGCATAGGTCTTATTAAATTAATAGTAATTTATAATTTTATACCTTCTCATCGTGATTATATGATAAAGAAACGGTTTTCTTAGTTATATTGTGTTTGATTCCATTAATTTGCATAATACTATATATATATATATATATATATATATATATATATATATATATATATATATATATGCAGTGGTCAGAAATTCATCGATAATCGTCAAGTAAAGCGATCCTATGATTAATTCTGGGTCATCGAATACTAAAATGTATTGTCTGTTGTTAAGGCACATCAGACCATCAATATTGTAAACGTGCTACAAAAGACTGCTGTTTCATTAAAGTACATATGGCAGCATTGATCCAGAATTGTAATATAGTTTAGCGAAAATCGTCAAAAAAATCTTGAAATAGCCCTATTGTTTGCCACATTTTTAGTAAATAGATTATGTAACCATTTTGCTAAAAAGAAATAAACGATGATCCAATATTTGACTGGTGGCACTAATTCAATTGCTAGGTACTGTACATTTACACATGCAATGCATCATTCTCTCACTTTCTATCCCTCTCTGTCTTAGCTTATATTTATTTCAAAGACCGAGTTCAACAATCACAGTCACATTCGTATTATTATTGTTTGATTTATAAGTCGCTTGCTTTATTTATGGCGTTGTAACCTACGCTTTATGTTAATGGAGAGGCAAGACCGACGATGAGCAATAAATAATGTTGTGCGAGGAACATCGAATAATACAGGGGAATGTTCGATTGTTTTTCATGCAATCTTTTAGTCTTAGAAACCATCTTCTACACAATTTTAGGCGCACTAGAAATGTCTAAAAATATTAAATTTGGTTTCTGAGTGTATAGGTCCTTGGTACTTTCTTACATAAAACATAGAAATATATTTGTGAAGTTGGGATTCTATTCAGTCACAACTCTAAATTTAATTTTGAAGATACCTACGTCGTCAATCTCCAAAAAGGCTTGACAATATCATATAAAAGACCAGAAATTGATTAAAAGTTTAAAAAACGGATTACTGCTGATCATCATAATTACCTACTTTGATTTATAAAACTATGCACAGTCTATACAATAAGAAACGCAGGCTAATATTTCTTCAAAAAAAAAAGGCAAAAAGAAGAACTAAATGTATTGTTACAATGTACATATAAGACATAGCCATAGACATATAACATAATATACATAGACATACGAGGGGTATTTCCAATATTCTGGGAATTGGTGCTATAATTAAATAACGCAGAACTTATACGCAATGCTATTGATCCAGACAAGTCTTGACATGTTTATGTAACTATTTAGTGCAACATTGTTCAGTCTGATTCAGGTATTCGACTGATGTAGACGCGTTTTAGTAGCAACCATGTAACCATGAAACACGCGGCAAAATCTCAAAGAAAGAAGATGTGAAAACATCAGAAATTATTAGTCGTCTGCAAGGAGTATTTGGTGAATCTGCAGAATCCAAAAGTACTGTTTATCGGTGGATCGATCGTTTTAAAGCCGGTAGAACATCACTAGAAGACAATCCACGCAGTGGGCGGCCAAGCACATCGGTAAATGAAAGAAACATTACTGCCGTCGAAAACCTACTAAAAGACGACAGGCGAATGACTATTCGTCAAATTAGTGTACAGCTAGGGATAGGTATGCGACAAGTTCATGACATCCTGCATGATTGTTTGGGCGTTAGCAAGGTTTCGGCGCGCTGGGTGCCAAGGCTGTTGGGACCAGAACAGAAACTCAATAGGTCCGATACTTGTCGTCAACTTCAAGAGCTGTTAGCCAATTACGGTGATGAATTTTGGCAACGAATAATAACCACTGACGAAACCTGGATTCCTTATTTCAATCCTGAGACGAAAAGTCAATCCAAAGAATGGCGCAAACCTGAAGAATTGATGAACGTGTAAAGGCAGACCGAACAGATAAAATATCCACTATTGGAAAGTGATTCAGTGTTAATAACCGTAAATTAAATGTTGAACAAAATCAAAGAAGACAAGTAGTGAACGCAAGTAATTAAAAATATGGGGACTCTATTCAGTCAAGTGAATTGATCTGAATACAGTACAAATAGTAACGACTGCAATATACAGCACAAGGGGGACAAAACGACGTGTTAATTCCCAGGCGACCTGTCTCATAACAGCTTATAATAATAATATTCTATCGAAGACCATAGTATTTTTATTTGACAAAAGATGGCGATACGAATTTTGGGTCTAAGAGGGGGAAAACCGCACCTGGAAAACCAGGTGCGACACTGTTTAATTATCTGCTGATGATGACAACTTAGTTGTCGAAATACGTATACAGAATACGAAAATTAATGTGGCAAGCGGTGATATATTAACCTTCAGTGATCAAGTTAATCAACCACAGGCTCCATCAAAATTACCTAATTTTCATCTGTTTTGCTATAATTTAAATAGTCGTTAAGCATTACAGAACAAGAATTGTTCGTGCTTGCGTGCGGGGAAATTCATTCTCTATAATATCATAGAATAAATCCTTCGCGACTAGGAGAAAAACCAATCCAATTGTATGATGTACGACTTCAATTGATATTCATGAGACGACCAATAAAATATTCCATGTGTATCATGTTCAATTATGAATAATTAAAGGAGTCAAATACAATCAAAGTCATTTCGCTCGCTTAGGCAATATTCTTTGTCGTGCCTGGGGAACTTTGTTATTCAAACGGAAACGTTTAGGAGTCGCTATGACCTCTTCATATCTCTAATCGTTTCGATTTAATTCTGTTCACGCACCAGTGGCGCCTTTCAATCGACCAGACTAATTAGAATAGGACCCTTGTTTCGTCTTGTGCAATCGTTTAAAGAAATCTATTACTACATGCAGATTTTGACCGAAATATCCGAATTTGTTATCAAATAGGCTGAAATAAATTTTTGCGCATTTATCTACGTATTTATGGTCTAATAGTGTAAAGTTATACATATGTATAATAAGTGATAAATGTTTAGTTTACGAGCATAGAAAAAGTTTAATAGTTTTTTAAATAAAACAATACGACTAAATCTAACATATTTAAAAAGGCTATAATGGATGGGATAATGTTTAACCAAGTTAAGAAATATTTGACGTGCTAACAACGTCTGTTTAATATTAGTCACCACAACTGGTGAGAAGTATGATGTTAAAAAGTAGAAAATTACCCCCAAATAATTAAAGGAATTACCGAAGAAACGAGAACTGAAATCGACTCAAAGGAAACTAAAGAAATACTGCGGTTTAGACAACCTTGTAATTACAAAAGAAGAAAACATTTACGAAAACTCAGACAACGCAAACTTTTTCAATATTAGGGAAAGCATGGAAGTTCATTCGAGCTAACAAAGCACAAAAAATTATAATATTTAACTGTAATGTGATAACAGTGCAAGTTAAGTATGATCAATATCATGCAAGTCTTTGCAAAAGTATTTACAAATAGATGCATCGGAAAAACACTCAAGAAATTCTGGTCCAATGCAATAACTAGTAAGGTCTCTGGAGAAACATGAAACAAATTTCAGTCATATTATTAGAATGGAAATGGAAATGGACGCAATAGAAAGACCCGGAATCATATGAAGAAGAGCTAATCAGGAAGAAAAAAGAATTGAAGAAGATATATGAAAGAAATTAACAAAACTGAGGGAATAGAAGTAATTATATATTGATGCATTCCTTTATTAACGAATTGCAAACAGTTGTTCCTTTTAACGTTTTGCAAGATAATATCGCAACGGCAATAGTATTTTTTATAGAAACCAAATCAATTCTGGTCCATTATATGTAACTAATAAAGATCCCTGGAGAAACACGAAACAAATTTCAGTCAAATGATTAAAAGGAAACGGAGATGGATGCAATAGAAAGAAGAGCTAATCAGGAAGAAAAAAGAATTGAAGAAGATATATGAAAAGAATTAACAAAACTGAGGGAATAAAAGTAATCATATATTGATTCATTCCTTTACTGACGATTTGCAAACATTTGTTCCTTTCGACGTTTTGCAAGACTATATCGTAACGATAAGGGTAGCCATGGTAAATACCAAATCAGGAAATTCTGATCCCATGTAATAACTAATAAAGATCCCTGGAGGAACACGAAACAAATTTCAATCAAATGATTAGAAGGGAATTGGAGATAGATGCAATAGAAAGGCCAGAAATCATTCCCCAAACAGCCCTAACTTGGACTCTAGTGACTAGCATCTTTTCACCTAACTGGAAGAATTTCTGGAAGGATAACGTTTTCAAAACGACGAGGAGGTCACAACTTTTCTTAATGCGACAGAATTCTATGATGGTACTCAAAAGCTCGACAATGTTTGAATTTAAATGGGAACTGTGTAGAAAAGTAGCATACGGTATGAAGAAAAAAATTAAAGCAAAATTTTTTACTTGGTTAGTGTTTTATGGGAAAACGGGTATCAGTTTCCAGTTGACCCTCGTATAATAATAATAACAATATTAGAGACAATAATAATATAATAATATTATTTTCTCTCGTATGTTATATAATGAACGTTCTTCAGACCGAGTATATTTTCGCAAAATATCGACTAAACACACTCGATATATTGAAACGACGTAGTTAGCTCGTTTAAAATCTCTGCGCGCACACAAAAAAAATTAATTTGGTTGTCCCCTACGTCCTCTACGCCAAAATGCAGGGCCGGTGACTGCAAACGACACCACAGACAGACAAACACACGCGCATACACTCATACGAACAATGTCGTCCTATGATTACTGAAATTGTACGTGAACAACGTCCGTAAATGATCATGTCCTTTTTTTTAATCGGTCACGGTCAATTACTCGACCGACCGTCCGACGGTTCGTTTCAGGTTGCTCGAGAACTGCGAAATGGGCCCCTGGATAGGCGTTAGAGGTGATCGAACGTAGTGGATGGTATCGGCTTTTTCTCGGTTATAATTGATTAGCCTTACGACCATCGATACGGTCCGGAAACGGTCGTAAAATGATAGTACGTATCTTGTAAGTTCTTTGAGGTAACTTTATGGTAATGGAACGGAAAAAATATCCTTTTTGTGTATTAGTCAAATACTAAGGAAGTTATTCAAATTATTTTTTAAATCTATAAAAGATTCTCAGTTAGTGTCTCATCTAATATAATAAAATACAATATTCTCTATTTTAAAAATTTTAATACATTTCCTCAAAATGTTTCCTATTTAGTTAGTATAGTTTCGAGTTCGAACAAATTGGTTTTCAAAATATTTTTTGCATGTTTATGAAAGGTCACTTTATACCTCTTCCTCAAAAGGATATTTCTGGGACTAGCCGATATAGTTTTTATATAGTTGACTTGAATAATCCATCAAAAAAAGACAGAAAACAATTTAAAAAAATCTTCACCACATCAATGCCCATTTATAGGGGACTTTTCATGAGTCATGAAGTTGAATTTAAACATAATGATAAACATTTTCCAAGAGTATGCATTATGTACTCGTATGTAGATACGAATAATAATATACATATTTTATTGCCCAAAAAACGAACTCAATTACAGAGTAAAAATACATGTGCAGTCGGTATCACAAAAAAGTTTATGATGTACACGAAAATATATCTGCCGAATTCATTTACAGTGTTAAGTAAATATATACAAAACATTACCGATTCATAACTGAATTGTACAAAAACATCTTATTTTCTTGAGATTTGTTTGTATTCGAGTAGATATAGCAATATGCGTAATATGCGAATAATTCTTTATATTTTTCGTGTACATAAAATTTCTATAACAATTATATTTATTGATAATTAAATAGAATTTCGAATTTTTTTTTATAACTAATCTGATACGATTATATAAATAACATACGAGGGTGGTCCCATAAGTAGTTGTTTGTAAAATACCACTGTATTAGAAAGTACATAATCTATAAAGCATATGTTTCAAGTTTGATCTTCAAACAACCCAACCACAACCGTAACGCTCCATTGGCCCATGACGCATTTACCATATATAAACCCGTCCACCATCGACTTACGCCAGTTTCAGTGCGACAGACAGTAGCAGTAATTGAGCCCTGAAGATGTCCCATACGAGTGGGTACGAAACGTCGGCAGTTATACGAGTGACGCGGTTCCAATCCGGAAGCAGATAATTGTAGATATTGTTTGCATTCCTGAACATATGAATTAAAAGGGCTTTTGAAAACAAATTTGTTCCCGGCGTACAACACATGAGCGTGGTCGCACTCCTAGAGGAGGAGCACGGAACGAAAATATTTCGTTAATAACTTTTTTGTTGGAAACTGGTCTAAACGGAAGCATAAAAATAAACTGCCTTAATGTATCCGCGTATAAGTTCTTAATTTCAATAGCATTCCATTAAACTAAAATAATACACATTTCCATTAAAGAAAAAAAGACAAATTTTCCCAAATTCGAAAAAACGAATTAAAGTCGTAGCATCACATATTGCCTTTCCGTCGCGTACGTATGGAGATGCCTTCTTTTGAGAAAAAACTTCAGGAATTTAATTATTCCGACCGGCTCGGCTACCGTGTCTGTCGCGTCGATCGGGACATATCTCTTTCCTCTTTATCGTATTCATCGACGCTCTTTGTTTTTCCGGTTGACGAAGTAGAAACCCTATCATTGAATAATTCGGAATTTATTGCGAAACGAGTGGAGCTTGGAAATTCGGCGCGACTTCTCCGAATCGAAGTGCCTTTTTGCTCGCTACAGATATGTATGTACAAATGTCAGCGTGCGTACTTGTGTATTCGACTGGCGTTCAGGCGTTATTTAAATACAATGAGGGAAGGAGAAATTGTTTGCTGAGCATATAAGTATTTTAATGACTGGTTCACATAAAATGGCGAATTTGTAAAGAAACAAAAATTAAATTAGATTTTAGGGAACTAATTTTTATGAAACAAAATAATTTTCATCGGACACAACTAAAATTAAAGATCAATGTGAAGGACAATTTGATGTAATTTACACAGATTTTTGCTGCACTTTTTCCACAATAAATAACAGATTACTACTCTGCTGATCTGGGTTCGGTTTTAACTCATTTGCGGATATTATGTCAACTACAGAGGTAATTACAAATTCACTACAAACACTATACCATGCCTCAGAATAAAGAGTGATTCAAATACCACGCTAAAACGCAGAACACATAGCTTAGAAATGCAATTTACCATAAAAATGAAACATAAACTGTTGTGAATGTAGTAGTTTGTCAACAATATTAATCTTTTTCTTTATTACATAAAAATAAATGAAAAAAAATCATTTTAATGTGAGTATGATTGTACAAATGTTACCTTTTTTTTAAATATGTACAACCTATCCAAAATTAAGATTAAATATTACTAAAATAAATATTTCATGACATTTTCTTTTCCATAGAAAAGTAACATACAAAGAGTACTAGGAAAGTTTTGCAATACAGCTTTGTTTAATTAATTTCCTCTACACTCAGTATACCTTTCCATCCCCCGAAACCAATTTTTAAACCAGTTCTGCCAAGTTTCGCTAAGAAGTGAAGCACACTTGTTGTACCAAGCCCGCAGAAGGTCCTCATCACTGGAAAACCACCTCCCTTTTAGCTTCATTTTCACATGCGGGAACAGTGCAAAGTCGCACGGAGCAAGATCTGGACTGTAGAGAGGGTGCTCGAGAACTTTCAATCCTGTCGTGGCCAATAATCCGATGCAGGCTTTGACGCGATGAACTGGAGCATTATCGTGATAGAGGAACCAGGTGTCCATTCTTAACATTGGCTGCAAGTTCTTCATAGATCTAATGACTTTAGGCAGTGTACAGTATACCACGTAGCCGTGACTGTCTTCTGTGTATCCAAAACGACGCGTTCCACAATTCCACTCGATTTGAAAAATACAGCTATCATTTTCTTCTTTGCAAATCGGTATTGTCTGGAAACTACGGGTGTGTTCTCATCATCAAACACCCAAACTTTATTTTGAGCTTTGGTCGGCACATCGTAATAGTACAGCCAAGTCTCGTCATCTGTCACAATGTTGTTCACATACCGAGATTGCCTCTTATTAAACTTTTTTTACCATCTCCCGGCACCAAGTCACACGTCGTGTCATCTGCTCATCAGTCAGTCGATGCGGCACCCAGAGAAAACAAAGTTTCTTCACGTGCAAATGATCATGCAGAATCGAACGAATTGCTTGTGCATTTAGGCCTGAAGTACCCTCTATCTGTTGGTAGGTCACTCGCCTGTTCTCGCCAAGTATTTTCCTTACAGTAGTTACGTTTTTCTCCGTAACCGACTTCGTGGCCTTCCCGGCCTCTCAGCATCTTCCACAGTTAAATTTCCCCTTTGGACTTCTCTATACCACCTGAATATCGTTGTGCGATATGGACAAACATCACCTAGTGCAAGAGTCATTTCTTCGAAGCACTTGTCTATGTTTAAACCACGCACGAAATTATAACGCAGAACTGCCTTTATCTCATTTCGTGACCACGATGCCATCGCAAGCACTTTACACTCTCACTGCTAATGAATAATTGAGCCCATCGACATAGCGCGGCGGCTGCTATGCACGTATGAATATATGTCAACATGCTGCAACAAACAGCTTCCTGCGATTCATTGTTGCATCATATTGGAAAACTTTTCTAGTACTCTTTGTATATACTTGTAAGTCATAAATTATTGATATTCATATCAAATTTATTTGTGAAATTCAAGGTAAAATGTAAACTACTGTTAAAATTTATTATAAAACTACATCAAGAATACAACAAAGATTATAAATATAGAAACATTAGCAGCACAACTAATCGGATTCAGCATGTTTCGTCTAGGTAAATTATTGGATGACACTCATTTCAGTAATGTTTTATTGTTGTCAGATATTTCCTATTCCACCTGAGAACTTCATCCTTTTATATTAGCATATTCTTCTTGTTACGCTTTACATATCTGAAATATAAATTAAATATGGATATGTTATAACATGAACAATTTTTCATTAACACTTACTGAAATTAATGAGTTTCAAGAATCTGTGTAGAGTTGCTCGACTCATTTTAGGTATGGACTCATCTCTAGTTATTTCTCCCAATATTTTATTAAGTGCTGGAAGTTCGTTTTTAAAAAAGAAACCATACACCATCTGCCATACAGTACTTTTGGCAGAATCGTAAAATTCTAGAAACCTTGAATGCCTACTCGTTCCTTAGGAAGGCTGACTTCAGCTGTCCGTTTATATTTTTGGGTAACTCGATATACAGTTGATTTGGCCAGCCCTATAATACATTCCTTATAATATATTGTTATAGAAGTAATACCTACAACTTACTAGGCGTTTCAGAGATGTCCATTACAATTGCTGTCGTTCCCATTGGTGAAGTTTTCAGCGTTAACTTTTTATATATATTCAAAACTGTTTGTTTTTCTTCATGCATCAAGTGTCCCAGTCGTTCACGCTTCCTGGATGGTGATACTAACTGTTTGCTAGAACCTTGGTGATCACTCATTTTATTTTTGTACTTAAAAGTACTGATTTTATTAAATAATACAGAAAAATGTAGTAAAATAATGCAAAAATATAATTAAATGTTTACAGATTATGAAAAATGGCGGATATCTGGCATTGATTTATCCATATTAAGCTTGCTTGCTCAAGAATCAATGAAATCTCTTCAAAATATGTACTATTTTGGCGCAATATTTGAATCACTCTTCCTTATTCTGGGACAAGGTAAAGTTCGCACAATATCTGTTACCTGAAGTATTTTAACTATTGCTGACTATTGATAATATGCTCATTTCAAATATGCAAATCGATTTTGTTTATTAAATCTATTTTTCTACTTTTTGAATTGAGTAGATAACCTATATTCAGAATGGAAGAATCTTCAATTAGTAAGAAAAATATTTATTAAAAATTAAAATTACTTATCGAGTTCCGAACATTTTCATTTTAAAATATTTCTCTTATGTGTATGTAAATGACATATAAGCAATAGTCAGACATCATACACGTATCCCAGATACCCTGACAAGCTTTTCCATAACGTGAGCTCTTGATGCATACGTTCTTCCTGCTCCTCAGTCAGATCTCCTAGATTTTCGGGCAACCTATCGAGGCGGTTATGCAGAAAGTGGAGACTCATCCCATATCTTTTATATGTAAAAGTAGATCTACTAGTTTAATATAATTTTCGTAAATAAATTGAAAAATAACTCTTAACTATCGGACAAGACACGAGCAACGCTCAAATGTGTTTGCTAAAAACTTAGTAAGATTACCTATAATCTCTGCTATAAAAGCCAATTATCAAACTATTCTAGACCCGAGGTAAATCATAAAGAGATTCTTCCGCAATTTTACTCCTAGGTACTGAGGTTTATTATAGGTACTTCTCGATTTGTTACAATTGAAATAATTTATGACATGTAAGTAATGATAATTAAGAATGAAATTAAAATATACATTGTTTTTAACTGTTGTCAAAGGTATAAATATGGCCCAAATGCCTTAACGAAATACTTAATGCCACCTCGTAAAATACGTAGACCTAATGAACTAGATTTCAATACAGTTTTACTTCAATATCAACTAATTTAATTATAATCTCCTAATTAATTACTATTAAGAATATATCTTCTCTGTGTGTCGGATATTCGTAACTTGGTCTAGGCTAGATATGCGTAGTCGTATAAATATCGTATAGCAGAACAGATTGCTGTCAATAAAAAAAGTTCTAATAGTTGTACAAACTTTTCTGCTTCCCGTTTACCCAGTACCTTCCGTTGTAACTGTGAAAAAAAATTACGTGTTTGTCAAATTAGGGACGCGTCTTTTTCTCTAGAAACGTGGAATTTTCTCCTACCAGTGCGATGACCGTACTTCGTCAGTCAGCACGCTTTAACACCGCTTTGATCTTTCCGATCTTCTTTGAAATTTAATGGTGCGTAGGTGAAAATTTATATCGTGCATGCTCTCTTGCCCGTTGCAGTAACTAATTTAAAAAGTCTTTCATTCATTCTCATTTATTTATATCTTAATTTCGTAGAGAAATTAGTTTTAAGGTTAGAACGTGAATGTATGACACAGAAAAACTTCGATTGACTTTAATAGTTAAAATTGTCATTTGTTTCAGAAATAATATAAAATACAGAAACCATTATAAGAATTTATACAGCTTTTGGAAGAGATGCTATCACAATTTTTCTATATAAACTAATTGTTATGTTTTAATAGCCATTGACCAGCAATAATCGCTGGTCAATAGTTATTGTTTCTTAATATCCCTTTTAACAAGTATTGACGAAGGGCCATCGGCAATCCGAAAGTCCAAATTTTGATATAATTTTATGCACTTTGAACTAGCTTGATTCAATTCATTTTCTTGAGATGTTAAAAGAATGACTGCAATAATGCCTACTTGAAACGTTTCAAGCAACAAGATAACTATATTAATCGCTGCGATTGTTCCAATATACAAAATTGCACTGCTCAAAAAAATTCGTCTATTATATCATTTGAAATGCTCAGGTGTATATTTTTGCGATGATGAACTACGTGACAAACAAAACAGGTAGCTACTTTTTTGCTAGATCATACATAACAGTGAGTATTTACAATTAATCCCCACATTCATCAGACTATATACGTAAATCTTTAAAATGTTATCAAAACAGTGAATAATTTTACTTGTTTTATGCTATTTATTTTCAATGGCAGTTATATATACCGTGCTTTCATATTAAAATGCTACAAACACCGTATCATATTATATTCGGTTCTAGATACCGAATGCCGATCAGTATGTAAAGTGGTGGGGCGCGAGTCAGTCGAATCACAACAACGACTGACTACAGATTACAGATTAAGTAGTTGTTCGTGTCGCCTACAGTCAAATTAGTGGTAGGGCTGCAGCTAGTACGACCAGTAGTCAGTTATAGTTGTGATTCAAATGACTCGCGGCCCACCACTTTACAGTCTCGGTATTCGGCAGCTAGACCCGAATATAATGTGGTACAATTTTCGTAGCGAGGTAAAATGAATGCACGGTATATGCATGGCCATCAATCAATGACATATAGAGCTTCATTATTTTTTTCTTAATGTCTTTAATGTTCGACTACCTAAATTTCTCAAAGCTTTGTGTTCTACGTAAAGCCAACTATAATTTTGATAGGCTAAAGAAAACAAATTATTTTTTATAATTTTCGTTATTTATTTTTTCCGAAAATAACTTGCCATTGACAACCCTATGTATGTCTCAAAATTACTTCCAATTCGAAGGTAAGAGAAAGGAAGTAAGGACAGCAATAACAATTGTCTTTCTCCATTTATAGCGGATTTATTCATGAGTAATTTTGAAGTTGAATTTAGTCATGTTAAATGTTTTGCAAGAGTTTGGATCATGTATATAGATAACATTTTCGTGATTTTTAATACACATAAATGCTACTTAGACGACTTCGTTAAGCAATTAAATGCAAAATTTCCGACGATTAAATTTGCGGTAGAAAAAGAAAACAATGACATGTTACCTTTCTAGGACGCCCTAGTGATTAGAAAAAATCGTAAAATAGAAATTTATATTTTCCTAAAAGAAACTAATGTTAATAAATTCATCAGGACGGGTTCAAATCATACCGTGCAACAAAAAGATGGCTTCTTTCAATTTCCTTATCAATCTCTTGCTTAGTTTTCCACTAGCAAAAGTGAGATACGAAAACGAGTTGAATTTTATTAAGAGCATTGCGAGATACAATGGTTTTGGGTCGGAAATAATCAATGGACTAATTAGAAAGGCTGACATAAATTCGAGATGCCACATGTCTGTGATCCCAAAACAAGACAGGCAATTTATATGTTTACTATTTCAATCTTTGACGAAAAATTTAAATAGTGCTTTTAAAGAGCGTGGTTTTCAAGTTACATGGCGACCCACTAACTCTATTAGATCCCTCTTATGAGATGCGAAAGACAGAGTTAAAGCCAATAGGAAATCGGGAATTTAAGAAAACAAATGTATAGATTCTAGTAAACAATACGTACGCCAGACAAAACGATCGATAGTAACAAGAAATAACGAACATATGGCGCACATTAATTTCAATCGACCTGAGAAATCTAGTTTAACTAAACACGTGTTAGAGACCAATCATAATGTATCCGCGGATTCTTTATATTTGGTTAAGAATGTGTATAAGTACCGTGAAAACATATATATTTGAAAAAACAGAAACCATGTGTTAAACCCCGACGGGGATCCTATCAATAACTCATGTCTGTTCGAGCTCACAGAAAAGTAATATGCGACTGACGAACAAAAAGTTTTATATGCAAGCAGGTATTTTATGATAAGTGTTTAGTTTGAGACTAGAATATAATTTAAATTATGTTAAACGAATTTACAGTGTGTGTTTGGCTTTCTACGGTGTAAATCTAGTTGGAACTTTGTCTTTCTGTGGTTTTTGCCGTGATTCCAGGTGTGACACTGATTAATTATGTGCTGATGGTGGCAACTTAGTTGTCGAAATACGTATATAGAATACGAAAATTAATGTAGAAAGGGGCTTTATATCAATCTTTAAGAGTTTAACCTTAATTGATTAATTTAATCAGCCACAGTCTCCACTAAAATTTACCTTAGAGACTTCTTATTAACATAAAACTATCAACTTTGGACTAAATACTCCAACCAGTTTTTATAAGAACTTCGTTCGACATTTATTTAATTTTCTAGTTTTGAATTACTCCTTGTCAACTCAGTTTAATATGGGTTTATACCGCGCAGAATATTACGCGACTTCTAAGATTGGCTATATGCAGACTGCTGACGATGGAGATGAACAATTTCGGTCAAGTTATTACGAAGTTGTGTCTGGTAGTTGTAAGCGTAGTGGCTTGCAAATTATGTTATCATAGCCATCAACATACTCGTTACCACAATTAAACGCTCGGTACAGTTAAATACGCCCAAGATATGACGTACACGCACATCAAGTGTCCATTAAGTGAATCATAAAGAGTCACATCAATGTCTACCTACCTTCATTAACTATGTTGCTTGGTAAATAAGTGTAATTTGACGCTGAAGAAGGTCACACCACTGTCACGCGGACGTACCGTTTCTCTCTTTCCGTCTCGCTTTCTCCGTTATGCGCTACTAAGAAAAAGATATCATTTACATAATTATATTGAAAAAAGCCGCCGCTCGAGTGTTTGTTTTCATTACGCATTTTGCCCATTTAAAGCAAGATTGCTCATTGAAAAGAGGACGAGACGATGGATATTTCTATAAAATGCGGTTTTCTTTTTATTTGATTTAGTATTGTTCTCCTTTTTTTTTATTAGTGTTTATTGAGGTTATTAGGAAGTGAATTCTGGTCCCGTAATGATTTTATTTGTTAAATTTATTCAAGTGACTTTAATAATTGGTTCAACAGTCGTAACTGTAATGAGATATATTAATTTTTTTTAGAAGTTCTATTAAAAATACATAGACGTTATTACGTGTTTATTTCAGACATTCAATTGTTCTGGATTTAACAAAAACAAAAACAGTTTTGTATATGTTCGGAATCTTCAATAAACCAATCGGTTTTAGCAACAATTTTTTTCTTGTCACAAAACATCATTCAAAACCGGAAAGTGATGAAGTTCTCGGCGATTAACAGAGTCAATACAAAACTTCTTTTTCAAAGCCAAAATTTTTTTACACGCTTTGAATATATTGATTTGCTTTCTTTGAAGCTACAGATAAATTTCGTTGTGATTAGCAAAAAATATCACCCAAGTAAGCTGCACTAAACATCCAGTGGTTGTTGTTCAAGTGATTTTTCAACTCAAAACCATGCTCAAAAATGAATCAAGACACTTCTCTCAGATTAATAACTTTTGTTTTTCCTCGGGATAGACGCTTTACTTCTCTATGTAGAAGAAGTGATGAAGAAACAGCCGCCATATCATCGTAGAATATATATTTTTTGTTCATCGCGTGAACATTTACAAGACTAATTTTTCACTTTTCCAAGGATATTTTTAAACTCACGAGGCAACTACTTGCTGACAAGTGCTTGTCTATGTATGAAGCAACAGGTACGACGCAATTTTTACAGCCCGTAAACCAGCTCCAGAAAGTTTCACCAATATAACTTTTCTACCGTCTGTGCAACCATCAATACAGTTTTCAGAAGATACCTCCATGTCATTAATAAAAGAATTTACTGGCTTAAAAGTTTCAACTTCGGTTGTATGAGCTTGAAAAGATTTGCATAAATGTACATCGACTGATAAAGAATTTTCAAATTTCTCCCTAATGTTTGGCGATATTTTTCGCGTTTTTTTGAATTTCTTCGTTTTCACATATTGGGGGTCTTTTCTATTTCACGAAATTTTCTGGTTTTCTTCGATTTTGTAATATCTATTGAACTTTTTCATGTTTTCATATATTCGAGTCTTCTCTGGTACGAAATTTTCCGCTTTTTTTTCAAATTTCCATTGAACTTTTTCATATATTTGAATCCTTTCTTCGCCACGATACTTTCTGTTTCTTTTTCGATTTACTTCTATTTTTTTTTAGTTTTTCATATTCTCATATATTCGGATCTTTTCGTCTGCACGAAATTTATCGGTTTTTAACGATTTCTTCCATGTTTCATTGAACTTTTTCATATTTTCATATATTCGCATCTCTCATCCAACACCAAGTTTTCCACTTTTTTTTTTCTTTCGATATTTGTCGAGCGTCTTTTTTTATGAATGTTTTCATATTCTTATGTATTCGGATCTTGTCGGCATGAAATTTTCTGCTTTCTTTGGAGTTGTTCCAATTTCTATTGTACTTTCTCATATATTTGAATCTCTTTTCTGGCACGAAATTTTTCGATTTTGTCAATATTTTTCCTGTCTTTTTTGATAATTTTGTGCTCACATTCATTCAGATCTATTTTTTCGGCATGAAACTTTCCCCTTTTTTTCGACTTTTTTAAATTTTTACTGTACTTTTTCATAGTTTCATTTATTTGGGTCTCTCTTCGGCAGAAAAGTCGCTCTTTTCCGTTTTTTTGCATGTTTTTTTTATCTCGCGACGTTTGCAGACTCGTCCTTTTGTAGAGCAAATCAGCACAATTAAATGCACTGAATTAGTTAGTCTTTAACGTTGGTTGTTAAATCTTTTATCTGGAGCACCACTGTGGCATTTGGGAGAGAAATTTTAGATATTTCTTTTGCAGACTTCGTATCTGTCATTCATGTAACCATGCTGATTGACCATAGTCAATCAACCATGCTGATTGACTATGGTTTAAGGAGGTTTTCTGCACACGTATGTGCTTCAGCTACTCGAACAATTTTGTAATCAATTGAAAATGTAGCCTTCGTCGTTTTATCATTCACTTCATAGGCTGCATGTATCATCTATACTTGAGCTTTTGTAAGTCCATCACGTATAATTTTAAATAAAAACGTTTTTATCTTCAAATTCCACATGCACGATTTCCAAATGGCGACCCATTTTAGTTGATTCCGTAGAACTATTCCGCATACAACGTATTGAGGAGAGTTGTTTGAAAATGTCAATCCAAAATGGATATATCCTTTTTCACAATTTCTTATTTTTTGATAAACATTCTTATTCTGATTTTGATGGGCTTCCATTTTGTTGGTAGAATAAAATTTCTCAGTTCCATATAATTCTGTGAGCGTACAACCTTGAGGGCTGGTAGTAATGATTCAACATCTAGATTAGGACGTGTCAGCGTATTTTAATCTTATTTTTTGATAAACATTCTTATACTGATTTTGATCGTCTTCCATTTTGTTGGTAGAACAACATCTTTCAGTTTCATATATTTCGGTCAGCGTGCGACCTTGAGAACTGGTAGTAATGATTCAACATCTAGATTAGGACGTTTTAGCGTATTTTAATCACCGCTCTATATTTAACTCTCTGTTAGATTTCTAGCTATATATATGTATGACTCAGTTCTGCAAAAGTTAAGAGTCTGAGGAGGAAGTAATTGTAGATATTCTTCTTTCCCTTAATTCGGTGATAAACCATTTCTTTATTCAAATATTAACACTCTGTTTACGACGCGTTTCGAGTATATCAACTCTCTTCAGACAAACTGCGGCGTTGTTAAAGTTATATAAGGACTGTATGTTATCATATCGTTTGCAATACAGCAAAGAATGAAAACCAGTACCTCTATCTATCGTCTAAACATGAAATTGTCTCTTCGTGGTTGTCCCAACAAATGTACGACATTGTTGTCACGATGCGTATATGGACAGAACACCTTTAAACTTAATATACGTAATTTGGTGAACGCCTTAGGGTAATTCAAATGATAATAAGGCCTTGTTAGTGATACGTTTCGAGTAAATTATGTTTGTAAGACTACAGTTTACCTGATGACGGTTGATATATTTGAAACGCATCGTAAAGAGGGCCTTATTAATATATGAATTATTATTATGAGACATTATTTAAATTCTTATAATGTTTTTCAATAAAAATAGTGCTTTGTCATAATAAAAACGAACATAGACATCACTTGGTTACTTCAATTTGTCATTTGGGTTGGAGCCTCGTCTTCTGTAATTTAATTGCCGGCGTTTCGTCTTCATTTGCATTAAACATCTTCAGTCAATTGCATCCCTTCATTTCACGAATGTAATTTTAAATAAACTTCATAACGACTCTTATCGTCAGAAATAATGATTGAGACTCTAAAACTGATTACATTTTAACGGCACAATTTGTATGTTAAAGTAATAATATGAATCGTCCGTTCTAGAATAGCATTATATCACTGGTATTATTTTTGCGTACTACTGTATATGTAAAACCTACATTAACATGCTAGGAGATTACCATTATCATTAATTTTGAACGTATTTTTTATAAGAAATATACATATTTTATACAGACGATATTTCTTCACACATTAAATAGTTTTTAATAAACGTTTATCGTATACGAAAGATTTGTATTTGTGAAGTCTTAAGTCTGTGAGTTCGAAGATTAAGTAGTTCGATTCCGTTTCGTATTATTGCCATGAAATAGAGACAGTTGATAGCTGATAGTAATGTGATGTTACAGCTTCTCATTTTAGTCGTCACAGTTGTCTAGATGTTTTATTACGTTCATTTTTTCACGTTTCAAGACGACGTCCCTTCTCCGGCTATTTTCTGTACGGGTCCTAATAAATAAATGTCTGTTTCTTTTTCGCTTTTCTCTTAGGCGATTTTCTTACAAAACCTCTGTTTGCTCCACTCCTGAATTGTTCTTTGTGTCGTATTTTAAAGTGGCGCAAAGAATTTGAATAAATTTAAATAACGCGGATGCGGCGGGCCTGGAACTTTTTTTTATTGCCGTATTCATGATATTAAGAGTTCCTAACTTTCCGAAAAAAGAATTATTTAACCAAAAAGATATGTAATAAAATTCCGCCCTCTCTATCTGGAAAGAATATTATATTTTTGCATTTGCTTATTTAACAATTCCAGCATTATATCCGACTCGCGCCAACGTTCCACATAATCGTCAATTCCGACGGCAACTTTTTACAAAGAACGAAGCAAGGAGACACGGGATCTCGTTACTGACTATCCACACTCTGTTACGTGAAGGTATAATTACCAGTTGTACACGAGGCGCTGCAGTCGCATTTTAAGTTTTTATCAAAACGACCTCTCTGCTACCACTGGCTAGGCAAAGAAATAGCCGTTCGCCGCTAGGTGAATACTGTTAATGCGGTTGGTCGTCTTTTACGATAACTGCGCCAACCCGCTGACCCAATTCAGTCGACGTTTGCCACGTCAGCACGTATTATTAATTACTACTTAATGTCCTCGCGAATTGGAAAAAAGTGAAATAAAAGAAGATCGAAAGAAAAAGGGAATTCGGAATGGGTAGTGATCATTCAAAATGAATTATTAATCCACATAACCAGCGGTGGATTTAAACAATAATTATTAGTGTGGTTATGTAATTTATGTTGAAAAAACATTACCTCCCTCTATCGTATAACACACGTATGTACAGAAGGACAGAACAAGGGCGCGTTTATCTTGCTAAGTCGGCAACAAGATTGCCAGAGCCTATGTAGATAAATACTCTTAACTTGCAGCGATTTAACAAATAGACGAATGTTAAGAGGAACCATCCAAATATTAATAACACCCTGTTTACTACGTATGGTTCAAGGAATAACACCTATCATCAGTTGAATTTGATGGAGCCTGTGGTTAATCACTAAGATTGATATATAACCCCTTTCCACATTAACTTTTGTAATTCTGTATACGCATTTCGACAAGAAAGTTGTCATCATCAGCAGATAACCGCAAAGTGTCGCACCTGGTAAACCACGGCGAAAAATACCTGTACGAAAACGAACTCCGTACGCAATCCACACCGTTGAGAACCTAAATGTACACTGAATGTTCGTTTCACAAGATTTTTAAAAATTGTTTTGCTTAAACTATTACAATGTCATTCATCCTAGTTTAAGTAAAACAATTTTTAAAAATCTTGCGAAACGGACATTCAGTGTACATTTAGGTTCTCAACGGTGTGGATCGCGTACGGAGTTTGTTTTCGTACAGGTATCATATTTTTCGTCGTGGTTTACCAGGTGCGACACTTTGCGGTTATCTGCTGATGATGACAACTTGCTTGTCGAAATGCGTATACAGAATTACAAAAGTTAATGTGGAAAGGGGTTTTATATATATATATATATATATATATATATATATATCAACCTTAGTGATTAACCTATCATCAGGTAAACTTGTGTTATTACAGGACGATTCCTTTGTAGAGTTCATTGTACCAATACATACGTGTGTTATTCAATAGAGGGAGGTAATCTTTTTCCATTATTTTTATACATCGAGAAGGCACGATAAACCATGTAAAGGAATCGTTCGCTAGTAACATGAGTTTACCTGATGATAGGTGTTATTCTTGGAAACGTACGTACGTAGTAAACAGAGTGTTTTTAATAATTTAATGACTCCTTTTAACATTTATGTAATTTACGTATTAAACATAATTATATCAAATATTCGAAACTTTAAAACGAAATCTGTACTTTATCTAATTCTTCAGTTAATCAATTAAGTTTAATATAACCCCTTTCCACAATAATTTTCGTATTCCGTATACGTATTTCGATAGCTAAGTTGTCATCATTAGAAGATAATTGTCTGTTTGACTTTCGATGGTGTAAGTTTAGTACGAACTTTGTCTCTGTGCGGGTCTTACCGTGGGTCCAAGTGCGACACTGTATTAATTAGTTGTCGAGATACGTATACAGAATACGAAAATTATTGAGGAAAGGGGTTATATTAACCTTAATTGATTAATTTAACCAACCACAGTTTCCTTTAAAACTTACCCTGAGTCTTAAATATTATGAAATATCAGAACTTGCTTGATTAATATACTGTTTTTTTTAAACCGTGTTTTTTCTCGTATTCAGACTACTTTAACTTACCTTTAGTTCAGAATGTTTCAACGGGTTATAAGAAAGACCCGTTTTTCCGTTTCCATTTATAACGCACATTTTAAATAGATCTTAAATAATGACGAGGACGTGCAACAGCTTTGTTGTAATCCTTTTGTCACTGCAAATTTCGATATGGAACAATCTATTTTAGGTTTAATTTATTTAAACTTAAAAACAATGTTTCTTAAAGCAAATCTCCTTATTTATTCCTTTAATCTAAAAAAAAACCTCTTGCCACATCAATGTTTTTATTCTGATACATATTTCAACAACTAAGTTGTCGTCATCGACACATAATTAATCGCAGTGTTGCACCTGGCTCCCCGGTAAAACTTGCACGGGCTAACACGCACAACTACCAGATACACACTGTGAACACACACCAAATACACCTCCAAGTGCGACACTGACTAATTATCTGTAGATGATGACAACGCAGTTGTCGAAATACGTATACAGAATACGAACATTGATGTGGTAAGGGGATTTATTCACGTTTTTTGTTTAATTTATTCAACCCCATTCTCCATTAAAATTTACCATATTTATTCCCGTTCGTTCAATAATTTCCTAAAGAGATGCACTTTCCCACCTTTTTATTATTTGTACCACCTCGCGTCGCATTATGAATCTTCATTTTTCCCATAATTTTTATTTATGCGCTCCTCAATTGATATCGTTTCAAACACCATCGACTCTACTTGGTTATTTTCCGCGTTCGAACCGAAAACGACCAGGTCTGGAGTAAAAAGACGAGAACCATGAGAAAAAATAATGATTCGCAAGATCACCCGACCAGGCCAGGGAACGCATTTTAAAGCAAAAAACGACTGTGCGGTTGCGATGCTAGGGGTCAACGACACGTCGAAGTGTTTGCCAAATGTTCTTGGCATCCGCAACTGGTGTTTGGTATTTCTATATTCGAGTTTATATGCACCAGTTAATTAACGTGGGTGGACGATATGCACGCACACGCGCGCACAAATATATGTACCCGAAGACTACATACATCAAAGTTCGCCGTGTGTCGTTCCTACAGAAATAAAATTTCGACGGTTTCCTTTTGCTGATCCGAAATATCTTCGGATTCGTCTTTTTTGTGCGTGTCTTTGTAGTGACGCTGTAATGATTTCTTTTCCCTTGCGAAATTCCGATTGTCTTAAAGTGAAACATTTCTTCAGTGTTGACTGAGTGATGGACGCGAAATTGTACTTTCACGAAAATACCTTCAGCTGCTTACAATATTGCAATTCCACTTTATTTCTATAACACGCTGGTTATTGATCTTTCTCTAGTTTTTGGGCAGCCTTATGCAATTTATCAACCAACGCCTACATGACACAATGATGCATTCAATATATATAAATTTATTTAAAAAATGAAGTACATTACGTATTCCAGAGTGGTCTTTCACAATCTGTCGTAGAGGAAACGCAAAATATAATGACATTTGTATTATTAGAAGCAGAGAAATTACGCATAAAGTAAGAGCGTGTATTTGTTTGGCATTGGTCGGTAAATGAATTTTGAACAAAGAGCAAATATCAAGTTCTGTTTTAAACTCGGTAAATCGTTTACTGAAACGTTTAATTTGATGAAACAATGATGATGCGTGTTTACCAAGTACGACTGTGTATGCGTGGTATAAACGATTTAAATACGGTCATACGGACATAAATGACGACGAACATTCTGGTGCAAAAAAATCTGTGGTTACGGAAAGTAACATCGAACTTGTCCGTGAATTTATCACAAATGAGCCGAAATCCTCATTGCGATACGTAGAAATGGAATTAAATTTTTCCAAATATTCAATTCGTCGCATTTTAACACAACATTTGGGACTGAGAAAGACTTGTGAAAGGTTTGTACCACACAAGCTAACTGAATTCAACATTGTACAGACTTGATTAAAGACTTAAAGGGGGATGAAAAGTTCAGGTATTCTATTGTAACTGGCGACGAGGCGTGGTTTTTTCAATATGATCCAGAGAATAAGCGTTAAAGCTCTGAATAGAAGCATCCAAGCGAAGAAAGACCGAAGAAAATCTGTTTGGAGGAAGTACATATGTGAAAACAATGTTGATTTGTTTCTATGATTCGAAAGGCATAGTGCACAAAGAATTTTTACCAACTAGTTAAACAGCCAACGCTGTATATTATTATGGTGTTATGAAGCGTCTTTCGCTAATTTTTTAACCAGAAATGGCATTTTATTTATCAACCATTCATCGTTTTCACCGGATTTACTCCCCTGTGATTTCTATCTAATCTCCAAACTACATTTGGCAATGAAAGAACGCCGTTATGCCGACGTCGAAGCTATTAAAAATGCGTCAATAGCGATCTTGAAGGACATCTCTAAAGATGAATTTAAAAATTCATTCGAAATGTTAATTGACCGTGCAAAAAGTTGTATAGAAGCCGAAGACGACTACTTTGAATAGAATAAAAGAATTTTACCAAAATAGCTATCTCTTGTTTTCATTTTTAAAAAATCGGTCTTTTCTGCGACAGACTGTATAGATATCTGTCGAGAAAAAAAATTGTATGTAGTGTTACGGTTTTATATATATATATATATATATATATATATATATATATATATATATATATACATATACCAACCTTAAAAACAATTCGCTTAAGATATTTTTTTAAATAAAAAGTGTGTAATAATAACAACTCTCTTTTGGCTTTGGCGTAGTCAGGCAATAAACAATTAAATAATATTGAAACATCGCGTAATTAAATTCGAAATCTAAATGGTGTCAAATTAAAAGAATTCAAAAAGTGAATTTACCTATAACCTAAACGCATGGCATGCCATTTTGGTTTTTAAATGCAAGTATTTTTTTAGAGCAAAATTGGAATGAATTAATTTAAAACATAGCAAATTCAAACATTTTAATAGTCAGGACGAAAGAAAAATTAATTATGATTATAATTATAATCTATCTTACAGTTAGGAGAGAAGATAGGAGATTCGGAGATTCATTATTCATATATTTATTGTTTAATGCTTTTTATTATTGTCGCTTATTTAATAATGATTTTTAAAGTGTTTTAAAATAGATCTGTATTTAATAAAAATATTATAAGGAGATGATTATATACACGCGGACTGTATTATCTTGAAAAAAGTATTTGATATGCAAAATAATCTACCAGTTTATTTCATCCCAGTTGCGTCTTCCTCTATTGATTATGAAAGAATTCAACTGGAAATGTTATAAATTGTACATACTTTAAAAGTAATGGAAGTCAAAATCACTGATGAAGATATAGCGCCGAAATGCGTTTTCTAATTCAGTATCAAGACAAAATATTGGCATAAAACAATTAATTGCATCAACGTAGTGTTGCACAATTTTATTTGACAGTAAAAAAAATATGGATTTCCATAGAAAATTTAAAAGAATTCGAAATATTTTCTGTCGCACATTTTCAATATTGATGACCTCGTGTGCCTTAACGACTGGACAATATAATATTTCTGTGTTAGCATTGTCGACTCAGAATTAATCATAGAATCACCCTATCTGACGATTATCCGTGAATTTCTGCCCAGAGTAGATATAAACATCCAAATAGATTCACATCCCTCATGTTTCGATTAAAATTTTCTCCTGTTGAGATATACCCCATAACTTCGTCTCAATTTTAACTTCCATCCTGCCCGCATGCTCCCCGTTTAATTCGAAATAATCTCGACAGTTAACGCTACAACATCACGTTCAGATCCCGGACGTCCGTCAGTGATAACTCGATTACAGCAGATTACACTGGCGATAACGGAAGTATTCATTACTGCTGATTAAGGGCGTACCATCACCACACGCACTACGACGGCAATACCATCTATGTAGGTCCATGCACAGCGCTCCCATTAGATTAAACATGTCGATAGGTATTCCTTTCTTCCTGATATTAGAATAACGCGAACTGGGAAGGCACACGGTTCGAGATTAAATTGGCTGCTGGTCGATGTTACTTCGATGCATGTAAATATAAATGTCGGTCTTATCTAGTTGTGTGTGTATGGGGTAATAAACGTAATTTAAATCGAAATATTTTACGTGTAATTTGTTGTTTTTAATAGTTAAATATAAGAGGAATTTCTCTTAAACCTATCATGCAAAAAAAAGTATTCGCTAATGACATAATACGAGGGTAGTTTGACAAGTAATGAGATTGGAAAAGAAAAACGAATTTTTTAAATACAAAATAATTTTTATTTTTCAATATATTCTTATGAAACAGCAATACATTTATTCCAACGGGGCTCCAATGTCCTTATGCCATCTCTAAAATGCGATTCCGGAAGGCTTGCAAAATACTCATTTACGAAGATGATAAGCTCGTCGTTAGACGGAAATTTCTTTCCACCTAGTGCCGTTTTCAAATTAGGAAAAAGGTGGAAGTCGGAAGGGGCTAGATCCGGCGAATAAGGCGCATGCGGTACTAATTGGAAATGCAACTCGTGGATTTTGGATATCGCAAATGTGCTGGTATGCGAGGGAGTGTTGTCTTGATGAAACAGAATCTTTTTCTTTGCCATTCCTGGCCGTTTAGCACGAATCTCAACATTTAATTTTTGTAGAAGTTCTGCATAATATTGTCCGTTTATTGTGGCACCTTTCTGAAGGTAATCAATGCACAAAATGCCCTTTGAATCTCAAAAAATTGATGCCATCACCTTGTTTGCCGATAAAGTGGTTTTCGCTTTCTTTGGAGGTGTAGAACCACGTTCTAACCATTGTTTCGACTGTTGTTTAGTTAGTAAAGTAGTAGTAGTAGTTAGTAAAGGTCCAAACACTCATTGGAAATGCGCAAACGAGTGAACTTTTGATCAGTCGTAAGCAGTCGCGGCACCCATCTTGCTGAAAGCTTGGAAAGGCCCAATTCTTTCGTTAAAATGTGGTGTACGCGTTCTGTTGAAATGTTTACCATGTCTGCTATCTCTCTCACTTTGAGTCATCGATCTTGCGTAATAATATTTAATCACCGCACGATACTCTGCTTTTTCCATTTTAACAAAACGACATGTTGCTTCTTTTTCAATCAGCTGTCAAAAATAAACAATCGATTTATCTAAATATCGAAATGTAAATATATAAATAGGCAACCTAAATTACAGTGCATTTGTTTTACCAATTACAGCGCCACCTATGTGTCATTCTCACTACATGTCAAACTATCCTCGTATTCTAGATATTATATTGTATTAATTTAAAGAATTTATAATGTCATAGTCCTACAGTTTGGAACCTAATTATTAGAAGAGCAGGCAAAATTGCATGGTGCTTTTTAAGACGTGCGGCTGTGTGTAATGTTGAGTGCTATAAAGTATATTGACAATAGCTCTGGCCCACGGTGTCAATCTACATTTTGTTATTGACTATCGCGTTATGAAAATTCGTTGGTCTGTTTTTAATTATGTCGCAATTTAAATCGGAGAAAAGAACGCCTATTTTGTCTTCTCTAATTATTAGAAATCTTCGCAGTTCTGCTGCAGTTATCAAATAAATACAAAACTAACTAAATTACACTGTATTATACAATAAACTCACGATATTGTGAACTATTTTCAGGAAAACGAAATTGAATTACTCATCATATCCAAGTTATGAATAATTAGAAACAAAATGATATTTTTACGAAAAAAAAAAAACCTTTATTTTAATCTACTTTATTAAACTGTATATACATAATACACATAAGAAAACATTAGTCTCAAAATAAAACACATGTTTATGGATACAGCAACTTATTGCTTGGTAGTAAAAAAAGATGTTATTTTTTGCTGCTTTTGTTTTTCGCTGAATGTTATTTTTACCAAACTTTGTCGTCAACTACGCACAAGAAATAAACTCGAATAATGAATTTCATTTTCATTTTCTTCTATTCATTGAATGACTGCACCTAAAATTTTCTATGCCTGCATTGTGGGCACCATTTTGTTTTCTACATTATCCTCGTCCCCATTTTCTAGTCATCCATTTTTTTCTACTTTCTGAGCAAGTGTCTTTGTTTCATTCTTCCATATTATTTTTTTCATCAGCAACATTGGATTTAATACATTGTAGAAGGTTCGGTAGAGTTTTATTTTCGTTGCGTATTTCATCATTAAGTAGTCGTACTTTTAACGTATTTAAGGCTATGTTTTCATCATTATCTGAATTTATTGGAGCCAACATTTCTGTATGACAATTGACGTTAAGTTATTCCTTGCCATTACAAAATTTAAAATATCGTCCCCTAATGTGTATGTTAACAATAAAGTAATTAATATCAGAAGTCTTCAGTAGTAAATATGAAAGCAGACCTTTATGATAAAATAAAGAATAATTCTTACAACATTTTGGCCAATCGGCTATATGTGCGGAGTGACCAGGCTATGAGCTCTCTCTATTAGCTCTTCTGCAAGTCACAAGCTAAGAGCGTTATCCATCCATAATAAAGCCTTTTTAAGAATATTGTAACTTCCCAAACAAACATGTGAAACCATTTTTTAAAAACGTAAGTGGTCATTCAAGCTGCTTTAGTGCTTTTATAACGAAAAGGGCTTTTAAAATTTCGGAACACATGAAAAATTTTAGATCTCCGTGTTCCTAGAGGATTCACTTCAGATTAGTGTTCATGTACGGCAAAAATGTTTTTGTTTTGCAACCTTTATCTTCGGAACATTTCTTCTCGAATATTTTATCTAGCAAAAGATTCCATTAAATCCAAACTATTCGCTGTTACAAACTTGATCTGATCGTAAATCTTTCTTTTTTAATGTTTCTTTAAAGGCGTCCACCAATTTTAGCTGGGATAATAATCTTTCTCCCGATATTTGTGCTTATACCAAAGCGTCTTTTGATTCTACCCAACCATCTACTATTTGCCTTAAAGGAAGCCGATTTTTAAATTTTTTTCTATATAAGTTATGCCTTTTTTGAAACATAAATCCCCTAACAAGGACGTTCTGAAACCACTTACGTATGTAATGCATTTTTCATTTTTGCATATATAGACATTTTTAAAGTTTTCGTCTTTTCTACACATCTGAAACTTTGAGTAGTTTTAAACTCTGACTTCAGTGCAAATGTTCATCTATGTTTAGATTTTCTTTCAATTTGTCATTTTGCATATAAATGGTTATTTCCGCATTTTATCCAAAGCGCAAGTATTTATAAAGTTTTTACCGGTTGCATATTTGAGTTTCGTTAATTGTTTTCTCTTTAGATATACAACTTTGCATTTGACTTCTTCAAACTACATACTAGTGTCTTTAGTAAGCTCTCCAGTTATTTAACTGTGCAATAAGCATAAGTAAGACCACTAGGCATTAAGGAAATATGGCTCAAATATCCCTCTATTAATTTCGATTTCATCTATTATTATTTTTATAGTTTTTGTTATTTGTATTACTATTGTTTGGCAAAACAAATACGTCTTCTAAAGAGACAATGTAAGAAGAAAGCATTCCTTCACAAATAATGAACGATTATAGTCTAAGATTGCATTTAAATCGTGAATACTTACTAAAAATATCATTGAACCTAAATTAGACCCTTGAAGAATACCAGATGGACAATATTGAGTATAGTTTATGGAATATCATTCTTAAGTACTCACTCAATATTGAATTGAGAAAGTCTATTTAAGAGATTGTTACAGGTCCGATCTGTCAACCTTTAAAAGTTATAATCTGGCTCGTAGACTTTCGCGGTCGCTGTCCATACTTTCTTCATATTGGCTTCCGGGCTAGATTCGCATTTTCGGTGATTCTGTTGCCAACATATTTGGGACATCTTTAGGGCTTAACTGCTGCTACTGCTGTTGTTACACTGAAATTGGTTGTAAGTGTATTACGAATGGGCTTGTATGGAAGTGTTGTTTTTCATGGGTTAATGGAGCGTTACTGTGATGGTGAAGTTGTTTGGAGATAAAGAATTGCCAGGCATTGTGTAGAGAGCAACTCTCATCACAGTTTGAATTATTAGGACTTTTGAGTTCTCCATAGGTTCACAGATTTTTTTTGGCTATAGTAATGACTAGTGCGGGACAGAGTTTTAGTGGAATTGAATTGGATATAGTGCCTAATTTCAAGCCTATGTTCAGCAAATGCAGAACCAACTATGCGCAGTAGCCTAGCACAACGCACATTTCTGAAATACCAGTGCCGACAGACCGTTTTGTTTCGCCAATATACGTGCATACACTGCTGTACGAGCAAAGAATCTTGTACACACCAGGTGCGTCTAGAAAAACACTTTTACTGAAAATTTGTTTAAAAGTTTAGAAAGGGATTAAAGACGGGTTTAATGTTGTTTTTAAAAAGTATACTATTGATGAGGTCAGTGTGATGGTCTTTAAAGAGGAGAATGATGTATGCTGACTATTTAGTTGGGGAACTCTAGAATTAAGATATCGGTCTATGACTTGTTGAAGATTATGTTTGTTAAATTGTTGTTTCGAAAGGCTTTGGTGACATGATTTAATTCCTATGGTAGAGAATACTGGTAAGATATGTCGAAAGTTCTTTGGACTAAACAGTCGACGACGCTCTGTTTCTTGTTTTTTAAAAGTTCTAATTTATATTTATGTGCTTTAGAATCAAATTGTATTGTGGAATAATATTTTGTTTACCACACAAAAACGTGTAAATTCTGAAACTAGTGGTCATGTTATTGCACCCTTTTAGCAAAGAAATATTATTAGCCAAAGCATTTCATTGCATAAAATATAATTTAACTACTGCCAACTAACTGATTATATATAATATTATACAGCAACTGATTATATGTTACTTTTATTTATTTATCTATTTTTATGCTTGCTTCCTTCATGTTCTGATTATACGTGAATATAACACATGGATCAATAAGTCCCGAGACTAACCCATAGATGGCGCTCGTAGTAAACCAGTAACCACGTCTTTCTAGAGTACTAACCTTTGCTTGAAACGTGTCAAAATTTTAAGTCGATCGGACCAGAAACAGCTGAGTTATCGAGGTTGGAGTAAAGTCGTTTTGTAGTTTGTTTAAACAATGGAAAAAACCGAGTTTCGTGTTCTGATAAAACATTGTTTTTTAATGGGTAAAAACACCACGCAAGCAAAACAATGGATTGAAAAATGTTACCCGGACTCTTGTCCATCAAAAGCAACGATTTGTCGGTGGTTTGCCGAGTTTAAACGTGGTCGTACCGACACAAATGACGCGGAACGCTCGGGTAGACCTGTGGAAGCCGTTACACTGGAAAATGTGAGTGAAGTGACAAAAATTATAATGAAAGATCGTAAAGTGAAGCTCCGTGAGATTGCTGAGATGACACAGATATCATATGGAAGTGTATTTACTATCCTTCATGAAAAATTGAGCATGAAAAAGGTTTTTTCCAAGTGGGTGCCGCGATTGCTCTCGATGGAACAAAAACAGCAACGAGTCGATGATTCAGAAAGCTGTTTATCGCTATTTACTCGCAACAAAAAAGATTTCTTGCGTCGTTACGTGACCATGGACGAAACATGGATACATCACTACACTCCAGAGTCGAAGCGGCAGTCATCTGAGTGGCGCACAGCTGGCGAAAGCCGTCCGAAACGTCCGAAAACGCAGCAGTCAGCTGGCAAAGTCCTGGCGTCAGTTTTTTGGGATACACATGGCGTGATTTTCATTGACTACCTCGAAAAAGGTAAATTATGTGATTATTATATTGACTTACTGGTGCTTTTGAAGGAGGAAATCGCAAAAAAACGACCGCACATGCAGAGAAAAAAATCCTTTTTCACCAAGATAATGCACCCTGCCACAAGTCGATGAAAACAATGGCAAAATTGAACGAATTGGGTTTTGATCTGCTTCCCCACCCCCCATATTCGCCAGATTTAGCCCCCAGTGACTACTGGCTCTTTGCTGATCTTAAAAAAATGCTCCAGGGAAAAAGATTTGGCTCAAATGAGGAGGTTATCGCTGAAACTGAAGCTTATTTTGAAGCGGAAGATAAATTTTTTTATAAACATGGTATTGAAAAATTGGAAAAGCGTTGGAACCATTGTATCACCCTAAAAGGTGATTATGTTGATGAATAAAAAAAAAATTTGCAAAAAAAATGTTGTTTTCATTGTTAGTCTCGGGACTTATTGATCCATGTGTTAAATCAAAATTAATTTAAAATGATATGCATTTCTTTTAGAACTTCACTGTATATATCTACACAAGAATGCACGTGGACAACTTGAAGTAATCTGTATTACATATTATGAGTGTGATTTATATGTCTACACTTAACGATCGTTGTTGATTGAATAAAAAGATAGCATGCGTCATAAATTTAAGAGCTTAGCCCGTCATATCCGCTAAGTAGGAAATTTTATTAAGGCGACGAGGGAAGGAGGAAGGGCCCCGGATAGTCTGTCGCGGCATCGCAATCTGCTTAACGGGCAACGTCGTCGATATGAAGGCCTCCATCTCGAAGGCCGTTCCTCGCGATATGAGCTCGTAAAATTTATACGCATGTAAAGTGAAGTATCTATCAGACGATCATGATATGTGAAAAATACGGCAGTTTTTTTTAATATCTTTATTTTGTTGGGGAAAAAAATTCCTAAAATGAATTCCTTATTGGATGTTACAAATCTGAAGCCTATCCAGAGGAGTCTTTCTTTGTCCTACAGCTGAGATAAAAGACCCGTATATGCATTAATTTAATAGTCTGATACGCTCTTCGTGCGAGAATAGTAAACTACATGGATGATACTTTAAATTACAAGTACGCGCTTTTTCGATGCTTAAGATAGAATTTTATATTTACTGTTTCTTGATGGATAGAAGTCACCGATCTTGAGACTTTAGCCAATGTTTTTGCACTCTTCCTTTTCAAGACAATCTGTTAATGCAAATATAATTAAGTGCCACATAATAGTCGCATACTTGCGGTTTAAGAAAGGTATGTAAAAAACCGATCGAACTTTAAAGGAGCTTACAAAGTAGCATTAGTGCAGTTTTAATAAAAATTCAGTATTCTTATAGGGTGTGCAACTTAATTCGGTTACTTTTTTTTGTAAAAAAGCCTTTATTTTATAATCGAAATGAATGAACATATTATTCAAAGTATTGTTCATCGAAAGCTACAACTTTTCCCCAACTTTCGGACAATTGATGGATTCCTTCCCAAAAGAACCGTTCATCCTTTGAGGCTAAGAACGAACTAAGCCAATTTTTAATTCCTTCGACTGAAGTGAAGCGTATTCCAATAAGGGCATTCTGCATCGATCGAAATAAATAGTAGTCAGAAGGGGCAATGTCTGGGCTATAAGGCGGGTGAGGTAAAACTTCCCAGTCTCTGTTTTCCAATTAGTTTTAAACTGGTCTTGCAACATAAGGCCGAGCGTTGTCATGATGACTCATGTTTGGTCGCATATTCTGGTCGTTTTTCGGCGATTGCTCTCTTCAAACGAATTAATTGTTGTCTGTACAGCTCGCCCGTAATAGAATCACCAGGTTTT
This sequence comes from Dermolepida albohirtum, assembly GCA_031893035.1. Lineage (NCBI taxonomy): Eukaryota > Metazoa > Arthropoda > Insecta > Coleoptera > Scarabaeidae > Dermolepida > Dermolepida albohirtum. The sequence continues at coordinate 125,075 of JAVIWB010003301.1, forward strand.
AACAGCTCATAATGGATAACACCTGCCGAATCCCACCAAACAGACAGCATTACCTTGGCACCATGAATATTTGGCTTCGCCGTTGATGTTGGTGGATGGCCAGGCTTTACATACGATTTTTTTCGTTTTGGATTATCGTAGTGAATCCATTTTTCATCACCAGTAGTGATTCGAAACAAAAAGGACTTCTTTTTATGGCGTTCAAGCAACATTTGCGATATGCAAAATCGTCCTTCAACGTCTCTTGGTTTCAATTCGTGTGGTACCCAATTTCCTTGCTTCTGTATGAATCCCAATGCTTTTAAACGTGTTGCGGTGGTTTTGGTGAGTTACTCCCAACGTTTTTGCAAGTTCTTCTTGCGTTTGACATGAGTCTTCATCCAGTAATGTCTCCAGTTCCTTGTCTTCAAACTTTTTTGATTGATCTGAACGTGGTCTGTCTTCATCGCTGAAATCACCGCTTTTAAAGCGTCGATACCATTCACAACATGATTTTTTGTTGGAGCAGATTCACCATGCATTTCTGCAAGGAATCGTTGAGCTTCGGCTGCTCAAAAATAATTCAAAACAATGTAACTAAATATGGTTGAGAGATATCAAACCTTTCCAACAACTAACGACCTCCATTGAAAAGTAACCGAATTAAGTTGCACACCCAATAATTTCCCTGCGTCCATTAAGGGTTTGCATATTTCATCATTACGGTAAATCGCTACCTATAGGTGGATAAAAACAATTCTCATCAAATAATTTTAAGAATACGTTTTTGCACTTTCTTCACAGAAATTCATTGATGTAGATAGAATGGATGCCAAATAATGGAACTTTATTTAAGTTTGCTTCTGATAAATGCTTAATATAAGGTCTTTAAAGGGGATTTGATTGAATTATCGGACACTAGTTATATTCAATGAGGTAAAATTTAAACAAATGTGGCACTACAATCTTTTCTGAGGAAATGTAAGATCCCCAAAAGTAGAGCGTACCTCCAATCTTCCACAAATACTTAAACGCGATACCATTTAGTATTTATGCTCCAGTTTAAGCTTTCATTTGGTCCTGGTAAAGTCTGCATGGCAGGCGTCAAAGTCGTATAAATAAATTGATTTAATCATCCCCATGTGAATGTTTTATTTTACTAGATGAATCCCTTTCTGGTAATAAAGTGAACACAGTATGCCGAAAATGTATTTTATATTCTTTAATTTTATATCCAAATTGATCCAAATTTTGCTTTATATCATACATAAAACACGGCATTATTACACATTAAAGCGAACCTTTTTAAGTTCATATTCATCACTTATGAATGTAGTACATTTTTCGATTGTGCGACGTATTTGAGCGTGCTCAAATACGCCCGCAAATTAACTAGGAACTTTCCGAACAAGCCAATAAATAATAAATCCCGGAAATCTCTCTCTTCCATCCATTACCAATGACGTGAAAGTTTCATGTGCAATACACGCCTGTTTTGAATACGTAATGATCACAGGTAAACTTTGACAAGAACCTCTAAAAAATTGATTTAATTTAATTAATTAACGTAAAAAAGCATTTTACTTTTTTTTACTAATAAATAAGCACCTGTAACCTTAAAAATTCAGATTTCGATGAAACTTTAAAGATCGAAAGATTATCTTCACAGAAGAACAACGCATATTCTTTTAGGGGTTGTATCCCACGATTTCAGTACAGCCCAAAAATTTGCACGAAATTTAAGTTCTTTTAAATATCTCTTGGCAAAACTTGCACGGCATATCAGCAATAGCGACCTTTTCTGCAACATAATTCGAGGAGTTCAATATATTCTTGCCATTGGGTAATTTGCTAATGATGTGGGATAGTAGACTAATTCATTAGATAACAATTTAAGACGTTATCTGTAGGTGTAAATATAAAATTGCATATAGTTGCGACCACTAGTTCGTCAGTAATCCTAGGTCAATGGAAATCAGTATAGCTGATAGACAATGTTGACGAAAATCGAACATTGCGTTGAAATTATATTCATTACGAAACAAGTAAAAGTTCTAAATATTATTCACGATGGCTGTTTACAAAGAATCTGAAACATTAAAGATGACTTGGAAATCCGTTTACTTCTACTACAGATAAAAATAAGAAAGATGTTGAGAAACTTACTGGAGGATGTCCGAATAAAGATTGAAATGTTAGCAAAGGTGACTAACCTCTGCGTTGGTACCATACACACTATTCTTCATGCTCGTAACCTTTCAAAAGTCTGTGCAAGCATTGCTGTGATCCTGAAAGTAAATAGAAGTCCATGCAGTGGCATACGAAGGGTAGAGAATCCCTAAGAAATTCGAAGCCTCTCCGTCTGCCGAAAAACCCATGGCAACACTGTTTTGGGACTCAAAAGGAATTTTGCTGATCGAATACATAAAAAATGGTGAAATCATAGACGTAGCATCTTACACAACTACTTTGCGTAATTTAAGGGAAGTAACTAAAGCAAAAAGGTGGGGTACACTGACCGCCAGTATGTTGCTTCTTCACTACAACGCTCCGATTCACATGGCATCTCTTTCCAAGGCTAGTGTGTGAGATTGTGGTTTCGAACAAATCAAGCACTCACCCTGTAGCCCGGAGCTAGCACCCAGTGATTACATTTTATTTTCTAATTGGAAAATGACTTTCCGACGATGAAGACCTCAACCATATAGTAAATGAGAGGGTATTGAAAATTTAATTCCGAGATGTAATAAATGTACTGACGTTATGAGGAATTATATTTAGAAATAAAAAAATAAATTTTAACTTAAGTGTTTTTGCGTTTTTCTTTGTGCTGATAGGAAAATATATTAAGCGCCCCTCGTATGTTAAGAGCTCGCAAATATTTATAAATTATTTCATACATAAATACTTGTATCAAAAGACTTGTTACTAGGTGAGCCTTTTCATTCAACCTGTATCGTAATCTTTAAGATATTTTTCTCGTGGTTACACACACATATATACAGATATCTATGTATATATTCCAAGAAAATATTTCAGTATATCCAAGCATCTTTTTATAACAAAGAAAAAGGAATTTCATCATGTACCTTAAAATTACTTTAGAATATCTTTTATATGGAGTTTAGTTTTTTTGAACTGAAGGTTAGGCAACATATCCAGAACGTTTTATACATTGCCAGTAAAATAAATATATATTAAAAGTAAAAATAAGCTTATTGTTTTTGCAATTTTCTTCATACTGATATCAAGAAACATTGGACATTCCTCGTATATAGTCTCAATTATACTACAAATTATTTTCGGAGAAAATAAATAAAAGGCAATCGGATAACACATACCTACTTATTGCTTACAAACTTTTTTCTTTTATCTCCAAAACTGAAGTCGTTTTTACCTAGAAAACGATGCTGTGCAACAAGTTTAGGCAATCAAACATTAAAAATATTAAACAAAAAACAGGCTTTATTTTATTATTATTTATTTATATTTATGAACGTAGATAATTGTCATTACATTTAAATGGCATAAAACAATAGAAATTATTTACTATTACGATAACATTTTAAAAATGTTCATGTAAAGGTGTTTCAAATTTCGCGTTTTTTTTTTAAAGAATAAATAAAACACATAATTTGCATTCACTTTCAAAATATATGAAAAATAATATCTGTCAAATGGCCTCCTCTTGCAGCTCCGCAGACGTCCGCTCTTTTGTTAAAATTTTCAATGACATTTTGACATAGTTGAGGCTCTCTCTCACCAATGACACGAATAATTTCATCTTTCAAAGCAGGAATTGATTGTGGATTGTTTTTTATAAACTTGACTTTCCACATAACCCCAAAGAAAATAGTCTAACGGTATCAAATCACATGATTTGGTGGCCAATTAACATCAGCATTTCTTGAGATTACATGTCCAGGAAACTTCTCTCTCAATAAATCAATTGATTCGTGTGCAAAGTGAGGTGTGGCGCCATCCTGTTGAAATCACATATCCTCTAGATCAATATTCATTAATTCAGACCACAAAATTCGGTTATCATCCGACGATATCGATCACCATTGACAGTTACAGCTTCACCAGCAGCATTTTCAAAGAAGTAAGGTCCAATTACACCACCCGACCCTAATGCATACCAAACAGTAACTCGTTTAGGATGCATAGGTTTCTCATGAATAATTCGTGGATTTTCCTTACCCTAGATACGGCAATTTTGTTTATTAACAGAGCCACCAAGTTTAAAATGTGCCTGATCGGAAAACATTATTTTTTGAGAAAAATCAGCTGGTTGTCCATTGATTAAATTGACAAATGAAGGACGTTTTAAATGATCTAATGGCTTCAGTTCCTGTGTTATTTGAACCTTATATGCCTTCAGAGCTAAATCCTTGTGTAAAATACGCCATGTTGTTGATCCACTAAGTCCAAGTTCAGCGACACTTTCACGAACCAAACCAATATTTTCTTGTGAACGACCACTACGACTGTATTTTGCACTTTGTACTTTGCCGCGGAACCGGCCTCTTGAAATTTTTTAATAGTTCGACCAATAGTGCTTTCAGATGGACGATTATGTAAACCATAAAATTGACGTAATTTTGTAAAAACTCTTTTCACAGAACGCTGATTCTCATAAAATAATTCAACAGTTTGAACGCGTTGTTGTATCGTGTACGAAGCCATTTTTATATGTGTCATAGATCACAGTTTTTAAATGCCCGCATACCCAGACAAATTCAGTGCGCCATCTATATTTTATTTATTCTTAAAAAAACCGCGCAATTCGAAACACTCTTTATAATCTGATAAATGTTGATATTAATTGTAAATACTCACTGTATATATGTAAAAATAGCTACATGTGGTTCTGTCACGTATTACAGCAATTATACTTTTAATGTTTAATTATTTTTATTATCGTTATTATTAACTGTATCAATTTGTTACACAGCATATTTTTTTACGTAAAAGCGACTTTAGTTTTGGTAGACAGAAAAAAAAAACATTAAAAAATGTTTTTTACTTTTAGTGTGATTTGAAACTGTATAATATATTTCAAATTATGTTGGGAAAGGGAAATGTGTTATCCAAAAAAATATAAATAAATACCTTGAGAATATTGTACCCCGGATGTTTGTACCCCGGAATCGACAAGTTCAGGTACTAAAAAATATGCGTTATTACTATACGAAAGTTTTCTTTCAGTTCTTAAAGTTTCATCGAAACCTGAATTTACAGGTTGTCGGCCTTTGTGTGTAAATGCTAAGACAATTTATGCCTCTCTATAAGCTTCACGAACTGTTAATTTATAAATAATATGTTATATTCTAATACACATTCCGTGATGCTCATTTGAAATGTCCCATTTAGTATTCACAACGGTATTACTGCTTCTGATGCTGTCGGTTACGTCAATTTCGAACTCAACACTAATTACATATTAATGACAGTCTATTAAGGACATAATTTAATTAAACATCAACATATGGCAGGTTATCATTAGGTAGCTGTTTATTATTTATGATTCTGAATAACTAGTTCGGTAACTTAATAAAAGTTAATTTGAGCAAATGCAGAAGATGTTTCCAATGAAAGAGAGGATAGAAAAAAGGAGAGAAAAATTCGAAGAACCATAAGAAAAATTGTTTTATACAAAAGAACATGTGATTAGCTTGTGATTAATTTAAACGTGTAATTACGTTTCGGAATGAATGGAAATGAGTTTTACAAAAAAACCTAATGTATTATCATTTTTCATTGGCGTGTTCACGAAAAAAATTGAAATGGCGAATCAGAAATTTGAATAAATAGATTTTTTTCTGAAGAAATATTAATTATACGTCATTAGAAAAGTATTAATTAATTTTTAAATGAAATAGAATAACTGTATTTACGTTCAAATCTTTCTAATTAAAAACAAGGTAAACAAATTTAGAAAAATAACTAAATTAATAGTCCGTCAAAGATCCCTACTATCACTTGAATGAATTACAAAAATATGCATCACACAATGTTCTGCTTTGGCATTCAAATTTCAGTAACTTTAACGATTATGTATCGCCTTAGTACTTGGATGATCCAGAAATGTCTATTCGTGTTTCTTAACCGATCTTTTTACCTTACCCACGCTCAGAGAAATTCCAGAACCGTAATACATATAATGTTTCAAATTGCGCTTTTTCTTTAAGAATAAATAAAATATAGATGGCGCACTGAATTTGTCTGGCTATGCCAGCATTTAAAAAGTGTGATGTTTGACATTTATAAAAATGGCTTCGCGCACGGTACAACAAAGCGTTCAAATTGTTGAATTATTTTACTAAAATCAGCGTTCTGTGAAAAGAGTTTTTAGAAAATTACGTGAATTTTATGGTTTACATAATCATTCATCTGAAAGTACTATTGGTCGAATTATTAAAAATTTTCAAGAGACCAGTTCCGTGGAAGATCAAAAAAGTGAAAAATGCAGTCGTTGTGTTCGTTCACAAGAAAATGTTGGTTTGGTTCGTAAAAGTGTTGCTAAAGATCCTGAAATGTCCATTAGACGACGTTCACAACAACTTGGACTTAGTGTATCAACCGCATGGCGTATTTTACACAAGGATTTAGCTCTGAAGGCATATAAGGTTCAAATAACACAGGAACTGAAGCCATTAGACCATTTAAAACGTCATTCATTTGTCAATTTCATCATTGAACAACCAGCAGATTTTTCTCAAAAAATAATGTTTTCTGATGAGGCACATTTTGAACTTGGTGGGTTAATAAACAAAATTGCCGTATCTGGGGTGAGGAAAATCCACGAATTATTCATGAGAAACCTATGCATCCTAAACGAGTTTCTGTTTAGTGTGTATTATTATTATTATTATTATAAATATAGATCTAGAGGATATGTGGTTTCAACAGGATGGCGCTACACCTCACTTTACACACGAATCAATTGATTTATTCAGAGAAAAATTTCCTGGACGTGTAATTTCAAGAAACGGTGATGTTAATTGGCCACCAAGATCATGTGATTTGACACCGTTAGACTATTTTCTTTGAGGTTATGTGAAAAGTCAGGTCTATAAAAACAATCCACAATCAATTCCTGCTTTGAAAGATGAAATTATTCGTGTCATTGGTAAGCTGCAGCCTCAATTATGTCAAAATGTCATTGAAAATTTTAACAAAAGAGTGGACGTCTGAGCAGTTTCAAGAGGGAGCATTTGGCAGATATTATTTTTCGCATATAAATGTCATAACTGATACTTCAATTACCAATAAAAGGTTTTTGAAAGTGAATGTAAATTATGTGTTTTATTTATTCTTTAAAAAAATCGCAAAATTTGAAACATACTTTACATGAACATTTTTAAAATGTTTTCGAAATAGTAAATAATTTCACCCTTTATGTATGTGCATTTCTAATAAATTAAGTAGCGTCTACGTTGCATATAAATTTCTTCACATTAAAATTTTTAAATATTATTAATTACTTGCTACATTTTCATATTGGCTTCAGTATCTGGTTATTCATTTGAAGACTTACTCAAATAAGTGAAACTCTCCAGTTCCTTATTATATACTGCCATGGGAAGATGATTTACGTCCTTTCTATGTTTCTTTTCCTTTTCAAAATGTTCTTTCCCTAGAATAGCAAGGTGGCTATTCATTTCTCGAGATTACACAGTTACTGAACTTCCCCTTCAGTAGATCAGTTGTTTGATCAGCTGTGTGGTATGTGGCACCACCTTGTGGGAACCACATGTCACTGGTGTCAAGACCCATCCAATTCTGGCTAAAAATAGTCTTCTAACATAGCACGATAGCGACCTCCATTGACTATAACATGGCGATGATTTTGATTGACGAAAAAGTATGGTGCAATCCCACCTCCGGCATGAAATCTACACCACACGGTCACTTTTTGTGGTTGTGATGACTCCATTACAACCCCAAAAAGTGAAGCACATGTGGGTTTGTTGCTGTCCAGTAACGCATATTTTGCTTATTGACAAAGCCATTAAGCCAAAAATGAGCTTCATCGCTAAAGATGATTTTTCGATAAAATTCAGTATCTTCTTCAAGCTTTAGCAGAGACAAATCGCAAAAATTTCAGACGATTATTATTTGTATGGAAGTTAATTACAAGATATTTTGCTAAGTTAAAGTGTTTGACTATCCCACACTTTGTTCTAATGGGAATATATAATAGTATTCATTTTTATAGCATAAATTAACCTGAATCGATTTCCTTTTGTTAAAATTAATTATATTAATCGAAATATTTAGCAGAATAACTTACATGGTTGATTGCAATAAGTATCTCAACAAATTGCATCTTTACGTTCAAAAAGGTTGAAGTAAAAATGTCTCTATCACTTGGTAGGTCTCCAAAAATCCAAAGTATGACATTTGCATCTATACAAACACGTATTACGAAATTAAATAAGGAATAGATACAAAACACCTAGCAATAATCAAAGAGAACTACGCAATAACAATACGAATTCACGCAAGAAATAAAAATGCTGAATTAAAACTAATCTAAAAACAACTCAACAAGGAAACAAGGTAGCAAGAAAGATACTTCGCGAATATACCCTAATATGATACAACAGGACTTAGGCAGTACGAGAGAACGCACACGTAGTTTGATATCGACACATTTACGTTCTACGTTTAAGAACAACCAGAAAGAAGTAAATTAATATAAAACATAAGTTCTAGATAGATAAATTAATATAATTATAGCAATACGAATACGCCTGGCATGTAGTCCAATCTCACCTCCAGTATGAAATCCACACCACACGGTCTTTTTTTGTGGTTGTAATGGAGTCTCTTGAAGCACACGTGGGTTTGTTGCCGTCCAGTAACGCATATTTTGCTTATTGACGAAGTCATTAAGTCAAAAATGAGCTTCATCGTTGAAGACGATTTTTCGATGGAAAAAAGGATTTTCTTCAAACATTGACAGAGACCAATCGGAGAAATTTCGGCGCTTAAAATCAAGAGGCTTCAGTTCTTGGGCTAATTTGATCTTATAGGAGTGTAAGCCAAGATCTTTACGCAAAATTTGCCACAATGTGGTTTAAGAGATTCCCAATTCTTTTGGACGGCGCGGAATCCACTGATTTGATTCACTTTGAAGTGAAGCACGTACGACTGCGATATTTTGATTATTTCGATTGGTACGTTGTCTCATTGATAAGGAAACATTAAATAATGAATATTTTGACTAGAATTTATCCACTATAGCACGCACAGTCTGTCTGGTGGGACGATTATTACGATTGAAAATTGGAGTAAGCGGTTTTAAAGTTGCGACCACCGACACAGAATTGCGGTAGTAATTATTAATAGTTCCCAAACGTTGCTCATTCGTGAACTTTACCATGATAAAAATGTTAACCTTGGCTGATGTTTTGGCGTTGACAAATCGTGAAAAACTGTCAAGGGTGTGCTTAAAAGACAAAATTGTTTTGCCCTTATTGTTAAACCCTTTATTTATGGGATCACGTAATTGAAAGAGATAATGGTATTAAAGAAAACTCTTAATATATAGGGTGCGTTACGTAAAACAATTGGATAACCTGTACAGGAACAAAAAACATAATTAATACAGACCAATAAATATAAGAATAACACAGTAACGAAGATATTGCGTAAATACAGTTAAGTTAACGTTGAATAGAACTATGATCAACAAAGGGAATAAAATATTAAATATAGAGGAACTCGTTTTACACCAGGTAATGAATACTATACAGTCTCTTCATTATAGCAGTGTTAATATATGTATATCATAATTCGCCTGTAAAGCAAATGTAGCAATGTAATAATGGTTCCAACGGTAGACCATAGAAACTTGATTTTAAAAGAGTGTTGACAAGTGTTTTAAAGCTTCGGTGGTTACATAATACTTTTTTTATCATATCTTCCTTCTAACTTCGATTTTTTCCTTAGTCAGTAGATAATTCTCACTTTAAATTGGACGAAGTCGGCTAACCCGAATCGTTTGCGATAACGATTCAATCCCTTGAATTCAATTGAAATTGCCGTCTTCATTTATTTCTTTATTTTTATTTTTTTTTACCGATTGCATTTACTCATTCACTTTCCGGGGTGAATTAAGCTTCAGTAGAAATGAGAGCGAAAAAAATTCGTTCCAAAGGAAATAACAGAATGAAGATCGAGCATTAAAAGCAGTTCCGATTCCAAGCCGACCCCTGTAAAATCGATCATTAAACGACGTAAAAAATTTGTCCCAATGCGAAAGGGGCTTACGCATCCTTTAACTGCTATTTTATGAATAGAAATTCTCTGGGGAAACGATTTTTTCCCCGTTGTCCAGGGACAGGTATAGATAGGGTCGAAAGCTCTGAAACGCCGGTGGCTCGTTATTTCATTTGAATCTGAAATCTATTATCGGAGCTTTTTGCCGTTGTTTTTCGTGCAGAAAACGGAGTAGGCGCTGAAAATTCTGTCGCATTGTTTCATTTAAATTGGAATTTTTGTTAAGGGAAATGACCCAATATGTACGGACACAGTGGCGGCGCTGTGTATTACTAAACAAGGTGTGATAAGGTGAGATAAGGGAAATTCTGGATTCGGCCAGAGGAAGATGTTGAAATTATATTTTGTTTTATTATAACCGGTTTTAATGAAACACCTGGCCAATTTCCAGCCAAATACTGAGAATAAAAGCAAGTAAAACTAATCACAAATCACTGTGGCCGTTAATATTGTTTTTATTTTGTTTACATACACAATATATCTAATGCCAAAGAGCTTCTTTTGCCTCATATTAACCTAGCTGAGCAATCCAAGTTAAACCTAGAAATGACTTGTAAGCAGAATTTCTTTGATTATCCTCAAATAAATCTTAAGATAAGTCGGTGCCAAAAATAAAACGATTCAATTTTTCACAAATAAAGGCTTTTATTCCTTTACCTATTTTCCACTCAAGACACTTTGACCAACTGTAGTTTGTTAATCCTGATCAATAGCCCGACGTGTTTGGATCTTCAAAATAACCATTATTTTATCGATAATCTTTTTAATTGATGTAAACCTTCCAAGTCAACAGATAATAATCCGAAAGAGCTAAGTTTTTTGAGCAGAAGGAATGCTGAAGGACTTCGTATCGTAGTATAGTCAAATTTTTCTAAAGCAATTGCTCAAAAGTCGTCTAGTAGGTTATCTTGACGAAAAAATTTCCTTTCCACTAAACGTAGTCGTTTTGTCTTTATTTTTTTACTTAAATGATCTGGAGATGTTACGTAATGTATTCATTTTACCGTTCTCTCTAAGGTTTAAGAAAAATTATACCACGAGCTCTCCAGAAAATAGTGGTTATCGCCTTTCCAACTGATGGAATGGTTTTCACCTACTTTGGAGCAGATTTCCTCAATGCCATCTATTGATAATAATGTACCCAAACTTATCCTACTTTTAGAAAGCGGCTCAAAGATTCTTATGAATTAGTTAGAGTAATCAAATCTGTGATTTCAAATGTAAATAATCACACGTGCCTTCAATCTTTTAATTTCTCTCATCATTTTCTTAATATGCAATTGTGACTTGCAGATCATACAGAACATTCAATATAGTTCCCGCTCATTTGCTCCATGATGGAGCAAACTCACCATGATGTTTGATAGTTTTCTGTACCATTTTTCCATATTCGACCATCATATGAAATTATCATTTATGAATTTCCAAGCCTTGAATGAATCCAAAGACTGACTTGACAAGAATAGAACAGTGAACAGATACGAGGGTAGTCACATAAGTACCCGGCCTGACCTAGAGATCACTGTATTAGAAAGTACACAATCTATAAAGCATATGTTTCAAGTTTGAAGACGTTGTTTAATAATTGTTCGGCAGCCACTAACAGTGAACGTTTTCAATGAATTTGTAAAAAATGGAGAAAATTGGTCATCGTTACGTGATACAATACTTTTATTTGAAAGGCCTCAGCCCAACCGATATAAAAGCTGAACTGGATTCTACTCTGGGTGAGTCTGCTCCTTCGTTTACAAAAGTGACATATTGGGTAGCAGAGTTTAAACAAGGCCAAACGAGCTGCCAAGATGAGCATCGCAGTGGTCGACCAAATGAGGTATCGACTCCATAAATGGTGAAGAAAATCCACAAAGCGGTACTCGATGATCGCCGACTGAAAGTATGCGAGTTAGCAGACATAATAGGCATTTCAAAAAGTGCGGTGCGTCGCATATTATCTGAAAATTTGGACATAAGAAAACTGTGTGCAAGATGGGTACCGCCTTTGCTCACACAGCAAAAACAGTGTCGTGAAGATGTTTCAGTTGAGTGTTTATCGAAGTTTCACGGCAACAAACTAGAATTTTTGCGCCGTGTCATAACCATAGATGAAGCATGGGTCCATTATTCCACATCCGAGACAAATGAACAATCAAAACAATGGACTCAAAAGGGAGAACCGGCTCCAAAGAAGGCAAAGACCGTTTCATCTGCAGGCAAGGTCATGTATCGTTTTTTTGGGATGCGCGTGGAATTATTTTCATTGACTATCTTGAAAAAGAAAAAACTATCAACGGCGAGTATTGTGCGAACTTATTGCAACGTTTGAGCGAAGAAATCAAGCAAAAATGGCCGCATTTGATTAAGAAGAAAGTGTTGTGCACCAGTGGTCAAAGATTTTCCAACGATGAAGAAGTGATGTCGGCAGTTAATGGCTATTTTGATGTGCAAGGCAGTTGTTATTATAAAAAGGGTATCGAACTTATTGAACATCGCTGGGAAAAGTGTATAGAGCTGAAGGGATATTATATTGAAAAATGAACATATTTCTTTCCAAAATTAGTTGTTTTTGTTGTTTTGTTTGTGTTTTCTTTGTTGGGTCGGGTGCTTCTGGTATCACCCCCGTACAACCAAAGCTTAGTGTAAGACACAACGTGACGATGCCCGGTGTCTTTGAATATCGTCCATACTTGCGTTTCACTTATTTCATGTTATGGTTTAACGATTAACTTATTCAATCATTTCTAGGTATGCACGGTCATATATCTATTTAAAAAATAGCTAAGGAACATGTAAACAGTTCTAATTGATGGGGCAAATTCATCATAATATTTGATAGTTCTCTGTACCATTTTGCCACGTTCGAAATCCTCCTTCATTCATTTTCCGCCAAGTTCTTGATTCATTCGAAAAACTGACATGTCAAAAATAGAACAGTGAACAGATACAACCGAAACTTTTTCACCCGACGTGACGCTGAACTTTTACAAAATAAATTCTTCGACCAATGGAACTTCTAGTTCCTTGTATATTCAACTGTTTGATACGTACTGCAATGTATTCTCGATGGAGCGAAGTATTTTATTTTGACGTCTTTAAAGAATAATTGTGGTGTTTCAATTGTTTACAATTCTCCTTTTAATGCCATAAAATGTAGTACAGAAGGTTTAACATTCCAAAGTAATTATAGATTAATATTATCTATTCATCAAACAATTTATAACATAAACGGGAAATTAATACACATCACAAACAGATAAACGAATAATCCATGTAATCTGATTCTTTCCGAACTACAATGAATTACCTAATTGAAACCGCTCTTTGAACCTTGTATAGGGGTCAAGATAATACCCACATATGGTCTCTGAATACACCCTTATTCGATCGTATGGTTATAGCAACTTTTCCCTTTCAGTAATAGTAGTATAGTTATATAATGAAATTCATTAGAAAATATTTTTGTTTCGTATAGAGGGATTTTAACAGCTGTTATCTTTCCATTTTCGAATTTATTTGTCTTAAGGAATCAGATGTTTTAGGAAACTTGTTCCAACTACAAATTTCGGGAGTCTATTATATAAAAAACTGCTTTTTGACAAGGGCATGAAATGAATAAATCAATGTATACTTTATAAAGTGGTTGACTCTTTAAAAATATAATATTTGTAATAACGAAGAACCAATATCTACGTATGTACTTACGAGGGAGCGTTTTTATATTCGCGGAATGAGCGGGTTGTAGAGGGGTGAGTAGGCGCATTTCGGGCGTGGCCTGTGCAGCGACTCATGATTAGTATAAATACGAAGTTTCATTGTTATTAGACAGTTAGTCTTTGAGCTATCGTCAACCAAGTAACATAATCAGGAGTGAAAAGTGAAATATGGAAAAAATCGAATATCGTGCCGTTATAAAGTTCCTTACCAGGCAAGGAAAATCAGTCACGACCATAATGAATGAGATGTCATTGGTTTACGGCGACTCTTGTCCAGGAAAAACCATGGTGTACAAGTGGCATAGTTTATTTAAACAAGGAAGGGAATCCCTTGAAGACGACCCGAGGCCGGGCAGGAGCATTGAGGTGACCACGCCAGCACTTATCCAAAAAGTTGAACAAATTGTACTCGAAGATGCTCGACTAAAGAAGAAACAACTCGCGGAAATGGTTGGAGTATCCGATACAACAATTTTTAAAATCCTACACGATCATCTCGGCATGTCTAAGGTCAGCGCAAGATGGGTGCCGAGAATGCCCACGCCGCCGCAAAAACAACAGCGCGTAGAGTGTTCGCGTGCATTTTTGGACCTCTGTAATGAAGACAAGGATGGTGTATTGAGTGGAATTGTTACTGGAGACGAAACTTGGGTTCATCATTATGAACCTGAGTCCAAACAAGACTCCATGCAGTGGCATAAAAAGGGCACAGCACCTCCCAAGAAATTTAAAGTGTCACAATCAGCTGGGAAACTCATGGCAACGGTATTTTGGGACTCGGAAGGAATATTGTTGATGGATTATAAAGATAAAGGTGTTTCTATAACCGGAGAATATTACGCTTCAATATTAGAGCGACTAAAAGAAGCCATTAAAGAGAAAAGACGGGGAAAATTGACAAAAAGTGTTCTACTTTTGCACGACAACGCGCCCGTCCACAAGAGCGGCGTTGCGTTAGCTGCCCTGCATAAGGTGGACTTCGAAATTGTGAATCACCCACCCTACAGCCCAGACCTGGCCCCGAGTGATTATTACCTGTTTCCGAAAATGAAAAAAGAGCTGCGGGGTAAAAAATTTACTGCCGATGATGAATGAAGTCAAGGAGGCAGTTTCGGCGTATTTTGCAGATAAAGAGAAATCATTTTTTTATGAGGGTATAAATAAATTAATTGAAAGATGTGAAAAATGTATCCGTCTTGGAGGTGAATATATTGAAAAAGAAAAATAATTTGTTTTTTTTATTTCCACCCCTTGTCCCCATTCCGCGAATATAAAAACGCTCTCTCGTAGTATTTTCATATGGTTTACAGAAAAGAATATATGGGCAAACTCTGCGGGCAATATTACAAAATGTATTCTTCAGTTGCTGTACTTATAAAGTAATATTATTGGAACCTCATATAATTGCTGTATCTTACATGGGAACTAAAAATAATAGGGTCTTATTATTTTAAAAGATTTTGTCTAAATTATGACCTATCATTGACGTAAATACGAAATGGACCGAATTCAATTTTTAAAATTTGCATTCCTCTCATATATTCTCTTCTAATCGTCAATGAACTCAACCTCTTCTTCTTCTTTACTAGGGCTGCAGAAACGAGTACTTTCGCAGTAGCGCACGGCTCAGTTACTATCAATGCTAAAAATAATAAATGTAATTACTTACTATTTTAGATTTGTATTGTTGATGTAGAGTGACGCAAAAATTCGCTGTGGTATTGTGTCATTAGTATGCCCTCGAGTTCTGACTCACTCTTACTTCTACGGCGTGGGGAAAATATGTTAGTGTATTTGGAAAAGGAGCGTTCCGCGTCTAATAATGTTCTTTTTGCAAATTTAAAAAGGACGTCCGCATCATATTCGCACTTTTGGTTTTCAGTTAAATACTTGTCCATACGCACTATAGTTTGAAAATCGGGATTTTTATTTATAACCGTACACAATTTATCGGTTGATCTTCCTATACTATCTGTTAGATTTTCCATCGAGGTTTTGAGGTAATATAGTAAATATATCTAGCGCTTCACGTAATGACATCTTGGTGATCTGTAATTTGGAAATAGTATCTAAAAGGATTGAATAATTTATGAAAATTTGTTCTATTTGAGTATGGATTTCGGTATCTGAAACCAGCCGCTGACTTGTTGAAATTGCTTGAGCATCGTGCTGACTTAAATTTAAGATACAACAGCTTTAAGCCACGTCCCCAACTCGTCAATACCGGCTGTGGTGACTGAGGAATATTCGGACAAGCCTGTTCAAACTTGCGAATGCTATTTGGAGATTTAGTAAAAAAATTTTTGGTAGAAACTATAAGTTGGTTTACTTTTTGATAATTGTTTCTAATAAATTCAGCTACAAGATGACATACATGGAGCAAACAGGTTACATGAAGTAATCGAGGATAAGATTGTTTTAGTAACTTTCCAGCTTTAACCATATTCGACCCCCATCTATAACCAACATTACAAGTTGGGTTGCTGATATACTGAACTTCCCAAAGGTATGTTTTATAGTTTCTACTATCCTTTGCGCGTTTGCCTTCTGTAATATTCTACTATGTAAGAGAAGATCCAAGGAAATCTCACTACTTCTTAAAGTGCACGCTAACACATTTGAAATAGTATTCGTTCTTGCATCCGTTGTTTCATCTACCGTCAACTATATTTTTTGACATTTTAATTCTGCTTTTATTTGATCCGTGATCGTGCTTTTCACCCGAGAAAAATTATTCATCCAGAAATTTTTGAATACAGAACTGTAACATTAACTTACAATACCAAGCACGGCCTAAAATATTTATATCCTCGCCATGGACTGTCGTTATATTAACGTGGAGCATACTACTCTTGCATGAAATTATTTAACGAATTGAGGGAAATAAAATCTTTGGAAAATTACAGTGCAATGAAAGGTAAATTGTATAAATTACTTATATTGTTATTCCACTGAAAATTAAATAAATGACTATGACTATACTGTAATTTACCTCTTGTTGGCAATCTCCATTCCGGAACGTATTTCCCCCAAAAGTTTCGAAATTCTTCATTGTCTACAATATTGTGTGGAATGTTACACACACTTAACATAAAAATAAAGCTACAATCTGGTACATCAGGTTGCGCATTTAACCGGTGTTGTTTGCTATTAACATGACTTTTACACACAAAAATACTATATGGTGAAATGTTGATATTGCAAACAATACGTTTAATAATAGTGCCAGTGTATTCTAATGTCGAAAATCGGTTAAGAAATCTATTAACACTCGTCGGACATGACAAAGGTCGACGTCGATTAGCCATCATCAATCTAATCCGGCATTCATACACATACCAATCGCATATGGATCTTGACTTTGAACGATGAATTAATACAAACTTTATGAGGTTTGTATATCCATACGAAGGAATCTTATTATTTTATTTTACCTTTGTGTTTAAATGCGGATGAAATAAGGTACTTTTTTATTGTGTATTTATTATTATTACCTAAAATATACTTCTCAGTATGTCTAAATATTACTCTTATATTTCCTTATTTTATATACTCTTCTTCACTCACTTTACGTTAGTTAATGCTACTATTTAATACATCCTGCTCTGTAGTACAGGATTAATATAAATACAGTACATTGTTTGAAAATGACATCGCAAAATGTACTTGAATATAAAAACGACTGCTCCGCTGTTGTTATATGCAGATAATTTATAGCCCA
Source organism: Dermolepida albohirtum (assembly GCA_031893035.1). Taxonomy (NCBI): domain Eukaryota; kingdom Metazoa; phylum Arthropoda; class Insecta; order Coleoptera; family Scarabaeidae; genus Dermolepida; species Dermolepida albohirtum. The sequence goes on from JAVIWB010003301.1 coordinate 142,778, forward strand.
TTATGAATCGATAGAGCCTAACATATCAATCACAGAACGGGAATTGATAGTGCAGTGTATCGAATAATTGTAAAAGGCATTTCAAAATGTTCTGTGAAATTAATTCATTATATGTGTGCGCGAAATTATTTAAAATTCCCAAAAAAAGAAACCGAACGGATGATCTATTATTACGGTATTACAGTTATCATTATACAGCCAGTCCTGTCTGCATAAATTAATACTCGGACTGGGATTACACATGCACTACTGAGCTTGTGCAACTGTCGCATTTAAATATTTTAATTCCCGTTTTTAGGTTATAATAACAGTTTATTATCGGTCTCATTCGAATGACTTCAATAATTGAATTTTCTCTATTTATGTCTGTTAATATTTAACTAGGTTGTATTTCATTATATCTCGTGGACTGTGGAAGGCGCAAAAATGACTTTGCATTCCATTATTTCTATAAATTAGATCGTGCTTATCCAAGAACCAAATCTAATTTAAAATAATTAGAAATTAAATCTTAAACACGAGGAATAAGCAAATTAAAAAATCAAATACTAACTTAAATAGATGAGACCACGTTTGAAAAAAGTAAACATTTCGATTTTGTCATAAACAGAGTTGGGATGTTTTCCGGCGGACCAGGTTCGTATTGAGTATACAGCGCCCTCTACCAGTGTAATGTAATAACACCGATAAAGTGTAGAATTATCAGTTAGTATCGAGCAGATCTTTATGTAAGGCGAACGTATAATTATTAAGTATGACGGATGTGCGTACGAGAAAAAACACACAATTGGTCGACGCAGTGCGAAAATTTATTGATGAATTTCCCGATTTATATTAAAATGGTGCCAAGATATACTGTAAAGTTTACGATAAACTGTTGATGAGCTGGGACAAGCGCGACCGTAAGAATCATGTAAAGAGTGTACGAGACCAAAATAAGACAAATAACGTGTCACCAAAAACAAAATTTATGTTTGATTTACTGTTCATGAAAATCGCCTGGGATTTGAGTCTTCATCTACTGGATAAGCAACCGTTTCATGACTTCTGGAATAAATGCAATCCCAACCGGAAGGTACCATCCCGAAGAGCGTTAGAGAACCATATGCCAACTGTGCGTAACGACGCCGAAAACATGATCAAAGCTGTAGTAAAAGATAAACAGCTGTGATTATGTGTCGACTAAACGACAGATCGAAGAAAACATTCTATTTTGAATATTATAGCACGTGTTCTAGATCCTTAAAGCGACATTTCCCATTGTATTAGTTAGCAAAAGATTAGAAAAGTTCACTAGCGAAACAATTATGAAAGCAGAGTAAGATACTCTAAAGAAATTTCAACATTCAACTGACCAACTGTTGATGTTTGTGAGCGATGGTGCAATGACAATGTGTAATGTAGGTCATCCCTTAGAGATAAGTTTGAGGGATTTTTACATGCGACGTGTAAAGCACATGCTTTACACCTTGCAGCACAAAGACGACAATGTTATCTAAAGGCGGATGCATTAATTTCAAATACCATAAGAGTGTTTCTAAAATCTCCTAAACGAATTCCACAGACCGAGGCCGGGTATTTCTGAGCAATCAGGGCCAATTCTCTCACGCTGGGAAACATGATTTAAAGCGGCTTTCTATTATGGCGAGAATTTCCAACAAATAAAATTTACAGTTCTACCATTCAAACCTAACGAAGCTTCAGCAATTAAGGAAAGCCTGAAAAGATTTGAAAATACTTCCGTTGAAACCGATTTAAAACAAATTTACAACAAATTATAAAGGTTTATTTGACTCAGTATAGAAATTTCAAAACACTGGGTTGTTGGTAATGGAGTCGATGCAAGTTGTGAACGATGTACACTTACCACTATGTGCTACAAGTGATATAAAAAATATCTGCGTTGCAGAAAAGTTCAAGAGTGTTATAAGTAAAGATTTCAATTTTACCAGATTAAGACAAATTTGTGATGATGCGTGTATAGATCCCTTATTTATTTCTAAAGACAATTTAAATACGCTTGTATTACATCTGTAGATGTCGAGCGGTCATTTTCTAAATATGAAAATATCTTTTCAGTATGGTGTACGTTGATCCCCGAAACAAATGTGGAAACTTGCATAATACTGCAGATACTTTGTCGGTCTTATCCATTTTGCGCTACGCAACAACAGCTGTGTATAATGTAAATGTGTTATTTATAAAATAGAATATAAGTGATATAAATCACGCATGCATTGCAAGGTCTTTCATTTTTTCGTACACTCACCTTGTTACGATCCTGGCCCGCGGGAAAAATATCCCAACTTTAGTCATAAGAAACCGTAATTTCAGCTTCCATAGAACGACGGTGGTAAATTGAGCGCAATGATGCCGTATGTACCTGCTTTAGCAAGGGTTTATTGTAATCCTGGAAGTATTTTAGGCGCACGACCACTCAGGCAAGTAAATAATAATTAAATAGTAATTCCCCGAAATTCCTATATTTACATTTACAAACAAAACTGTACTCTGCGTACAGTTCTATGTCGTCCGCAATTTCGAAAATTCTAAATTGGAGTGTGGTTTGTGTTCCTGTAATTGTTACAATCACTCGCTATTTGCATTCTGTTAGTTGCTACAATCGCTCTCTATCTGTGTGTGTTAGTTATTACAATCGCGCGCTATTTGCGTTCCGTATAAAATGCAAGCTTTAGCGATTAAAAGTAATCGCTGAAAAGATTTACTAGTTTTGGGTGGTTTTTTATTTTGCAAAGGCAGAGATCTGATAACTGGAGAAACGTTCTGAAGGCGCACACAAAGAAAATTAATATATACTGCGCCATCTATTTAAAAAAACGCGTCGATAATGTAGATCTTTCACCACATCACTAGAAGCAGAGAAATTGCGTATAAAGTAACAATGTGTATTTGGCATTGATCGAAAAATGAATTTTAAAGAATGAGTAAATTTCAAGTTCTGTTTTAAATTCGGTAAATCGCTTATTGAAGCGTTTAATTTGATGAAGCACGTGTTTATCACGTACGATTGTGTATGAGTGGTATAAATGATTTAAAGACGGTCGTACGTACATAAATGATGACGAACATCCTGATGCAAAAAAAATTTGTGGTGGCGGAAAGTTACATCGAACTCGTGCGTGAATTTTTCGGAAATGAGCCAACATCCCCATTGCAATACGTGGGAATGGAATTAAATATTTCCAAAGATTCAATTCATAGCATTTGACACAGCATTTGCGACTGACAAAGATTTGTACCATACAAATTAACTGAATTCAACATTTTACAGACTTGATTAAAGACTGAAAAGAGGACGAAAAGTTCTGATATTCTATTGTAACTGGCTATGAGACATGGTGTTTTCAATATGAGCTCTGAATGGAAGTATCCAAACCAAGAAAGACCGAAAAAAAACCGTTTGGAAATGTCAAAAATGAAGATAACGTTGATTTGTTTTTATGATTCGAAAAGCATAGTGCAGAGTTTGTACCAACCAGTCACGCAGTCAATGCTGTATATGATCTTAGTGTTATGAAGCGTATCTTGGCGCGTATTCGTCGTGTGCGCCCTCAATATCGTGAAAATGGTAGCTGGCGTTCGTAACATGATAATGCACCATCTCATCGCTCGACGCTTATCACTGATTCTTTAACTAAAAATTGCATTTTAACCATCAACCATTCACCATATTCACCGGATTTGCCCCCCTGTAATTTCTTTCTATTTTCTAAACTACATTTACCGATGAAAGGACAGCGTTATGTCGACGTCGAAGCCATTAAAAAGGCGTTGGCAGAGATCTTGAAGTACATCTCTAAAGATCAATTTAAAAATTCATTTGACATGTTAATTGACCATGCAAAACTTTGTTTTGAAGCCGAAGGAATGGTACAACTTAACACAAAAATAGATGATCCGCTACTTAATTAACGGTAACCAATACCTGCCTGTTGTGCTATCTTACGCAGATAGCATAACACGCCGCACTTCAAATAGATGTCCGAAAATGTACAACATTCCAGTAGAGTTTAAAATTTATAGATTTAAAAAGAAAAGCGTATTAAGTAACCAGCTAAAAATAAAGCTGAGAGAAGTATGGAGAAGTCCATTACAAAAATATGTCGCAAAGCTCAACAATTTGGAGGCCAATCAAACAGAGAAACTAACGAGCAAACACCCCCAATCCGTAACGATAAAGTACCAGACTGTCAGTGGTCTAGAAATGAGGAAAAAAACAGTTAATGTTTGCAAAATTTATTGCAAAAATCTTCATGACAAACGACGATTTATATGGCGAAATAAAAAGGAAATTATTAAAGAAATACGAGAGAGATATGAAGCTATTCTTAATTGTTACGGAGATATTCGCTGTTACGTTTTACAAGAATCGCCCTGTATACAAATATTTTACGCTAACATAAGATTATGTCTACAGTTTTTAAGAACATGTATGTATATCCTTAGCTTCTGTTTTTATGCAACAGTCGAGTATCAATGCACTAGCAACTTTAACATCACGACAGACTGAAAAATATTAATAACACCGGTCAGAATGCTTAACGACCTGAAACGATTGTCCCACTTATTTGCTGTTTCCATTTTTTCACCATTATACCCCTCTCCTCTCATCGCTCCCACTCTCTCGCTCTCACTCCGTCGTCTTTATCCCTACCTTCTTTTTTTCATTCATCCGTCTACCGTGAATCGATCGTTACAGACTTTTAATGAGGGATACCATTAATTCCCTTTTTTTCATACGAAAATTCCTCAACGCAAGCTTCCTAGTGCTATACATTCTGTCGGTTCGCATAATCCGTTCGCCTTGGCTTAAAAAGGAAAAGCACAAGTTGGGGCACGCTTCGTTTACGACGAAAATTATTACCTTTTAAAATCCGTGTTTACCAGCTTCTGCACTGGCTCTTTTTTAGGGATGATCGTAACTATTTTATTGACTTCTATTTGTTAGAGTGCGCCCTATTCGGGAACACATTGTTCGAAATTACTAGTTGAAGTTGTTTTAAACTGTACCGTTTTGATTCATTGTCCGCTAAAGTCGAATTATTCACGATTTATACACCTTAAAGGAGACGAGGATAATTAAACAAGGGAGTTGCTTAACGAGTGGTTTTTCTTTTTTAAATTTATTACGAAGATACCTGAAGGAAATTCAAGATTGTGATTTTTTAAAATATTATCTTTTCAACATATTTGCGCTTCTTATATCGATTCCTATTCCATGATTCATTCTTCTTTTTCACTTTATTTCCTATTAACAATGATTGGCCTCAAAATAATTCTAATATAAAGGTAAATATTTCTAAAACGTTTACTCTTCATTGGTTTCTTTGCGGCGGTGAAACTGGGCAAATAGTCTTCATCTACGGCGTCCATAAGACTAGAGTCTTTTTGTGCTATTAAAGAAAAAAATCAAAACGATTGTGAGAATGTAAATTTAAAAATAGATTTTGCGAAAAGTAACAAAAGCAAAACAGTTCTTTAGGGAAAAGTTATTCAATTTTACAACTTATTGAGTAGAGTCAACAAGTTTCTTAGAATGATAGCGGATCTATCAACCTGGCATTGTGAAGTCAACGACCATATGAATAATATGAGCTTAAAAGAAGAAATCGTATATAGATTCTACCAAGTAGAAGAGGAAACTGATTGCTAGCCTTCATCTGGAACTGGATGGCGTCCTAAATGTAAATGATTCGTTTCGCGTGTAATTTTGTTTCCTTTGCAGGAGGATCTGCTAATGGAACTATTGTGCGGACGCGTGTGATAGGTCTTAAGTTCTGTTGCCGGTACGATTTTGTATCGTGTCTTTCTCGACTTTTATTTTTTTGAGTATATATTGTTTGTAGTTCTATTAGGAGCAATTTCCAGGTCTGCTGTAAGCCTTGGTTACATGAACAAGAAGAACGATGCGTAACGTTCGCTTTCACCTTGTTCATGAGATTCCTCTTCCTTAGAAAGAGAGTCTGTAAACTGATCATACAGAAGATCAAGAACTCAACAGATGGATACGATTATGTGAACGTCCCCGCAACACTCGTCCCTAGGGCTACCCTGATGACGAAAGTAAACAAATTGCTAAAATATCGGGTTACATAAATTATTCAAGCAATAGAAGTGGTCAAAATAACACCTCAGCAAGAACGTCTTGTAAATTGGCCGGACAGAAGAGTAAAAGCTTAACAACCCTTCCCAGGACTACCTCGATGACGAGAGTATACAAACTGATGAAATGTGAGATTACATAAATCGTTTAAGCTTTGAAAATAGATCAAATTGCTAGCATCAGAGCTTGGTAAAAACGTATTTTCTATAGATGATAAACGAATATCTGATAGCGGAATTCTACCTCAACAAACTGCCCTCTAATTCGCTAGATCTAGCTAAAGCATCGCCGTGAAGCAGGTTCTGTGTAGACCTCGAAAAAACTAATCTAATCCCTGCAAAAACGCTGGAAGGATTAAAACGGATACGATATCTTATCTCTATAGTCGAGTAGTTTAGACACATGACTGGTAAACACGAGATCGCGAGTTCGAATCTTACCAAAGAATAGTAAATTTTTTCAAAAATTTCTACTATGTATATTTGATGTAAAGAAGCAGTAAAAATTGGAATTTTTCAGTTTCACATCGAAAAAGCGCATAATTATACTTGATCTACATATGTCGGATTATTAAACCTACTTCCTCTTTGTCTATTTTAGTGAATTAAGATTAAGATTTTTCTGCATTTCTCTATATTTTTCACTATTATGCTGCCTCCATTAAAACAGGAAATCTTTCCCAATCACGAAGGATGAGATACAAACATGAAAATTCGTAAACTTCTGCTTATTACATTGCTATAATTAAGACAGAAATTAATAAAAATCGAATCTCGCAGTCCTCGGTAGCTCAATAATAGAACACCCGCCCGGTTAGCGAACGACTGGGGTTCGATTCCTCACCGAAGGGCACGATTCATTCGCTAAATTCTGGCTTAATTATGACGATGTAATAAGCAAAAATTTATGAATTTTCATTAATTTACATCGTGGAATGCAAGTTATTGTGTATATATACACGTGTGTGTACATACAATTGCATATGCATTTGATAATAAGATGACCTACTGTGGGTTTTAAATTAAAAGTCTGTTTCCATAATAAGATCTATGGCGTAATTAAAGAATCAAATCTCACAGTGATTAGCAGTTCAATAGAGGAGTACCTGCCCGGTGAGCGGACGACTGGGGTTCGATTCCTCACCAAAATACATGATTATATTATTAATTTATATTAAATTGTAGAATACGCGTAATTATGTATATACTGTGAAATTAATTTGTGGTGGCGAACGGGTGCGCAGGCTAAACATTCCCACTCTGGGTTGCGATTCGTGTAAGTTACTTATGTAGATAATGCAGGCAGAGGCGTGCAAAGGTTTTTAAAAATCATCCTAAATATAATTTAATTATTGAAATAAATATTATATTTTGAAATATAAAAAAGTGATTTGAGTTAAAAGACTTTGTAGTATTTCTTTAACATGTAATTTAATTAGTATCTATAACATCTTTAAGTACAGAAGTAAATACAAATATAAATACACACAAATAATAATAATTTTAGTTAATAACTGTCGTCAGTCGAGCATACATAATCATCTTCACTAGAGCTGCTGTTTTCTGTATTTATAATAATAGAGTTCCCGTCCAGTAAATCATCTATAGCTATTTCTCTTTCTAAATACATTTCTTCAACTTTTCTAACATGGTTGGCATCGCATTTACCAGTGTTCAGATGTTATTGAATTAAGTTCATTTTCTGTCAATTTCTTAACATCATCTAGTTTAAAAGTTATATTTTTTTAAGATACATTATTTTCTACAGTAGCCCATATAAGTTCTATGGCATTTAGATCTGGATGGTAAGGTGGTAGTCGCACAACAGTGTGGCCTTTTTCCTGCAATATGGAGTCAAACTTATACGTTATGTATTTTTCTTTGTTATATTTTATTAGTTCATACAGTTGAGGTTTTAGCATAGCTGGCTGACACACTATATTTTTACTCGTCAACCATTCAATTATTTCGCTTTCTTCGAACTCGAATTAGGAGCCGGATTTATTTGAATGTTATGGTAAGAAGCATTATCAATTATAATTACACTATTAGCAGGTAAATTAGGAATTAATTTTTCTTGTAACCATTTACCATAATTCTCTGAATTCATGTCAGAATGATAATCCCCAGTTTTTGTACCTGATTTAAATATTAGCAATGCATTTGGAATAAATATGATTAAAATTAAAATAAGTTTTATAAAATTTTGCTGTTTACATGGCGATATTAATACCAGTATTACTAGCAATTATTTTATATTTAAAGAATACTATTAAGTACCTGTAGCTGCGGATGTTTTATTTTTTATGTCGATCAGCATATCTTGGGCACTTTTGATACTATTAAAATAATTAAATACTGTATATACAATTTCCCGGGCTTGACTTCTTATTACGGTTTTTTTACTAGAAAATGATTCACTCATTATGAGAAACAAAATAAAAGTATGTTGTATTACCTCCTCCTTTGAAGAAAAAGAATGAATGACGGTTAATTCAATGTTAATGTAAGGTGAGGAATTAATAATTAGTAGTTGTGTACAATGAGCATCAAAAGTCCAGGACGTGTGCTAAGCTGAAAGAAAGATTATTAGTGGAAATAAAACGACAGGAATGCCTTTAAAATTTTATTCACAAGTTAAATTAATTCTTAAAGCTTGAATGTGTTAAATAGAGATAGTTATCAAAAACGAGAGCAACAAATAAAATATGATAAACGTAATAGCAAAGCTGTAATAAAAGATAAGTCCAACGATATTTAGCTGTTTAATAAAATATAAAAAGAGTTAGATTAAAATGTGCATCGGGCGATGCGTGTACTTGCGTGTTTGTGTATATGTATATATCCTGGATCAGAATGCTGTGTATATTCCGCGAGCGCGAAATTAAACACGAAGTCACAAAAAGCGCGAATAACGGTTCGCGGCACAAACACGTAAAGGACGCGTGTAGTCTGGATGACCACAGAAAAGCGAAGAGGGTTGTTCTTTTACGGCTATGGCTTTATAAGGAACCGACCCCATAACTGACGGGATCCTGGTCATGTTTGAATTAACCAATAGCAAACAAGGACAGGCACGCTACCACTTGGCGAGAAACAAATTAGCATACATTAAAATTGTGATTTTAATTTCAATATAAGCAAATTATCTACACAGAATAGTAGACGTGTACTCTGTGTAAAAGAAAGAAAATCGGGATTGGTATTTGAATCGCGAATTGCATTTAGAAATCAATATAACTGAATTGATATCGAAGTCAGTGAAAAGTTGGTAACTTCAAGTACAGTCTTTGGTACTTGATTTCGGTGTTTAATTTTGCAGCCTTGACCATTTGTACGTGACTAACACAAAAGGACTCTGCATTTGCAAGTATAATAATTCAAGAATTCAAGAGAAGGAATTCAAGATCGAATTGTATTTTAAATTAATCTTAAAAACGATATAAGAAATTATTATATATAGAGAGAGTAATAGTTGTAAATTGACACTGACAGCATACACTGATTGAAGTTCCCCCACTGATAGTGTAAACTGAACTGTTTTCAAGAGGTGGAGGGAGTTTTGTGAGAGGTGCTTGTCTACTGCGCATAGGGTTTGCCTCGCCGTCACTTGTAAATTAGACAGTACACGTGTGTATATATGCAATTGCATATGCATTTAATAAGTTGCACACATGTTTGGATTATTTTCGCACACCTTATAGCTTGTATATGTTATGAAAACAAATACAGCACGAATTTATGACAATATTATATAATCAGTAATTATAGTATAACATTTGTTGTATTTCAAATTAATGTTCTTAGATTCTGAAAGAGGGTAATATTGTTTAATATGTAAACATAAACTCGACGACAGACTTACAGAAAAAGCCAATATCTCAGTGGAATCTCAATTTATTATTGTCTTCCAGCGACGGAACAAACACCATTAAAATCGGACAAAAAATCCAATTGAAGCTTTAATTTTAAGTTCCATTGCGAAGTGAAGTTTCAGGTAGGAGGGTTCGCCGAAGACAAAACCAGGAATTTGTCAGGGAATTACGATCAATAATATTTATCCTTGACAGTGTTGGCGGCATGTAATCGTAAAGGTTTCTCTCTCTTTTTTTCGCTCGACTATCACGAAGTCCGTACGTCAACGGCAGAGGTACCTGCTTAGGCAAATATTTGTAGGACCCCGACGTAATACATAAAGCGAAAACGCTATATGACATTATGTAAATAATACGGGGATTATGCAATGGAACAAAAAAGAATCGACGGATGATTTGGTCATTTAGTTACGGGCCAGATTTATGTTACGGTACAAAAGATAAATTGGACAACATAAGCTTTATAAAAATTTAAATTAGACCTTTGAGGAGGCGTTCATACTAGTTCATAAAAAAAATCTGACATTTTTTACATATTTTTTTATAAGGTTCCAAATAAAAATATGTTTAAGTACATTCTTACATCCCAATTGCTTTTTCTTCGTATCAGCATTTGGTAAGACACTATAAATGGATTACTAAATCGAATCACAACCCAGGCCAATGAAAAATGACTCGCCTTATTCTTGTAGTTTTTAGTGTATTAAATCCGAATATGACAACAAAAAGGTCCAACCATTTTTTCACATTTCAACCTGTAATGTTTAAACAAATGTAATTTGTTTAAACAAATTGTTGTCAACCCAGTTGGGTTGGCAACTAAGTACTTTCGGTTTTATAGTATAAAATGAAACACTTTTTTTTTAAACAAAGAATAGTTTTTAATCAATTATATATTTTCCATTTTGCTCAATGACCTTTTGCTATCTTTCTTTCAGCTGCATGATTCCGCGCTCATAAAATTTCTGGTCCTTATCAGCAAAAAACTGAACCAGCTGCGAGTGAAGGTCATCGTCATTTGTGAAAGTTTTACCATTCAAAGAATTCCGCAGACTTCGAAATAAATGGTAATCAGATGGTGCTAGATCAGGGCTGTATGGGGGATGTCGCATCACTTCCCAACCAAACTCCAATAGTTTCCCACGAGTTGCCAAAGATGTGTGAGGCCTTGCATTATCTTGGTGGAAAACTACACCTTTCCGATTTGACAATTCTGGCCGTTTTTCTTGGATTGCTTCATCCAGTTTTATTAATTGTTGACAGTAAACATCAGAATTGATCGTTTGGTTCCTTGGAAGCAGTTCAAAAAACACAGCACCTTTGTAATCCCACCAAACTGACAGCATGGTCTTTTTTGGATGCAATTCAGCTTTCGATGTGGTTTGAGCTGGTTTATCGTGTTTGCTCCATGATCGTTTTCGAACTATGTTACTGTACAGGGCCCATTTTTCATCACCAGTGATAATTCTTTTTAAGAAAGGGTCGGTTTCATTTCGTCTAAGGTGCATATCGCAAAAGTTGATTCTTTGTGTTAAATGAATTTCTTTCAATTCGAGAGGTACCCAAATATCAAGCTTCTTAACTAGCCCAAGACACTTTAAATGTTTTTCAATTGTTGTGTGCGATACATGTAGCCTCTCCGCAACCTCTCGAACAGTTATATGACGATCCTCTTCAATTATGACTTTGATTTGGTCATCATCAACTTCAGTAGGCCGATCAGAACGTTGCTCATCTTTGAGGGAAAAATCTCCAGAACGGAATTTTTTATACCAATTCTGACACGTGCGCTCTGTTAAGCAATTAGCACCATAAACTTCACATATCTTTTTGTGAGCCGCAGCAGCTTTCTTTCCTTTACGGAAATAAAATAGTAAAATATGTCGAAAAGTTCGTTTCTGCACTCCATTTAAAATTAACCCACAACTAATAGCTTTAATAAAAGTCACGCACTACTTGCTTCTGAAGTTACGTCAATGTGACTAGTATCACGCGACAAACGGTAAAGTACAGCACTAACGTACGTTATACAAAAAATAAAGCAACGCTCTCTATCAGTAAAAACCGAAAGTACTTAGTTGCCAACCCAATAGTAAATTCAACATTTTACATAGTATTTAAAATATTAAAAGCCAGTTTGAATTCAGAGGTAATCAAGTAGTTGGACGATATAGCCATTTGAAAGTGTTATGCGTGTAGCTTTACCAAATTTACATGTTTCTTGTTTGGATAGGACAGTAGAGCAGGGGCTCAGCATTGGTCGAGAAAAAATTGGCCTGCAAGACAATATTTAATGGCTAGAGAGAAGGAGATTCTGCTCAAGAATATTGTGGATCTGGAAAACATTCTGTTGCCTCATCTATACCGAGTGTCCTATGATATAATTGTCACAGGTTAAGGACGTGTCACTGAACCAATTTCAAGTTAAAAATTTCTAATGAACATATATACAAAACTCTGTCTTAATTGAACTAGTTACAAGCATTTGTTGTTTTAGATAACCCTGCTAATGCAAGTATTATGTGCCGCTGCAATAAAATCTCTATGAAAATCATTTAAAAAGAAGTCGCTTTATTGAATTAGTAGGTCAAAATGTCTACCCAGTTACTATAAACATAGTCTAGCTCTTCTTAAGCTTGAAAAGATAACTGTGCTAACAGTCTCATAACCAGTGCAATAGTTTCTGCGGCATCCATAATTCTAGCAAGAAGATATTCCCTGTTTTAAAGTTCAATGAACCAAATTTTTCAGAATTTTTCTTATAAAATAATCTAAGGGACTTAAATCTTGAGTCTTTGGCGGTCAAGCAACTACTGAAACTCTTTCAATCCACCGGATCGTGTAATCTGTTAGTTATCTACTAAAGTACGAAGTACAATAAGAGGAATGTCCTCCTGTAATGTTGAAAAGTAATTTTCTAGGAAACGGAAATAACGAACTGCCGTGAGACACGTTTCGATTATAAACGGACGAATGAGATGTTCGTTAATAATACCACACCAAATATTCACCGAATATCTATCTTGAAAATGGAATTCCTTAGTTTACGGTGAATTTTCAAGTTTTTAATAATGTGAATTTCTGATGCTGTTTGTTGTGAAGGCCATCGATTTCTCACTAACTAGCGACTAAATTTGCATTGCATTTTAAAGCTTGTGCAGACAAGATATGGTATGGGTACAAACTGATGGTGAAAAGCATTTACGCAAAAAATGGTTGGGGAGAATTGCTGTGCGAAAACTGCTGTTACGAAATCAAAATAAAATAAAACGGTTAGCTTCGGCAAGATAACACAGGGACTTTATGCTGGAAGAATGGAAAAAAGTGCCCTGGACCGACGAATCCAAATTCGAGATAATCGGTTCAAAAAGATCATCGGGGGAACATGTTCTCAAATCGTGCATTGCATCATCAACAAGAATGGCAGGATCAGTAATGATTTGGTGCTGATTTTCTGGACCATTTGTAGATGATTTTATTAAAATAGACGGTATTCTAAGAAAAGAAAGGTACAGAGAAATTTTGGAACGGAATGCTGTTGCCTCTGGAACACGACTAGTTGGAAAAAACTTTGTGTTCCATCAAGACAATGATCCTAAACACACTCCAACATCCACAAAATGATTATGAACCCAACTACAAGATGTGTGATCAAAAATAGGACCGAAAACACTAGCCAAATTACTAGAGAGAATGCTGAGATTGTGCCAGGTACTAAAAAAAGCTAAGGGCAACACATCGATGAATAAATTTAAACAAATTTAAAAGAATATTTGTTAAAATTCTTCGAAATAATAATTAAAATTTTAAAATATTTTTACTGGGTGGGCCAAAAGTCACCATGGGGTTTAATAATTTAATAACTTTTCGTTTATATATTTTTAAAATTTTTTTTCAGATAATAAAATATATAAAATGCAAATTTGTTTACACTAAGTATGGAAAATAATGTCACTTAAATGACCCCCGTTTTCAGCTTCGTAATGATAGGCTCGATTTAGAGCATTTGCCATAACATCTTTCAAAATTTGTGGCTGTACCGGCTGGTTCACATATACTTGCTCCTCCAAATAACCCCAAAGAAAATAGTCAGGTGCTGATAAATCTGGCGAACGCGCTCGCCAATTAATTTCCGAATTTCTGGAAATTATTCGCTCTCCAAGAATTTAACTTAAAAGTACAATGGCACTTTTAAGTTAAATTCTTGGAGAGCGAATAATTTCCAGGCAGTGTGGGCAGTGGCTCCATCCTGCTGAAACCACATCTTAGGTCTGTTTTCAAGAGCAGGATGTAAAAAATCATAAAAATCATAAACCGATACCGCTCTCCATTTACGGACAGCACTTCCATCTTCTTTTTGGAAGAAGTAAGGCTCAATGATATTTTCAGATGTAATGCCACACCATACTGTAAACCTAATGGAGTGCAATTGGCGTTGATGAATGGCTTTTGTTTTTTCAGAACCCCAGAACCTACAGTTCTGCTTATTAACAAAGCCATTCAAATAAAAATGAGCTTCATCACTCATAATCAGAATTTCAATAAAGTTGATTTCATTTCTGGCCAACTGTTGAAATTTAACTGCCAAATTTAGACGTTGCGAATGATCTGCGGGTTTTAGTTCTTGCACCAATTGCACCTTATATGGGAATAACAGTAAATCTTTTTTTTAAATGCGCCGTAATGACGTACGAGCCATTCCTAGCTGAGCAGAATGCCTTCTGGTAGATGTTTCGTTAACATTTTGCTCTACACGTTCAATATTTTCCGCAGTGCGGTGGTGGAGATGAACTAAGCAACGAATCATTGCTTCAGAGGGCGAAATTCTGACGTTAAAATGTCGATGACATGCATTAAAATAATTGATCGCTGATTTAAATAATAAAATTCTATTATTCTGGTTCTTTGTTCAGTTGTGAATCTCTCCATTATTTATTCTCCAAGTGTTATTTATATAATCTGAAAAAAAATAAATAACAATATATAAACACAAAAGTTTTTACACCCCATTGTGACTTTTGGCCCACCCAGTACAATTATATAACAAAATTATAATTCGTCGGTATTACACTAGCTTGTCTATTATTTTCGCGGTGGGCAACCACTTATGGCCGGTAATGTATTAATAAACTATTCTTCGCGTTATGTATACACATGTGAAAGTGGAGATACACGTATCCACCTTAGAAGATAATATTGATATATAGCAGCAACGCTGTGAGGAGGCATCTTTTATCACAGACTGTACATACATATGTGGATTATGCTTTGAAACAATTATTTTTAATAAATTTTGATTTCTTGAAAAAACTGTATGTTTGTGCCAATCAATAAAATGGCAATTAAACATGAAACTATTAATAGGTAGCAACAAAATAAACACGAAAAGCAAAATTAATTAATCAGCTTCAATATACTAATTAATAACATCATGAAGATCACTTTATTATGTACACACATTTGTAATAATTTACTTTTTACATTTGAACAGGACCCACTAATTACTCATTTTCTGAGAAAATTGCCCCCCATTTGACCCCTTTAAATTACATTTAATTAGTGATGCGAGAGTGGGTGCTTATACTTCTCCCCTGTTTTCTCTGCAATTACCTGACTGAAGGGATTTTCTTTACATTTCGTTAAATGAGCTTTACAGACTGTGAATATGAAATATTAATTTTAACTGAATTTTATGATATTTGCCGCAAATTTATTGAAATTAAGACCAGGTACTTACCACCAAACAGATAATAATAATTCATGATGTAATGAAATCTTGACGTTGTTCAGAAATTTATGAAGACATAGGATTGGGCACTTACCAAGATTCTATAAAACCTCAAAGACCAAAGTTGTGCACCTGTTGAATAAGCATAATTTTTGTGTGCAATATTGTACAGTGAGTGTAAAATAAGAATTCAGATGAATTTAGATGAATATATTATTGGAAAGATTTATTACGGAATTTCAATTTCTATTCTTTGTTTTATTGCGGTCAGTTTGTACTCGTATTACTCGCGAATATCAAATTACGTGCACCTGGGGTTGTTTGTATAGAGGAGAAAGACAACCTAGGTTGTAAATTTTCATTAAATTATACTGTAAGTATAGTTCAGTCGTTGTACGTTACTTATACACTCCGCGCAACATGAATAGGACCAACTGCATATATGACATTTGTAGTTGGTATAAACATGGTAGCGCCCTGGAATTGTTATTTTCGAAAATAAGAGGGTTGATAAAAAGATGTATGTACGAGTAGGTACCAAATATAATTTTTGTAAAAGTCAGTGCAAATGTACGTTACTAATGACAATAAGTAGAGTAATTAAACGCCACTTGAATACGACCAATCTACAAAATAAAAGATTCGTTTTGCAATAACAAAATACTTTATTGTTCAATAATGAGTACTTTTGCCATTATTTCTTATAACCTCAAATAGTCGGGATGGAATGGAATTATACAGAGTTCTCAAGTAGTCAACGGGAAGTTACGCCCAACTTCGTTTCAGCGCCTGCTCTAGTTCGTCAGCGCAACTGAATTGGGTAGCATTGGAGTACAATTTACGCGACAACCATCCCCAAACATTTTCTATGATGTTCAGGTCGGGGGAGAGCGATGGCCAATCGAGAACCTCCATGCCTTGTTCTTGAAACCAGCGTCGAACAATGCGCGCGGTGTGAATACTGGCATTATCCTGTTGGAAAATAAATGGCCCACCTGCCATAACGTTGGAAAATTTGTCTTTCACCTGTTGCAGCAGCTGGACGTACTTTTCCGAATTCTGTCTGCCCTTCACTATTACTAAATCAACAGGTCCGTTATAGGAAACAGCTCCCCATACCATGACTGAACCAACATCGGCTCGCCTTCGTGACTGAATCACTTCATCTTTACGTAAATCGTGGAAATAATAAGAAAACCCATCTGGGCCATCTAAATTAAACTTCTCGTCACTGAAAATAACAGTTTGCCATTCTCTTGTCCACCCCATTTTTGCTTGAGCAAACTGAAGACGTGCAGTGCGCTGAAATTCCCTTAAAGGAGGCCGTCGTTTAATTTTCAAACGTTT
This sequence comes from Dermolepida albohirtum, assembly GCA_031893035.1. Lineage (NCBI taxonomy): Eukaryota > Metazoa > Arthropoda > Insecta > Coleoptera > Scarabaeidae > Dermolepida > Dermolepida albohirtum. Next base: position 159,851 of record JAVIWB010003301.1, read on the forward strand.
TAAATGCGGACAGGTCTTCAGTAACTTCTGTACAGTTCTTACCGATGCATTCGTTCCAACGTTATTCGCGATTTGTCTTGCCGTTAATGCCGAATTCGATGCTTCGCGTAATATGGCTCGACGTTCTCTCTTAGTTGTAACGGATGTTGTTCGCCCTTTAAAACGTTTGCCATAATTCTCGGGATCCCTAATAAAATTGTTCACAACCTGGTGTGATCGACTTATTTTCTTTGCAGTAGCCCTTGAGGAATACCCTTCTTGATGGAACGCTTTAATTTTTCCAATTTCTTCCATACTTAAGCACTTCTGTCGTCCCATCGTTGCACAATACCCTTAATTACAGATGTTTGTTTATCCGGGTACACGTTGTAACTCGACACTCATCCGGTAGCTTACTATTAAATACTGGTCGTATCCAACCGGCGCGGTGCATTTTATATGTATGTGGTACTTACGTCACCCAATGCATAACGTTAGGCACTATTGCGCAATAATGCGTATTATTTGCCATATCATACCATTACAAACTTGCATTGTATTTTTAGTAAATGAATTGTTTTTCCAACCACCGAAAGCTTGCAACAAGTCGGGTGGTCCTATTCATGTTGCGCGGAGTGTAGAATATATTAGAAGGTTTTTGTCGTGAATGTCTGTGTTTGTGAGAGTTTAACATTTTTTAAATATTACGTAATAATAATTATAAAATGTCGAAAAGGGAATCAATAAGTACACGAACGTGAGCCGCCTGTAATTGCACTTCAGGATGAGAGTTATTCAAAACATGCAATTTGGACAGATGAGTCGAAATTTGGGGTCTTCGGGCGAAGGAATAGGATCTTTGTCAGAAGAAGAAAATGCTACGCGAATGAGGTGGCGCAGTTATGATATGGGAATGTTACTGTACAGCAGGAACGGATGACTTGGAGAAAATTGACGATATATTGGGCAAGGAGGACTACAGAAGAATTCACGAACATAACACTATTTCCTTAGGACTGCGCTTAATAGAGGAAAACGCTCAGGCAGAAGCTAATAGGGGGAAAATTATGCCGTGGCCCTTTTAGAGCCCAGATCTGAATTGCTTAGAATTGCTATGGGACGAAGTCGATAGAAAAATTAGAAATAACTCCAACTTGAAAGGATTATCTTCTTCTATCCGAATGGAACAATATTTCTAGACACACTTAGAAAGTTAGCTGATAGAATGCCGTGTTTGGCGCAGGCTGTATTAATCGTAAAAGGAGGATATTTCGATGAGAAAAAAAGTATAATAATTTACAACGAAATCATAATTATTTCGGTGACTATTTTCTTAATTTTCTTTATTAGTTGTTTATCAATATAAGATCAATACATTTAATTTTTGTGTTACTTTCTTCCCATTTTCTTCATGCTTTCAAATTTTATCGAGTGCCCAAACTCCCGTGAACGTAGTGTACATAGTCCAATCATAAATACTGTCAGTATTTCAATGGTATACTTAAATAGAATAACTCATCGTACAAAACTAAGATACATACGAGGGAGCGTTTTTATATTCGCGGAATGGGGGACAAGGGGTGGAAATAAAAAAACCAAATTATTTTTCTTTTTCAATATATTCACCTGCAAGACGGATACATTTTTCACATCTTTCAATTAATTTATTTATACCCTCATAAAAAAATGATTTCTCTTTATCTGCAAAATACGCCGAAACTGCCTCCTTGACTTCATCATCGGCAGTAAATTTTTTACCCCGCAGCTCTTTTTTCATTTTCGGAAACAGGTAATAATCACTCGGGGCCAGGTCTGGACTGTAGGGTGGGTGATTCACAATTTCGAAGCCCAACGTTTGCAGGGCAGCTAACGCAACGCGGCTCTTGTGGACGGGCGCGTTGTCGTGCAAAAGCAGAACACCTTTTGTCAATTTTCCCCGTCTTTTCTCTTTAATGAAACACCTTTATCTTTATAGTCAATCAACAATATTCCTTCCGAGTCCCAAAATACCGTTGCCATGAGTTTCCCAGCTGATTGTGACACTTTAAATTTCTTGGGAGGTGCTGTGCCCTTTTTATGCCACTGCATGGAGTCTTGTTTGGACTCAGGTTCATAATGATGAACCCAGGTTTCGTCTCCAGTAACAATTCCACTCAATACACCATCCTTGTCTTCATTACAGAGGTCCAAAAATGCACGCGAACACTCTACGCGCTGTTGTTTTTGCGGCGGCGTGAGCATTCTCGGCACCCATCTTGCGCTGACCTTAGACATGCCGAGATGATCGTGTAGGATTCTAAAAATGGTTGTGTCGGATACTCCAACCATTTCTGCGAGTTGTTTCTTCTTTAGTCGAGCATCTTCGAGTACAATATGTTCAACTTTTTGGATAAGTGCTGGCGTGGTCACCTCAATGCTCCTGCCCGGCCTCGGGTCGTCTTCAAGGGATTCCCTTCCTTGTTTAAATAAACTATGCTACTTGTACACCATGGTTTTTCCTGGACAAGAGTCGCCGTAAACCAATGACATCTCATTCATTATGGTCGCGACTGATTTTCCTTGCCTGGTAAGGAACTTTATAACGGCACGATATTCGATTTTTTCCATATTTCACTTTTCACTCCTGATTATGTTACTTGGTTGACGATAGCTCAAAGACTAACTGTCTAATAACAATGAAACTTCGTATTGATACTAATCATGAGTCGCTGCACAGGCCACGCCCCCAATGCGCCTACTCACCCCTCTACAACCCGCTCATTCCGCGAATATAAAAACGCTCCCTCGTACATTCAAGAGTATAGAATATAAGCTTTTAAGCAAAGTATAATTTATTATAAATGTTCGTCTTTTACGTGTACGCAACAACTAGATCATTCGTCTCTAAGTTTTATTCTTTCTAGTGATATTTTTACTGATGCTAGAAAAATACTTCTTTTCAAACATAACAAGGCTGGATAAGATTTTTCACAAGCCATGTCTCACAATCGACAGTCCAGAGGGTTTATAGTCAGGGTTACCTGATGACCAAATGGAAGTTTTAATAAACTGGTGAAAATTGCTTTCTAACCATGCTTTGCTCGTTTTAGCTTTGTCAACGGGCGCCGAATCCATTTCTTCTCCCTAAATAAGGAGTCTGTTATAGTTTCTAGTACATTTTTTTGGTATATTCAGGCTGATATTTTCACCCAAACTTTGTAAAATTTAACAAGAACAACGTCTACGAAGCAGACGCTCCATCGACTCATAACTAAAACCACATCCAGCCAATATCAAGTTTCGTATTCCCTGAGTAAACGTTTAGACTTGCAGAAGGGGGTAAATCACATAACAAAAGCTTATTAAATTTATTTAAAAAGGTGAGAGTTCGAAAAAATTCCGACGTGTTAAAGAGATGCCAAAACCCAAGATTCCTTCGCAGAACTTTCTTTTACTTCTACCAAACAAGCTTGCTTCATTTGTGAAAGCAAAATCAATAGGAAAGTACAATCTTTTCTAATTCGATGTTTAGTCTCATATGGGAAACATTACGTGTTATAGAGAAACGAAAATCATATTTGTAATTTGTATTATAAAAATATGCTCATGCGCTCAAAATAGTCTGAGATTTTTTTTCCTTCTAGAACATTGTTTTCTAGCCATGTTTTGGTTATTTAAGTTTTGTGAGCGGATACTGAATCCTGTGAGACAGTCTTCTTCTTATAAACAAGAAGTCTGCCGCAAGCTTCATCACAGTGTTAAATAAAATTTTTTGGTATATTCGAGCTGTTATTTTCACCCCAATTTTGGGGTGAAAATAACGTTAGTAACGACCCCTCTGAAACCATTATTGAGACCACACTAAACCAATATCACGATTTTATGGATTTGGTTACCTTTTAACTCCTAAGTAGATGATTTTTCGGTAGTCAGCAGGTAAGAGCTGCAGTGTGTCAGCTACAATCGCGGAAGGGAGTGAGTCACATAAAACTTGAATTTATTTAAAAAGACGTGAGAAGTTTGAAAACAAAATCGGTAATGTTAAAAATATTCTAGAACGCAAAAAATCTCTTACAGGACTCACATTTAATTCCTCCAAACAGGCTTAGTTTTTTTTAAGAAAACAAAATCGATAGGAAATGTCATCTTTTCTAATACAACATCTGGCCTCACAGTGTAATTGATAGTCCAAAAACAGCCTCATCCACTCAAAATTAGTGTGCGATGATTTTTTGCTTTTGGCTCAGTGCTATGGATTGGTTGTGTTAATTGGCCGACCTGTTTATGAGATTGTCTGCAAAAACTGCTACGAATGTTTCAAACGCCCTGATAGCTAAAATTAAATCACACAACTGCAAAGACACAGTTGTGTGATTTTGACAAAACATCTTTATTGGAAAAGTGTAACAATTGTATCGTCAGAACTGTGACTTCTTCAGACTCAAATGTAAATCTACATTACATTTGGGGCTGAAGAAGTCACAGTTCTGACGATGCAATTGTTACACTTTTTCATTAAATATATTTTGTGAAAATCACACAACTGAGTTTTTGTATTTAATTTTGTTATGGATTTTTATCAAGTAAAGGCCGCATTGGTTAATTAACCTGATAGATTTTCAATTTCGTGCATTTTTCTTTTATAAATTACGAAGGAAAAGTTATCTTAAGTTGCTTTTACAAGTATTATCATTGATTTCAGGATATACTATTTGGGACTAAGATTTGATTTTACTATTGGTGGATTAATGTTTTAAATCTTTTGATCTTCACTGGCTCTTAATAATGTTATCCATTCCTTTCTTCCAAGTATTCGTTTGAACACACATTGTAGATAGTTTAGATGCCATTGCCGCTTCCCTATTTATATAATAGTCCGTTTCAGTTTGTTTTTTCAAAAGTTTCTCCTTCATCCATACAAGATTTTTCTAATGTAGTTATTCGAAATCGCTTCATACATCTTTTCAAGTTTGAAATACCGAAACGCGATGTAAATAATACATCGACGTTCATGTGAACTTCCGCCTTTGTCTATCATTACATTATTAACATTATTTTAATTAGAAACGAGGCACACAGTTTCACCATCGATGATTTTACCCTTTTGTACGCCGGAATATAAAGCGCGCCATTCTGTTGTGTACTGTGCGTGCATTAATTACGTTCGAGAAGTGTCACCGAAATGTTAAATTAGTTTTAATGAGGCTGTGATTAATTGCTATTACACATTCTGATTTAATTAAGCCCCGTGTTGATGTCTGTTAGATCTTGTTGTGAGCGCGCGTACGCTCGGTACAATTGTCACGTGACGTGGTGGTTCCTTTTTGGATGTCGTTCCACTGTATTTCGTACGGGTTACTGGCGTTGTTTGTCAAAATATCATTGTTGTCATTATTATTAAGCGAAGTGTATTATTCAATAGTCTGATATTGTTTGTATCTGTTATACTACATACTACATCCTAAATTAATTTCAAATTTTGAACAACTGGATTGTTACATCCAACAATTACCTGCTATGTTATATTAATTCAAGTGAAACAAACTAATCTTTATGGGATTCTTGTATATGCGGATTCTAATTTTTCACTTATTACATCGACGTCTTAGAATCGAATCCGATGTAACGACCATCAGATTTGATCCTAAAACCTCGGTGTATTAGGTGAAAAATTAAAATCGGCATATACACAGTCTGTCGCAGAGAAAACGAAACTTTTTTAAAATAGTATTAGGTGCGCAACTAAGTTCTCGCTGTTTTCTTGATGAAAATGCAACTTTATTGTGAAAAAATGTTTACAAATGAATCATTCAAAATATTGCCCATCGCTAGCGACAACTTTTTCCCATCTTTCTGGCAGAACTCGAATACCGTTACGGTAGAAGTGTTCGTCTTTTGAGGCTATCCACGAATCAAGCCATTTTGAGATGTCTTCATATGAGCGGAACTGCTGATTAGCCAGACAATGTGCCATCAAACGGAACAAGTAATAATCGGACAGCGCAATATCTGGGGAATACTGCGGGTGGGGTAGGACCTCCCATTTGAGCGTTTCTAAGTAGGTTTTAACGGGTTTGGCAACGTGAGCTGTACTGTAGAATCACTTTTTCGTGCCTCTGCTCGTATTGTGGCCGCTTTTCGTGCAGTGCTCGGCTCTATCGCATCAATTGAGTTCGATACCGTTCCCCAGTGATGGTTCCGTTCGGTTTCAAGAGCTCATAGTAAATAACACCTCCCTGGTACCACCAAATACACAGCAAAACCTTCGCAGCGTGAATATTCGGCCGAACCGCCGACGTAGAAGCATGACCAGGCAGTCCCCATGATTTTGTTCTCTTTGGGTTGCTGTAATGAATCCATTTTTCATCACCCGTAACGATGCGATGAAGAAAACCCTTCCTTTTTTGCCGCTGGAACAGTTGTTCACAGGCGAAAAAACGACGCTCAACGTCTCTTGGCTTCAACTCATAAGGAGCCCAAGTTCCTTGTTTTTGAATCATTCCCAACGCATGCAATCGCTGAGAAATGGCTTAGTGGGTAACTCCTAATGCTGAAGCAAGCTCTTTTTGCGTTTGGCATGGATCCTCATCGAGCAATGCCTCCAATTCAGCGTCTTCGAAGGTTTTTGGTCTTCCTTCACGCGAACGGTCGTCTACATCTAAATCACCGTCTTTGGAGCGACGGAACCAATCACGGCACGTTGTTTCACTTAAAGCAGCATCTCCGTAAACTTTTTGGAGTTCTTGATGTGCTTCAGCCGCCGTTTTCTGCGAATGAAAGAAGAAAAGCAACAATTCCCGCAAATGAATATTTGGCACAAAATCAGACATTTTCACACAACCAAAAGTATATGACACAAAAACAAAATCACTAATGGGTCGAAGCGGTTTGTTTACCATTTGTCTAAGCTTGGTTCATGACGTTTTGGTTAAGTCACAATCGACCAACACTTACTAATCTTGAAAACAGCGAGAACTTAATTGCACACCTAATATTTCTTAGTGGCACACCATGCATTAAAAAAATATGCCTTGGTAAGGTAAATCTTTATTTTAAAATATCATTACATATAAATCATTAGAAGCAAAGAAATTGCGCATAAAGTGTGTAGTCGGAATTGGTCGAAAAATGAATTTTGAACAAAGAGCAAACATCGAGTTCTGTTTTAAACTCGGTAAATCGTTCACTGAAACGTTTGATTTGATAAAGCAAGTGTATGGTGATGTATGTTTATCACGTACGAGGAGTGTCTCTGAGTTATATAAACGATTTCAGACAGTCATACGGACACAAATGACGACGAATATTGTGATGCAAAAAATCTGTAGTTACCTTAGGTTTTAACATCGAACATGTTCGTGAATTTATCAGAAATGAGCCGAAGTCCACACTGCGATACGTGGAAATTCGATTAAATATTTCCAAAGATTCAAGTCATCGCATCTTGATACAGCATTAAGGACTGAGAAAGATTTGTGCAAGGTTTGTACCACACAAGCTAACTGATCAAAAATTACTTGAAATTCAACATTGTACGGACTTGATTAAATATTCAAAAACGGACGAAAATTTCAGATATTCTATTGTAACTGGCGATGAGACGTGGTCTTTTCAATATGATCCAGAAACCAAACGTTAAAGCTCTGAATAGAAGCATCCAAGTGAAGAAAGACCGAAAAACAGCTGTTTAGAGAAGTCAAAAGTGAAGACAATGTTGGTTTGTTTTTGATTCGAAAATCATAGTGCACAATAAGTTTGTGCCAACTAGTCAAACAGTCAATGCTGTATATTATCTTGGTGATACGAAGCGTATTTTATCGCATATTCGTCGTGTGTGCCCTCACTATCGTGAAAATAGTAGCTGGCGTTTGTTACATGATAACGCACCATCTCATCGCTCGACGCTTCTCAGTAATTTTCTAACTACAAATGGCATTGTAACGATCAACCATTCACCGTATTCACTGGATTTTGCCCCCCGTTATTTCTGTCTATTCTCCAAGCTACACTTGCCGATGAAACGACAGCGTTATGCCGACGTCGAAGTCATTAAAAAGGCGTCGACAGCGATCTTGGAAGGACATCTCTAAAGATGAACTTAAGAATTCATTCGACATGTTAATTAACCGTGCAAAATTTTGTATTGAAGCCGAAGGCGACTACCTTGAATAAAATAAATGAATTTACGAAAATAGTAAACTTTTGTTTTTATTTTAAAAAACTTCGGTTTTCTCTGCGCCTGACTGTTTGTGTAAAGTTGGTGTACGTTCCTACAAGATGTGGTAAAAACTGTGACTTTGACATTCCACCCTTTTTTGGCTTTACATGGATTTATTGAATACAATTCGCATGTCATAGGAAAATATGTTGCACGATATTACATTTGGTAATCTGAACGTTGAACAAATTAAAAATTTGAAACCTCTGGTATCCGTAATAGAAAGAAATAGACAGGTGTAATCGAAACATCGAAAATATATTTTTAAACAGCAATAAAAACTACTACTTAGAAAGATACTTTATGTAATTAATTCAGAAATATTATTAATGTAACACTACCATATTATTTCACCACGCTATAACTTCATCGGGTGTACGAATACTTAAATACAAAATCAAATTGTCCCGTGAGTTACAGAACGATAAACTGACATTTGGTGTATGTTCCTATGAGAGATGAGAAAAGTTGGATGTGACATTGCACTATCGACGCCCTTTCTTGACTTTACCCGGAATTATTGAATACTACTCGTACATCATAGAAAAATATGTTGCACAACTTTACGTTTGGTAGTTTACTCGTTAAATAAATTAAAAATTTTAAATATCTTGAATCTATAATATTGAGTTGGCAACTAAGTACTTTCGGTTTTGTAGTATAAAATAAAACTCTTTTTTTTAAACAAAGAATAGTTTTTAATCAATTATATATTTGCTCAATGAGCTTTTGTCATCTTTCTTTCAGCTAAAATTTCTGGTCCTTATCAGTAAAAAACTGAACCAGGTGCGAGTGAAGGTCATCGTCATTTGTGAAAGTTTTACAATTCAAAGAATTCTGCGAACTTCGAAATAAATGGTAATCAGATGGTGCTAGATCAGGGCTGTATGGGGGATGTGGCATCACTTCCCAGCCAAGCTCCAATAGTTTCCCACGAGTTGCCAAAGACGTGTGAGGCCTTGCATTATCTTGGTGGAAAACTACACCTTTCCGATTTGACAATTCTGGCCGTTTTTCTTTGATTGCTTCATCCAGTTTTATTAATTGTTGACAGTAAACATCAGAATTGATCGTTTGGTTCCTTGGAAGCATCTCAAAAAACACAACACCTTTGTAATCCCACCAAACTGACAGCATGATCTTTTTGGATGCAATTCAGCTTTCGATGTGGTTTGAGCTGGTTTATCGTGTTTGCTCCATGATCGTTTTCGAACTATGTTACTGTACAGGATCCATTTTTCATCACCAGTGATGATTCTTTTTAAGAAAGGGTCGGTTTCATTTCGTCTAAGGTGCATATCGCAAAAGTTGATTCTTTGTGTTAAATGAATTTCTTTCAATTCGTGAGGTACCCAAATATCAAGCTTCTTAACTAGCCCAAGACATTTTAAATGTTTTTCAATTGTCGTGTGCGATACATGTAGCCTCTCCGCAACCTCTCGAACAGTTATATGACGATCCTCTTCAATTATGACTTTGATTTGGTCATCGTCAACTTCAGTAGGCCGACCAGAACGTTGCTCATCTTTGAGGGAAAAATCTCCAGAACGGAATTTTTTATACCAATTCTGACACGTGCGCTCTGTTAAGCAATTAGCACCATAAACTTCACATATATTTTTGTGAGCCGCAGCAGCTTTCTTTCCTTTACGGAAATAAAATAGTAAAATATGTCGAAAATGTTCGTTTCTGCACTCCATTTAAAATTAACCCACAACTAATATCTTTAATAAAAATCACGCACTAGTTGCTTCTGAAGTTACGTCAATGTGACTAGTATCACGCGACAAACGGTAAAGTACAGCACTAACATACGTTATACAAAAAATAAAGCAACGCTCTCTATCAGTAAATACCGAAAGTACTTAGTTGCCAACCCAATAGAACGAAATAGAAGCCAGGTGCAATCGAAACATTGAAAATATATTTATAAACAGCAATATCGCTTAAAAAAAAATTTATGTAATTAATTCATGTTATGTTATTAATGTAGCACTACGGTCTTGATTCATCACACCATGGCTTCATCGGGTATATGAATACTAAAATACAAAGCCAATGTCTATTGTAATTTACAGAACGATCAACGGACTTCCTCAGTGTCTGTGCCTACAAGAAATACTAGAAGTTATATGTGACATTAACATTGCGCTAGATATGCCCTTTCTTAAATTTACACAGACTTATTGAATGTCACTCGTATACCATAGGAGAGCATGACAGATTTGAAATTCATAATAGAAGAAAACAGAAACCAAACGTCATTGAAAAACTCGAAAATATCTTTGTGAACAGTAATACTACGTGGAAAGACAGTTTATGTAATTAAAATTCTTTCTGCTGAAACAGCACTTGCTCAAAAAGTCTGTATGAGTAACAAACTTCAATAGAGTTACTCTATTTATTCTACACCTTTCTAATGGAAGTACTGACATCTGTTTTAATTTAATGAAATGCATTTATATCGTTTTACATCCCAAAATGTTCAACTACGAATCTCGTTATTATTAAACAAGCAGATCACGCGGACATGTTCCGTTTTCATTTCCACTGCGGACTAAATAAATCGAAATCCCGCAATCAGTTTATTTTCCTTCGAGATTTGGCGAAACAAGCCAAAGGAGACACATAACCTCAATTTATTTTAATGGCCTACCAGTGCACACGCGTCTCTTTCAATCTGAACTCAGATAATTCGTTCGGAACTAACACGGTCCGAATAAAGTAAAAGAAACTTCGAGCCGAAGGTGGAAAATAATTAAAATATCCCTTCGCCTGCGAGAGAGAGAGATGTTCACGTACGTATATCGCTTCGTAAGATAAAGGATTAATTCCGAATTAATATAATAACGCGGGGATGTTTTTTTTTGTTGTAAAGAATGCCGAGTGCATTCCGTTCCTCCCATTGGGATTGGTAGTCTTCTTTCTTGTGAATAGGGTTTTGTGTGTGGATTCGTCTTTGTCTAGTTTGTAGGTGGGTAGCGTGTTAAACGTTCCCACGGACAACTTTTTGTAAATTCCGAGCTCGAAAAGTTTACATATTACAGGGACGAACTCTATTTTGTATAGATGTGCTCGTCGAATGAAGATTACTTGACGTCGTGTTTGAATTGTAGCGGACTTAATGTTATGTCATGTTGTGTTTTTTATTTTTGTCTTGAATAATATTTGTCGTGGTTTAGCAAGGCGATAGATACGCTAAAGGATCTGCGTTTTAGTATGATATAAAGCAACACACCGCAACATATTAACAGAGTAGTACGCAGTGAAATATAAATCGGGCGTACAAAAAGTGTATCATCGTATCCCAATGAATTAGAAAAATCAATAACTCTTGTCTTATATTGACAACTTTGACACGTAAAAAAAAGTAAAGTGTTTTCTTTTGTATACAATCAAATTAGCAAAATTATAAATGTAATGACAATTTTTGTGAATTAATTAAAAGTTTTAACCATGACAATCGCTATAATTTTAGGATAATTTGACGAAAAGTGACTCATACTGAAACAAATAAGTTAGAGCATTAAGTTTTTTAATTATTTGTCAATACGTTCCTCTTTAAGTACAACACATTTGGAACAACGTTGCAGAAGAATATTTATGCTATTTTTGTATGGACGTTGCTTAAAATGCTCCGTTACTACAATACGTTCACCATTCTACAGAAGCTGCTTTCCAATAAATAAAAATTTGGCGAATAGAACAGGCGAGACATAACCTGAAATCTCGATTTATCCAATTTTTCGTACACAACTTTACTGATGTCACAAAATGAATTGTCGCAATGAAAGACAATTTTTTTAATCGGCTATTCCAAGTCATTTTACAATTGTTTTCTTCAACTTGTCTAGTAGAGCGACATAATATAATCCCTAAATAGTCTGGCCATTTGCTAAATGTATAATCTGTGAAAATTATTTACTTCATATCCTAAAAAAAACGTAACCTTGCCCACAGATGGAATAGTCTTCATTTTCTTGAAGGATGAATACTAAATGTTCGCTGTTGAGATTACCGTTTAGATTCAGAAAGTGGCAAACCCAGGTTTCATCGACCGTAACAGACCGTTGCAAAAATCGGTTTAGATCTTGTTAAACAGTTTTAAATGATCGCGTAATATTTACTTTCTTTAACGTTGTTTCGTAAGCTACTCACCTCTTTAAGCTGTGTCTTCAGTAATCGTTACTATCATCTCGTTGAGACCAGTAAAAAAGGTCTGCATCAAGTATGTTTCCACACCTGTTTCACTAAAAGATGTCCCGCGATGATGACAAAATGTTATTGTATACAAAGAACGGCATCTATTTATGTAAAATTGGTATAATTGAAATAAACAATAAAATTACTCAAGAAATCTGTATAGGCATTTTCACAAATTTGTCTTAATATGGTAAAATTTTAATCTTTATCAAGTTACTCTCAAATTTTGTCATAATACCATCATATTTTGAATCACCTACAGCGTGTGAGAGTAAATGGAGATCGTAATATTTGGTAGTGACTCCACTAACGACGCCGAAGGATTTTGTAATGTTTCTATTGTCTCAACTATTCCGAAGTATTTATTCAGATATTCAGAATATATATATATATTCTGATTGCAGTGCATGAGGACGGAGAAGAGAATTTTGCTCTTAGTATGGACTGAAAATGGTGCATTTTAGAACCGTTTTATAACAGGAGATGAAAAAGTATGCAGTTCAAACAATCAGCTCCAATAATTCCAAAACCAGATTTTCGTTGGATAATTTTTTTTTGCATTTACTCGAATTTAATTTAACAATTTGGTTTATATTCATTATTTATATTTTTCTCTCCTTTAATTTTTTTAGATTAAAACGTTAAAGACAGAACGCTAAATGCATGTACCTACTCATACAGCGATTTAGTCTTTTTTCATTACGTATATTATATACAATGTATGTTTGTATTTTATTGTTTCTTCTTTTGTAATTGCCAATAGCTTATTATTGTTATTAAAAGGGTTTAGTTTATTATGAGTCTGGCCACTCAGGAGGCAATAGTTTTGGCAAATTAGAATGTGGTAATTAAAAAGGAGGCACCAATTTTCACGAAGAGAATATAAATTTATTGTTTGATTGATAAAACCCAAAAACATGCTTCTTTGGCGACTCAAAAGAATTACCAGAATCATACTGGCAAATGATACCACATTAACAATATTCTGCCAACATAATATTCTTGAGCTTTCACATTCCTTATTCATCGCTAAATTTTTTAAATTAAAAAACTTGTGCTCAAGATGACTTACAATTCTAAACCAGCTAAATTCTTCGAAGAGGGCTATAAAAATGAAACTGCAAAGTAGTAATTAGCTATGAGTGATCACTTTAATCGTAGAGTTTCAAGTTTACATTTGTTGTATTTAAAAAGCAAGACAGACTTTTTCACGGATACTTACAATAATATGAAATAAACGTAGTCTATGTGATTGTTATTTGTAACCAATATACTATTTCTAATATTCCATCTGCAATCATCATAATATTATTTGTTTATGTTACTTTTAATTATAGGTTATAAAGAGTGTTTCAAATTTCGCGTTTTTTTAAAGAATAAATAAAACACATAATTTGCATTCGCTTTCAAAAACTCTTTATTGGTGATTGTAAATATCAGTTATGACATTTATGTGCGAAAAATAATATCTGCCAAATTGCCTCCTCATGCAGCTCCACAGGCGTCCACCCTTTTGTTTAAATTTACAAAAACATTTTGACATAATTGAGGCTTTAACTCACCAATGACATGAATAATTTCATCTTTTAAAACAGGAATTGATTGTGGATTGTTTTTATAAACATGACTTTTCACACAACCCCAAAGAAAATAGTCTAGCGGGGTCAAATCACATGATCTTGGTGGCCAATTAACATCACCGTTTCTCGAGATTACACGTCCAGGAAATTTTTCTCCCAATAAATCAATTGATTCGTGTGCAAAGTCAGGGGTAGCGCCATCCTATTGAAACCACATATCCTCTAGATTAATATTCATTAATTCAGGCCACAAAAATTCGGTTATCATCCGACGATATCGATCACCATTGACAGTTACAGCTTTACCAGCAGCATTTTCAAAGAAGTAAGGTCCAATTACACCACCTGACCATAATGTAGACCAAACAGTAACTCGTTTAGGATGCATAGGTTTCTCATGAATAATTCGTGGATTTTCCTCACCCCAGATACGGCAAATTTGTTTATTAACATAGTCACCAAGGTCAAAATGTGCTTCATCGGAACATATTATTTTTTGAGAAAAATGCAGCTGGTCGTTCATTGATGAAATTGACAAATGAACGACGTTTTAAATGATCTAAAGGCTTCAGTTCCCGTGTTATTTGAACCTGATATACCTTCTGAGCTAAATCCTTGTGTAAAATACGCCATGTTGTTGAAGTCCAAGTTGTTGTGAGCGTCGTCTAATAAACATTTCAGGATCTTCAGCAAAACTTTCACGAACCAAGCCAATATTTTCTTGTGAACGACCACTACGATTGTATTTTTCATTTTTTTGAACTTCCACGGAACTCTCTCTCTTGAATTTTTTTATTAATTCGACTAATAGTGCTTTCGGATGGACGATTGCGTAAACCATAAAATTCACGTAATTTTCTAAAAGCTCTTTTCATAGAACGCTAATTTTCATAAAATAATTCAACATTTTGAACGCGTTGTTGTACCGTGTACGAAGCCATTTTTACAAATGTCATACATCACACTTTTTAAATGCCCGCATGCCCAAACAAATTCAGTGCGCCATCTATATTTTATTTATTCTTAAAAAAGACCACGCAATTTGAAACACCTTTTACAAAGGTCAATAGGAATGGAAATAGTTTACAAGTTTCTGGAGTTGGTGTCAAAGTACGTAATGTATCATTTTGAATATACCGTACCCAATCCAAAACTTCGACCCAGCACTATAAATCATCGTCTTTTTTTAAAAAATAATAATGAAGAAGCAGAACCATTGAGAAAGCCCACCTCTAAGTTTTAGGATAACATCGTAATACATCTTTCCAATCTTCTTCGAGGTACATTGTATTGGACGATCTTTCACGAAGAATGTTAGAAGAATTGCTTCACTGATTAAGACGAGCTAATAAATAAAAAAAGGCGTTTTCGTAAAAACTATTTCTCCTTTGATTAAGATAATTAATTTCTGGTCAACACATTAAAATAGAAATCAGAGAAAGTCAATAAGAAACTAGGTTATATTTAGAGTTACCTTTCCGCCTTCTAGTGCCAAGATTTTCGAATATTCTGTGCTGATATTACTGAGTCATCTCTATTGATCTTTACCGAAATAACTCCAACAGTCCGCGTCCGATTCGGAAAAACATTGCCAGGGTACGTAAGTTTGACCATAGTCCGCTGATTTTTCCAGTGTTCATAAACCGGGTCTTGGTGAAATACCCATCGAGATGAAGACGTAAGCGATATGGAACTCCTGAGGTAAAATATATTTACATTAATGAAGCGTGTTTTAATGATGGATGATGGATTTCCTGCACTGAAAGCAGGAGCATTTCGTATACTATTTGTATTATCATTTTTTGTTTTTCGTAAAACTTTACTCCTCAAGATAGGTTTTCGGCATTTTACTGAAACAAAAGCTTTGTTTTAATCTTATTATAGTAAAAATTAGATTAAAGTAATTCATTCTGGATATTAATTACCAGTTCGCAACCGTCACTTAAGCTCGCTAATATTCAATAACATTTCCAAATACACTCCTGTACTTCGCCTCAACATCTCTCATTCTCATCCATTCTCATTTTCTCTGTCTAGACATTCTTGAGACTAGATACCTTTCTCCCTCTGACTGATTCATCCGTTTCGGTCTGTCTTCGCGAGCGACCGACTGAGACCGCATAGCGGAAAACAGGTACATATTTCGAATTGTTCTTCTGTAAAAGAAGATGGACGTCTACGTGCGCTAAAGACGGCGATATTGAAAAAGAGGGTTTCACGAGTCACGGTGTGCGCCTATTTTTAACTTAAGACGTTCCAACCTCATGTGTACACTGTTTTTACCCGGTTGACACCGGAGAAAATACACAAAACTAACAGATTTGTTTGAAGAAGGGCCGGCATCGTTGTTTGTGTAACAATTTAAAATAAGTAGATTTCCTGGGCCGGTGTTCCACGTCCACGACACTGATCCTGTGGTCGTGTTTGAGAGGGAGATTTCGGAGCAAATATTTGGGGAGAAGTTTATATGTATATGTACAAGTCTTCGAATTAAATGATTAATAACTGGACAAGATGTGGTCCGAACTCGTTAAATACTATTTGTTTCCTTCATCTTATTGTACGCAAGTAGCGGTAAAATGATAGCATCTAATCAAACACAAAATATAAGGTTATTATATAGTAAATATTAAAATGAAATCTAGTGGACTTTCGGATGGCTTTCTCATTAATGACAACAAATTTTTTGACTGTAGATGTTGTGAATTCATTCGCGAATATTTTTTTAGAATGTATGTATGTAGGATGGGTTCCGCAAAATGTTTATGATGTACACGAAAATATATCCGCGGAATTCATGTAGAACGGTCTTTACAATAATGGAATGTAAACAAAACTGCCAGTCAGAGCATGTTTTATTCATAAGTTAGTAGCACAACAACGAACAAAGTTGTTAAGATTTGAATTCGATTAGATACAGCAATACGAATAATACTTTTCTTTGATTTTATTTATTACTTATATATATATATAATAATAATAATAATAAGCTTTATTTTACCATCTATTATAATACAGATAAAGAGGTAACGTCATTGTATATGTTGGTCTGTGTGTATATGTATGTATATATGTACTGTGTGTAAGTGTAGCACAAACATATGTGTGCGCAAAGCAGAACATACAGTTTAGTATTTGATTGATTTCGTCTGCTCTTGGAACTCCGTTACTGTGTAGAATCCGTTTTCTAAAAGAAATGTTTTTATATCATTTCTGAATTTAAAAATGGGTTTTTCAGTTTTCACGATAATGGCAACTTGTTAAACATATCCAAATGTTTTTGTTGGGCAGCAGTAGTACGGGCCCATAGTTGGGAAGAAGTACTTGTTGTCTGGATCTCAGTTGTATTGCTCTTCCCTCTCCTTTCCTTTTCTGGGTTGGTAGCTCTCGTTTAGCGCGCAGCAATTGCTTATATATAATATATATATATATATATATATATATATATATATATATATATATATATATATATATAAGATAACTATTCTGATAATACAATTTCATGAAAAACGTATATATAAATACGAGGGTAGCCACTTATATTTCGGGAATAGCAGACAAAACAAAATTTTTTATTATCGAAAATAGTTTATTGCTTTTCAAAATATTCTCCTTGAAAATCTATGCACTTTTGCATTCGTTTAAACCAATCCGAAAAGCATTGCTGCCACTTAAAGGGGGTATCTCCAAAATAAGAGTTTTGAATGCCTAAACTGCCTCTTCCGGCTTAGAAAACCGTTGACCACGAAGTTTATTATTCACGTGTGGGAACAAAAAGAAGTCACAGGGTGCTAGATCAGGGCTGTACGGCAGATAGTTCATTAATTCAATGTTTTGTCCGGTCAAATATTCAATTGTTTCAACCGATCTGTGATACCTCGCATTGTCATGGTGGAGAATGATCTGTCGTTTTCGGTTTGTTTTCCTTATCTCTTCAAAAACTTTTGGCAAACAAATAGTTGTGTACCATTCGGAATTGACCGTTCTACAACTCTCTAAAGGTACGGTTGCGACGTGGCTGGTTACTCCGACAACACAGGCGACCATTTGTCTTGATGTGCTTCGAGCGCGAACAACTTTTGTTGGTTTTAGCTCATCTTGGAATACCCACACAGTCGACTGCTGTTTACTATCGGTCTCATACGTATAAATCCAAGATTCATCACCTGTGATGACTTTATAAATGTCCTTTGAAGCACCGCCATTGTATTTTTTGTGCATTTCTTGGCACCAATCGACGCTAGTCTTTTTTGAGCGGTTGCGAAATTACGTGATACCCAGCGTTAACATAGCTTCTTAACGGCTAAATGTTCATGCAGGCTCTTATGCACACTGGTGTTACTAATACCTAGAGATGCCGCGATCTTACGGTATATCACATGACAGACTTGCATTATCAATTCAGACACTGCATTAATGTTTTTCGACACAACAACATTTATGGGACAACCTTCACGAAATTCGTCGTATAAAGAACGCCGTCTAAGTTTGAATTCACTATACCAACGATATACTGTAGTTTTTAATGATGCTTCATCACCATATAGATGATGTTTCGATAAAATTCCCCATCAGTTTGATGCATTTCGAGGACCCAATCAGTAAAGATACGACGTTGTTAATAGTCGGTGGGCGTGAGTTCTTGTGTTAACTGAACTTTAAGAGCCTTAAGACCTAAGTCTTTATGCAAAGTATGGTGTAATGTCGTTTGTGAAATGCCCAATTCCAAAAATCAACAAGAAATGGACAAACCTGGGTTTTCCTCAACACTATGGGTTATGACAGCAATATTCTGAGTTGTTCTTCAGCAAAGTGCACGAGTCCAATTCTTCACATCACTAACTTGTCCCAAGAGCTCAAATTTTTTCACCAGTTTCATAATTGCTGGCCGAGAAGGTGCTTCATGACGACCCAAAAATGCTTTGCTTTTGTGAAGTGTGACCACGAAATTTTCACCATTTTTGTAGTGAATTTTAGTAATTTCAATGCGTTATTCTATTTTTATTATTGGCGTAGTTTTTACTTGTCATCTGTCAAGTAGTTACAGGTTTAATCATGACAACTGTTAAAATTGTGGTCTATTGAAAATGAAATGTCTTATTGGAACACCTTTCATATACATTCTTTTTAATTTTGCTTAAACGACGAGAAATGTAGTGTTTTAATGAAACACACAAGAACTCTTTTCCTAATTCGATATAGTTACAGTTCGACCTAGAAGATATAGAGTAAAAATTATGATTTAGATCGTCAGTCTTTTATACTAATTCAGAAAGATATTTAAATTTATTACTTAATCCTCGACAATAATGGATGACCTAATATAATACTTTTTGTGTTAATTACTCTATTATTTTTTAATGTATACCTGCCAATACGTTCCATAATAGTTTTTTTCCGATTTCCTTTCATCTGCTCAATGTTATTGATACATGCGTTTGATCAAGTTTCACTTGTGTCTTTTACTGTAAGAACCTTTAAAGTATTGTACTCTAACATCCACTACATTCGTAACATTTTCAAAACCCTTCTTTTCGCAATTACAACTTAAACAAGCGAATATACAGAGAATTCTTTCATTGCAAATTAACTAGAACATTATTCAATGTAAGGTAATTTATTAAGAGCATGAACATTTGTTAGCAAGTTCAAGTATACTCGCGTACTTGTATCAAAGTAACAATTCAAAACTGCGGAAGGTAGGTCATAAATATGTGCTCGCTTTCCTTTCATGCAAGGAAATATTTTTCGCGGCCGAGCCGTGAGAAAAAGAATACGCGACGTATAAATCATGTACATTTCTAGCTTGATAAAACTCAAAGTCTTTTTTCTTTCCTTTCGAGAAAGAACTGCGGCTAACATTAATAAGTTCTGAATTGCATAAACATGACGAAAGATCTCTTAACTGACAATTTATAATGTAGTTGGACGTTTATGTAGAGAGAGAAGAAATAATTTTTACACCATGAAATACATGACATAATGTCACTTTAATATGAACACGTTGATCATTATTATTAGGTTGTTCGATAAAGGCAAGAATCAAATTTATTTCTGTGTGTTTCACATATATTTAATAACGTTAGCCATGTAATGGGTAGATTGAGAAATTCGTCGTATATTTTGAATGTAGAAAATCAATCCTAGCATTGAAATGACTGAAACGCTGAAGGCAACCACACAAAAGAAGCAAATATTAATAATGGCCAAATAAAACAAGGGTGATTATGTTAAATCAGAATTAAAATAATGGAAGTTTAATGTCGTGGCTGACCTAGCCAGACAAAAGCAGCCAAACTTGAAACAAAATAATAAGAAAAAGTCCACACCAGGAACAAAAAAACGTAGCTACACTACAAATATTCAAGCTAATTTGAAGACTGCCGGGAGTCAATCAAAAAAATCTTGCAGAAACTAATTCTATAACATTTGCTAGAAGTCAAATTCAAGAATCTGGAAAGGCAAAATCAGCATAGCTACACAGCATGTAACCTTGACCAGAGCGATGGATTCCCAAAAATAACCGCAAAACCAAAATTTCTAAGCAATTCAAAAGATACAATCGGGGACCTACAACGACAGATATTATAATTCAACACTGAAGCAATACTGTTCTGATCTGATATAGAACGCAAAGGCAAAGTAAATATCGAGACTAATAAAATTTGAAGACACGAAGTTGTAGCCAGAATTCCCAAAATAACTATATGTATGTAAATCCGACCTAGTCTATAGTCACAAGCGTAAATTCCCAACAAAAATAATCTCAAACGAAATCTAAATTCAAAATCGGAAATCTAAAATTCGTACCGTCAAAATAGTCATACGACTGTGTTAAAAAAAAGCGCACTGTAAGCTGAAATTGGAGTTTCCAAGATAGACGTAAAGGTGGAAATAGCCGAGTCTGATTAGTCGCTTCTTACGACATGGAGATTATCCCGTAGAAGTATTCGTACGCCCTCTCTACACTATGAAGGAGCAGTCCATAAAGTGAGTGCCACAAATGGTTAGTGTTGATACAAAATTGGAGCGATAACAAGTTCCTCATATTTGGAGTGTTTTCAGAAAAGAAATTAGAATTTATCCACCAATTTTTCACTAGAGATAGGACTTATATTCATCATATTCATCATACTGTGGGTACTATGTACATCTTTCGCAAAAAAGGCAATGGCTGTTCCAAAAAGACATTTTTTGAGATACAAAAGGTATTCTTCGTGTTATGTTAATTATCTTTTAAAAGGCAAAAAACATCATAAGCACATAATATACAAATGAAAAACGTCCTGATTTATCCAAAATTTTTTTTTTCCACAAAGACAATGCATAACCCCACTGTTGCACTGTTGTTATCGTAAAAATTAACGGATTGTACTTTAATTTATTGCTGCAAACGCCTTATTTTCTGGATTTAGCACCCCTTGCTATGCCTAAAGAAATATATTGCGGAAATTTTCAACAGATGTTGAAGCTCCCGTAGATTCTTATTGAACATGGAAGCTTTGAATTTTTTCAAGGCGTAAAAACTTTGGATCATCGCCGGTCCAAATGTATCTGTGTTGTAAGGAATGACTATCATAAAAGATGAAAATAATTTGTTTTAGATTTATTATTAGCTACCAAAGTCAGACCTTTCTAGTATACAGCAAAGAGCAATGACGTTTAAAATATTTGTTAGGGATAATTTGGTGTCAGATTGGTAAGAAATCACGAACGGAATTCCGCACGCAAAGATCAATCTTGTGTTCTATACTGAATTGTAGTTTTGAGTTAAGTAATGGCAAGAAACCTTGGCAACCTGAAAGTACTGGTTTGATACTAGGAGATATAGATACGTAGTTAGTGTGGAAAGTTTCTAGTATTGCTAAGGTTACAGCTACGATGTTATGTAGTGTTGCCAAAGTTTAACACCAATAAGTTGGAGGGTGATAAAGCTGTGAATTTTTGAAGACAGCATGCCTGAGGAAAAGCTAGTTGCTAAGTATTTATTTTGTAAAGAGTTATCCGACAAATAAACTTGTGCTCTATGACAAAAACCTTAGATGATAAGGGTCCTTTGTAAGTATTATTATTGACTGTTGTTATTACCTCCTTTGTTTTGTATGTGCTATGCGTGAAGGGTTGAATGTCCCCTTAATTAATCTAAATAAATGATACAGGTTAATATTTTTTAATAGTAAATATATTTATTTGCACGCGATGGTTAGTAAACTCATTACGAGCGCATGTCCGGCTCGCTGAAGCGCTCTAATAAATGCAAATAAAGAAAGAAAGTCATATAAGGAGTTAATAATTAGTAATTGTGTACAGTGAGCATCAAAAGTCCAGGATGTGTGTCAAGCTGAAAGAAAGACAATGGAAATTCACTAATTTAATTTAGTTCTTTAAACTTGGGTATATTGAATAAAGATAATAAGATCGCGAGCAACAAATAAAATAAGATAAGCGTAATGGCAAAGCTGCAATAAAAGTAAATATAAAGATATTCAGCTGTTCAGTAAAATATAAAAAGTGTATAAAGTATAAAAATATGTATCGGACGATACGTAATGTACTTGCGGTTTGTGTGTGTATATCCTGGGCCAGGATGTTATGTATATTTTACGGTCGCAAAATAAACACGTTGGCACTGCATTAAAACTTAACTGTATAAGATCGCGGAAGTGATGCGTGTGGACTTGGTTATAGCCGGAGAAGAATATATGCGCAGCGTATCATAGTGAAAAGATCAAAAGTGTAAATCAGATACAGTACTTTAATTGGACACAAAGTTTTATGTTACAACTTGTATTTAATCAAAAAGTGCCTGTTCTCGTGGTATGACTTCAAGATAATAAATAGGTTATTTAAAAATATTTGTTTAATTTTGTGTAGATACCCCTTATGGCAGACCTTATCAAAGGCCTGGCTAACGTACAGGAATGCTGCTGTGCCGTATTTTCGCCCGTCTAGTGCTTCTCTGTATAATGTCATGAGGTTTTTCGATCATAGTTTGCTTTTGTCAAAATGCGAACTGGTGATTCAGTAGAATCTGCCTTTTGTTCTAGAATGATTTCAATTTTCTTCAATAAAATCTTTTCGAGTTGCTTATAGAAGATGGAGACGAAGGTAATAGAACTGTAATTAGAATTTATTCAGCTGATTTTACTGGTTTTGGAACAGAGATAATTGCTGATACATTGACTCAGGAAATGCCCAATTTGAATTAAATAATTAAGTAATAAATTTCATTCCAATGTTAAGTAACTTTTTTGGTGCTCTTAGTAATACGTAGGAAAATAAATACTTAATTGACAACGCGGCAGAATAATTTGATTCTAGAATGCTTTCAATTTTCTTCAATAAAATCTTTTCGACTTGCTTATAGAAGATGGAGACGAAGGTAATAGAACTGTAATTAGAATTTATTCAGCTGATTTTACTGGTTTTGGAACAGAGATAATAGCTGATACATTGACTCAGGAAATGCCCAATTTGAAATAAGTAATTAAGTAATAAATTTCATTCCAATGTTAAGTAACTTTTTTGGTGCTCTTAGTAATACGTAGGAAAATAAATACTTAATTGACAACGCGGCAGAATAATTTGATTATGGTTCTTAATTAATCTACATTATACAAAACACCTATCAGGTATTTCGTGTTATTTTCGCTGTGTAAATGAGAAAAACAGATCGTAATCTTGTATTTGTTATTACTTATTTCCATTTCCTACATACGCACATACAAAACTTAAAAACACATAATGAAAGTCGTTAAAGCAAACAATGTTATAATTATTGGAGCCCGCAAAAACACGAATAATGAAATTTTATACGAAACCCCAACATTATTTTCAACGAGCTTGACATTTTCTAAAGCAATTATAAGCTGTGGAGTAACGAGAGAAAATACCATACAGGTCACACATTCTCGTGAAGGAGTCTGTGTAAAAACATTTGCTTCCAGTATAAAATATATACAAATACACATGCACACACAAGAAAGAGAGAGAAGGACACACTTAAGTGGTCGTATAATATAATACAAAGTATCACTCACTGGTGTCGATTTCAAAACATTTCAATTTCGCTGGTAAATGATGAATTTAACCATTTATTAATAAACGGGAAAAAAATGCGGAGATTGTAATATACCACGGTAATTTGCTTTTTAATCGCCGCTTAATTGTTTTTGAAGAATTTTCATTACACGATGCTCATGCAACTACTAATTAAATTGTAAAATAATTACCAAAGGCAATGTTTGTGATACCATATCTCTTTGTGCGATCTCTACAATTATGTTCTTGGAGTTAGCAGGTTTTGCATCGGTATTATTCGCATTACTACGCTTGTATATAAATTAATTAATTTATATACAAACGTAGTAATTCGAATATAGAAAAAAATGGAAATAAAGCTGTTATTTGTTTGATTGAAAAAAATAATTGTGATTACAACTTTTTGAAATTTTGAATGTTTTCATTTCGTATTAATTATGTGGAAGTAGATTTCAATATGTCACTAGAAATAAATACAAAATCGTTGAAAGTGAGAATATTTAAAACAAGGAACGAAATAAATCATAAAAGTTATCCTCCTCAGGATAAAGTTTTGGCCCCCATACTCTTTCATAATTCGTATCGCTCTTTATTTTAAAACATCCTTTACTGTTTACAAAACGAAAATGTTTCATTTGTTAACTATTATGTAAGACGTGATCGTGTACCCATGGCTACTGATAAAGTTCATTTTCGCCACTGTATTTTGTACGAATACCAACATGGAAGAAATACTACAGAAGCGTGTATAAATTTATTGAAAGTGTTTGATGAGGGTACAGTTTCTGATAGAATATGCAAAAGACGGTTCGAAAAATTTCAAATAGGTAATTTCGAACTTTCTGATAAGCCACGCTCTGGGCGGCCATTTTTGATCGACGACGGTACTGTCAAGATCAGGTTAGAGCAAAATCCTTTTTTGACAACAACGGAGATTGAAACTCGCAGAACTAGGCTGGGAAATTCTGTCGCATCCACTTCTCCCGCGGACCTAGCAGTCGCCAATTATCATTTGTTTCTGTCCTTACAAAAATTTTTTACAGGGCAAAAAATTCAAAACCGAAGAAGATATCAGACAAAGACTGGTTCAATGTATGATATTTTCATGTACTAATTGATAACCCTTTTACCAGTTTACCGGAAAGTCATTACCGGTTTTTTCGTAAAAAAACTACATAATTTTCAAGAAAATGGAAAAATTTATTTGCTCAAAGTATTGGCCATTTAATTGTACACATCAAAAAAACTGTTTGTACTTTGAGCAAAACCATTCATCGAGCCATTTTGTAACTTCTTCGAAATTAGCGAAGTGCTGTACTGCGAGCGCGTGTCCCATTAATGTGAAAATGTGATAGCCGGACGGGGCAAAGTCTGGAGAGTACGGCGGGTGCAATATTATATCCCATCCAAGTGCTTTCAACGCTTCCTTGATCGGTTTTGCTGTATGAGACGACGCTTTATCGTGCTGTAAAATTATTTGACCGTGTCTTCGGGCCCATTCTGAACGTTTTTCTATCAATGCATGGTTTATATTGATAATTTGTTGTCGGTAGCGATCAGTATTAACTGTTTCACCAGATTTCAACAGTTCGTAATACACCACGCCATTCTGGTCCCACCAAATACAGAGAATTGCCTTGCGATCAAGATGATAGCCATGGTCTTTTGCGCTTAGGCTTTTTGAAATAAATTAACTTTTCATCACCTGTCAATATTCGATGCAGAGATTACTTCCGGTCATACCTTTGAAACAGCATTTCACAGACGATTTTTCGATTTTCCATTTGCCTGTCATTCAATTGATGTGGCACGCATTTTCCCATCTTTTGGATTTTTCGCATTGCTCGTAATCGGTCGCTTGTCATTTCTTGGGCCATATTTAACGTTTCTGCCAATTGTTTTTGGATTTGGCTTGGGTCTTCATCCAATGACTCCTGCAGTTTCGCATCTTCAAACTTTTTCGATCTTCGGTCTGCCTTACCGCTCTTTGTCTTGCACATCGAAATCACCACTTTTGAATTGTAAGTTTTTACCAGCCAACAATGACTTTCAACGCCTTTTCTCTTTTGATTAAATAAGAAAAGTAATGCGTGCCGTAAGTTCCCTTTTTCAGGCACAAAACACGACATTTTCAAAAAGGTGTAAAAATGAGAATGAGAAGATGAGAATGTTACTTTCGCAAAGTAAAACATGTATGGCTTTGAAGCTTGAAGTCAGTAGAATATGACATATAATAACACATATTGACATATGTGTCAAATCATAACATTGCATACTTAAACCTAGCGACATCTGTTAGAAAAACCGGTAGTGACTTTCCGGTACACCTGGTAGGTTCATTACCTACTAATATCAATTTAACAAGAACAATTTCGTATGATACGTACATGCAATTACAATACATTATTTCCGATGATATGCAAGAGCTTTTTTTGTATTGCATTTTATACAAAGATAAAAGTTTATACACATATTATTTACTCTCATCAAATAAATACTTAAGATTAATTACGATAACCATAGACATAAATTTAATTTATATTTATATCTCGGCTTATCTTTTAAATCATATTCTATTTGTTTAAAATACCAATTATGAATTTAGTTTGTCTTATAATCCATTATAAGTATACTGTTTATGACAAATTGGTCATAATACTACATATACTACTGTGGGCAAAAAATAGTAATACTTTTTAATTTAAATTTCGCGCGAAAACCCACTCGTCGAAATATTTTTTTTCTAGGTTGGTGTGACTGTCAGTGACATCTGTGCCAAATGTCACATCAAAATAATCATTAGTGTTCAGTATACGCTTGTCTTTCTGAAGTACAGAAAGTGCATTCGGCGATTTTTACAATGAGTGAAATTATTCAACAAAGAATTTCCATTAAATTTTGTGTGCGGAATCAAATTTCTGGTGCAGAAACGTTCAGAATGTTGCAAATGGCCTTCGGTGATAATTGTTTGTCACGAGCAAGTGTTTTTGATTGGTACAAATTATTCAAAGAGGGTCGAGAACGCGTTGATGACGAACCACGTCCAGGACGGCCATCAACATCAACTGATGATCAACACGTCAATAGAATCGACGATTAACATTCAGAGACCTTACTGGCATCGTTAGAATATCGGAAGGATCAGTGAAAACCATTTTGAAAGATCATTTGGGTCTAAGAAAAGTGAATGCACGATTTGTTCCAAAATCATTCAATTTTATCGAAAAACAGCGTCGCGTTGACGTCTGTGAAACAATGCTTTTCGACTATCAAGACAAAATGAAAGGCATCATAACTGGAGATGAGACCTGGATCTACGCTTATGACCCGGAAACAGACGATTAATCGGCCGAATATCGTATCAAAGGTGAGCCGAAGCCCAAAAAACCACGTCAAAGCAAGTCAAAAATCAAGGTTATGTTTACAGCTTTCTTCGATTATCGATATGTGGCGCACTCCGAATTCCTTCCGACCGACCAAACTGTCAACAAAGGATACTATTTGAGTGTTATGTGTCGTTTGCGCAATGCTATTCGTAAAAAGAGGCCAGAATTATGGGCCGACAACTCTTGGTTTTCGCACCACGATAATACACCGTCGCATACTGGATTAATTCTTCGTGAGTTTTTTGCCAAATTTTCAACCAATATCGTGTCGCAACCACCGTATTCGCCTGATTTAGCTCCGTGTGACTTCTGGCTATTCAGCAAACTCAAACGACCGCTCCGGGGAAACCGTTTTGAGTCAATTGAAGACATTAAACGTGAATCGCTACGCGCATTGAAGTCTATTCCTGAAATTGACTTTAACAACTGTTTCGAGAATTGGAAGAAACGTTGGCACAAATGTATTGAGGCCAGGGGGGATTACTTTGAGGGAGACGAAATAGATTTGAAAGAATAAATTAAGAATTTAAAAATTATGAACAGTCTTACTATTTTTTGCCCACAGTAGTATATGTTCGTATTTTTTCTTTGTAGACCCTCTTTGGTTAAAAGATATATTCCCAGGAAATAAATTACTTTATTTTGAGAAATTGTGAGAATATTTGTACACGTACAATGAATTTACAACTATCAATAAAATATATGTCCAACATCGTAAAGCTGCATAAATTGCAATATAAATCTCAATTATAAACTCGCACGTTCGCCGTTTGCCATTTAAAAAGGGAAAATTTAAACACCTCTCTCCTCAGAATACATACATAACGATCAAGGAAATATAAATCTCACTCCGTACACATTTCTATATTTAATCCACGCCAACTTTTAGATTCACACACTATAAAGAGAAGGCAGATGTCTAAATAATAGTTCCCAGCTCTTTGACACGTAAAAAAAACAAAAAAATATAGGAAAAACCTCGATATGTGCATGTACATTCGAAGTCAATTAGTAAAACTAAACGGCCGGGAATGTTATGCAGGTGCAGCAGCGAACACTATGATCACTTCTCCAAACAGATTCTTAGTGTACAGTTCTCATAAACGTAAAGTGTGTATACAGTGCTTCGTCAAGTATAACGTCATTATTTGTATAGGCGTTGCCTTGTTTAGAGTGAAGCCTTTCGTTCCCCTTCTGACAACGGAACATCAAAGAACCAATTTTCGTACGAACAGTGGAGTTTATTTTGGAAACGATGGGAAGTAGCGGGACGAAATTCATCAATTATTTTTCGTTCCCTCTCCCACCCTTCAACCTCTGCGCCCCTCAAAAAGAAAAACAAAAAAAAGTTTATTTGATTTCCTTCCCGATGACGCTGAGCAAACACTACACACTGTTTCTTTTACGTTGCTTTCTCTCCGTGTTTATTGGGGGGAAATACAGTTGAAATAATTAACTCTTAGAGAAAGAAACACGGTAAGCGTAAACATAAATCTCTTTCGTTTGTAGATTGGTTGTAAATTCGGTGGAATTAGGTTGTAAATTTCCGAGTACGGTCGTATCAAGGGAACCGATTGTGGTTGATTAAAATCCCAAATAGGATTGATTTTTGTTTGATATTGTTGTCAAAAGGTGCTTTTAACATGATCCACACATATGTATACCCAATGCACTTGCAACGAGAGTGAGAAGGAGAAAAGAGGAAATATATATCGAAACTGGATTTGATTAATACATATTCTATGTAGTGTTCTCATTAGGGCTGCAGGAACGAGTGCTTTCGCAGTAGCGTACGGCTTCAATTAGTATCAATATTAAAAATAATAAATGTAATTACTTACTATTTTAGTTTGTAGAGCGACGCAAAAGTTCGCTGTAGTATTGTGTTAGACATACTCCTACGGCGAGTTGAAAATATGTTGGTGTATTTGGAAAAGGAGCTTTCTGCGTCTAATGATGTGATGTTCGCGAATTTAAAAAGGACGCTCGCATCATATTCGCACTCTTGGTTTTCAGTTAAACTCATGTCTGTACGCTCTAAAATTTGAAAATCGGGATTCTTATAAAAATGCAAATACGGAGGATGATCAAGCACAGCAACGTGCTTGTCCGCTAAAAGCTACTTCACAAATAAGACATCATTTTTGCACAAACTCTTGTCATGTTTAATTCATCATGCAAAATGTGTCTTACTGTTTCTTTGTTAATGTTTACCAAATGCAGTCATCCGAAAGCTCAGACGTCGATCTTTCCGCATAATTTTCATCAATTTTCTGAACGTTCCCTTCGGTTTTTGCTGTCACAAGTCGACCAGGACGTTCATCATCTTCGACCTCTTCCCGACCTTCAGAAAACGGTTCGTTCCATTCAAAAGCTTCTGATTAATTCGCTGCTCGATTTTTATGTCAACTAATATCACGGCACTACTAAGTAGGAGTGTCCTCTACAATTAAAGTTCGTAGTAAACTAAAGCAGACCGAGAGACGAAACTACGGGTTGTTGCTTGAGAAAATGTCAAAGTCAATCACATTCCAATTACAGTCTCGCGCGAGGCGGCTGCGCGATGGAAGGAGCGAAGTCTCGTTATTTAATTGTCATACCTCCTATATAAAAAAAAGTGTAATACTATTACATTTAGGAAAGCCTCCTAAAGGGTATTCGAACAGTTGGTCGTCAGTATTTCTGAGATCATGACAACAAATTAAACATTACGTGGCTGTTCTTATTTGGCAATAACCGTGTATTTGCACGTGTCCCTGCTCGTGTGTCTACAATGAGCTTAACTTCGCTGTCCATTTTAAAAAGCGATTTACAATAAACGATAGTTTTATTTTTGTCTGAACGATGGAAATATAGTTTCTTTCACTATTTTGTATTTTCTTTTAAATATAACAGCCAAGAGGTACATAGGCCTGCAGAAACGAATGCGCACTCATTGGCGGCGATATTTCGAAAGCGATCGGATATATCTAGTCTAGATTCATATGCGTATGGTATGTGTATGAATGCCGGATTAGATTGATGATGGCTAATTGACGTCGTTCTTTGTTATGCCCGACGAGTGTTAATAGATTTCTTAACCGATTTTCGACATTAGAATACATTGACGCTACTATTAAATGTTTTGTTTGCAATATCAACATTTTACCGTACAGTATTTTTGTGTGTAAAAAAACATGTTAATAGCAAACAACACCAGTTAAATGCACAACGTGATGTACCATATTATAAATTTCTATATGACTTTATTTTTATGTTATCTGTGTGCAACATTCCACAAAATATTGTAGACAGTGAACAATTTCGAAACTTTTGTGAAATACGTTTCGGAATGGAGATTGCCAACAAGAGGTCAATTACAGTGTAATTTTCCTCGGATGAAAAACGCGATTACGGATCAATTGAAAACAGAGTCAAAAAATCAAAAAATATGGCTGACGGTAAACGAAATAACGGATGCAAGAAAGAATAGTGTTTTAAATGTGTTAGTGCGCACTTTAAAAAGCGGTGAGGTTTCCCTGGTTCTTCTTTTATGTAGTAGAATAATACAGAAGACTGGTGAGGAAAGGATAGTAGAAACTATAAAGCATACCTTTGGGAAGTACAATACATCGGCAAGCCAACTTGTAATGTTGGTTACAGAAGGGGGTTCGAGTATGGTTAAAACTGGAAAGTTATTGAAACAATCTTATCTTCAATTGCTTCATGTAACCTCTTTTCTCCATGCATGTCATCTTGTAACTGAATTTACTAGAAACAGTTATCCAAAAGTAGATCAATTTATAGTTTCTACTAAAAAAAACGCATTCGTGAGTTTATACAGTCTTGTCCGGACATTCCTCAGTCACCACAACCGGTATTGACGAGATGGGGAACGTGCCTTAAAGCTGTTTTATGTTATGAGAAATTTTTGCACATTATTAAACCTTCTTTCTTGAATTTAAATTTGCAAAGTGCTCAAGCAATTGAATTTAAATACCAAAATCTATACTTAAATAGAGCAAATTTCCGAAAATTATTCAATTCTTTTAGATACTATTTCCAAATTAGAGAACACCAGCCTGTCATTACATGAAGCGCTAAGTATAGTATATTACCTCAAAGCCTCGTTAGGAAATCTAACAGATAATATAGGAAGATTAACAACCGATAAATTGTGTGCAGTTATAAGAGTCCCGACTCTCAAACTATAGTGCGTATAGACAAATATTTGATTGAAAACCAAGAGTGCCATCGTCCATTTTAAATTCGCGGACATCACATCATTAAACGCAGAACGCTCCTTTTCCAAATACACCAACATATTTCCATCTCGCCATAGGAGTATGACCTGAGTCAGTACTGGAATGATACAATACTACAGCGAATTTTTGCATCACTCTTCATCAACAACACTAAAAAAAACTAAAATTGTAAGTAATTACATTTATTATTTTCAGTATTGATACTAACTGAGCCATACGCCACTTCGAAAGCACTCGTTTCTGCAGCCTTAGTACATACACACGTACAACTTGTCGACAAGGAGCCAGATCAGCTGATAAGCATTGGTATTTGGCGAAACGCATTATTTTGTTATTAAAGAGGAAGAGCAAGGATGCTGAAATTATAGAGAATAGAAGTTTAGGATAGTGAAGTACATATCAACCAGAAAAATATTGTAGAGATTGACTTTATTATTTCACATTTTCGTAATTAAGAAAACCTAACATTAGCTACATATCAACTAGTGTTAAATTTTCAGACAGCAGTGTATACAAGTCAGCACATTGATGTCAAATACAACTTCCTACTTGGAAAAGAATGGCCAATACATAATCGTCTTATGATTAAAAAAATAAAATCTTTAAATCCACCTAGAAAAAATTTCGATTGTCTATCCAATCATTATCTAATCATTCCAGCAAGTAAACATTTGCTTCCTTTGTGACATCCCTACCACAAACATTTAAACACCCCAACATCTATAGCCGTAAATAATCACTCCATTCACGATGAAATTTTTAACGTCTCCCACTGCATTCAAACCAAATAATTTCATTCTTTCCACCACTTAAACGAACATATTCGGTAGTCATACTAACCGAGCCGAAAAAATAAAAGCCGAAACAAGGCCCGAACAAGGACACATTAATCAAGACAACACATGTCTTTAATGTGTGGGGAGTACATAAGATAAATAAGTATATGACAAACTAGTAATTACAATACATATTTTACACGTTTGACGGATAAACACCATATATCATGCTGTATCTTTTCAGTGACATTTTGTTTATAGCTTCTTTATTTTTTTTCATTATTCCTCCTTCATTAGCGCTAAGATTAGGGTGTTTGTATATTTATTTTGTTGTGCACGTTTTAAAGTAGGCGTAAAGTTGCCGTTATACATGTGAAATTCGGTTACATTTTGTGTCAACCCAGTTTTGTATGTAACACTGCCTTATCTCTCGTGGAATGTGGTATTATGATTACTTTTATTTATAACATGCTCTGTATTTTATCCCGCGTGTATTTATTGTGTGGAATGTTTACACGTCGTTTGCATGAATGCGACCACGTTAAATGGAGGATTATTATGCTCCTTTCATAAATTATTACTTTACGAAAATGTGTTTGTTGAACACAAAAAAAGGAATTAAAATATTGGAGCAATTTGTTCTAGAGCAAACAATAGATAAAGCGAGCAGATTCCCACGAGTACTCTTCAGGAATGTACAAATACGAGAATGATTTGGAATGAAGTAAGATAAAAAATCGAAATGGGGATTTGCAGGGATTTAGACGTTTTGGGGCGGGGGAGAAGAGGGGTGGAGGGTCTATATTATTAAAATCACGATTTTAGTTTTTCGTCCGTTCGTCCAACCGTGCATCCGAGCTTTTTAAACAAACCAAATTTTAAATTTATGCATTTTAAGAACTCGTAAATGGGTAAAATTCAAAATTTTCGGTTTTTTCAAAAACAGTAGAACTAATTAATCCAAACTTTGAATATTAACGTAGATCTGTTAACCAGATAAAGAATAACAAACTTGGCTCTAAACTAAGTAGAATTTTTAGTATTAGTCTGTACGAGTTATACCCATACTTATCCAAAACTGTGTTTTCCTGGTACAACGGCATAATCAGTTTATATTACGTGGGTTGTCTTCTAAGTTTTGCATATAAAACTGGAATAAAACAGTAGATAGCTTTTAAAGACTTCATTGTGTTTCCAAGTATTCTCCACGAAGATTAATGCACTTTTGCATGCGCTCGAACTAAGTCTGGAAGCAATTGTTCCACTCGTTTGTTGGTACAGTCAAAATTGCTTTTTTGAAGACTGGTACCCTTGACCACGCAGTTCGTTCTTGATTTTCGGAAAGGTATGTCCAGACTGTACGGAGGATGGTCCAACAATTCGACATTTTGTTGCATTAAATATTAAATTGTCTTGCGTGCTGTGTGCAAACTTGGCGGAGGATGATTCGTCGTTCGGAGTTGGTTTTTCCAAACTAAGCGATGACTTGCGGCAAATAAATAGTTGTATACCAATTAGCAGTAATAGTTCTTTCATCTTGTAGAAGAATCGTTACTACATGACTTATTTTCGAGACAAATGTCGTGACCATCTTTTTGGAGACACTTCGAGAACGGATGACTTTTCTCGGCCTTTCTTCACATTGGAACACCCAAATAAACGACTTGCGTTTATTTTCTGCCTCGTATAAGTAAATCAAAGATTCATCGTCACTGACAATGTTGTACATGTTTTTAGAGTTTCCGACGTTGAAGCGATCTAGAGTTTCTTGACACCAATTCTCCCTAGCTGCCGTCTTTAAACAGACACAGTAAACGTTTCGACATATTATACCTTCTTTTCATTTCTCTTCCAAAAATATAGTTGATCTTGGTGCTTCAACTGAATTTAATAGATTTACTAGACTTATATCAACTCCAACTGGTGTTCGAATGTTTTAGTATATTTGGTTGTACGGAAATCTCAGTTGCAGTCTCACTTTTAGTGGATAAAAGTTAGTATAAATGTTTACTAAAAGTTCTATTTGGCACTAAAGCTGCTGACTGTCATCATTCTCAATTCGTTTCTGAGTTTCGAAATTTTTTTTATCATTCCGAGTAGCTTGAGTAGCATGTTTTGGTAAACAATATACAGGCTTTATAGTTTTTTTGTCAGAGTTTAATCAAACTTTCTCAAGACTACAAACTATGCAGATTTTTCTAGAATTGTTAGCAATATATCACGTTAATCAACACTAATCTTGTTAATTTTAATCCTCTATTGCTTGAATTTTTAAAATTTTGTAAAATCATCAAAACAAATATGTTATCTTAAATAATATTTCAGATTATTAATAACTGATAAAAAGCAAAATTATTATCCTAAGAACGCATTTTTCATTAGCAAAATTAATGGTTCCCTATCAGGAACACTATACTCTAAAACGTATATCGAAAGATTTTCAAAATTTTTACTATTACGTACGAGGGTGGTCCCATAAGTACCCGGCCAGACCTAGAGATGGTGGTAGTTATTTGAAAAATATCACTGTATTAGAAAGTATACAATCTATAAAGCATATGTTTCAAGTTTGAAGACGCCACGTTGTTTAGTATTTGTTTGGCAGCCATCAATAGTGAACGCTTTCAGTGAATTTGAAAAATGGAGAAAATTGGTCATCTCTACGTGATACAATACTTTTATTTGACAGGCCTCAGCCCAACCGATATAAAAGTAACTGAACTGGATTCTATTCTGGGTGAGCCTGCTCCTTCGTTTATAACAGTGAAATATTGGGTAGCAGACTTTAAACGAGGCCGTACGAGTTGCCAAGAGAGGCATCGCAGTGGTCGACCAAATCAGGTGTCGACTCCAGAAATGGTGAAGAAAATCCACAAAGCGGTACTGGATGATCGTCGACTGAAAGTGTATGAGCTAGCAGACATAATAGGCATTTCAAAAAGTGCGGTGCGTCGCATATTATCTGAAAATTTGGACATAAGAAAACTGGACATGAGAAAGCTGCGTAAGATGGGTGTCGCGTTTGCTCACACTCGAGCAAAAACAGTGTCGTGAAGATGTTTCAAGTGGGTGTTTAGCGAAGTTTCACAGCAACAAAGCAGAATTAATTTTTGCACCGTTTCATAACCATGGATGAAACATGGGTCCATCACTTCACACCTGAGACAAAAAACCAATCAAAGCGACAGTTCTTATTATAGAAAGGGTATCGAATTTATTGAACCTCGCTTGAAAAAGTGTATAGAGCTGAAAGGAGATTATGTTGAAAAATTTTATATCTTTCCCTATTTTTTGTTAATACATATACTCATATTCCACTACCATAATTATTTGTGAAGTTTAAATAGTGCCACCTATTGTTGAATAGTTGTATCTCATAATTTTGAACATAGTTCAATAAGGGAACACTAAGCGTAAACAGTTCAAAATGCTAAATAGCATTTGTGTATGGAAGGGTAAATTGCTACCCTTCCACAAGTGTTATTTAATTCCTCACCATTTCAATTCTTAGACTAGCTTCACATGTGCCGTGTCGATGTATTTTCCACAGTTTATTCTGTCAACACTTTAATCCATATCCATACTTTATCTTCGAAAAATATCACTCGAGAACTTGTCGAATTCGCCCAAGCAAAAGAGTTGGTATCAAATGAAAAGTTAGTTTACTATCCCCATCAATCGTAAGTTATAAATTGTTTGTTTTGTCATGAATTTGTGAGACGGCCGAATCCAGTTTCTTTTCTTTTCCCATTTCTTTCCATCCATATACTTCTCTCGCTCCTTCCTATGAGTTTTTGCTGTGAGAGCATTTCCATTTGCAGTTTTCACAACACTCAATAAGACCGAAAACGCCGAATCAAATTCCGGTAAATGCCCATTCATTTAATGTCCGAAAACGCCGCCCAGACACTATCCCCATTTACAAAACTCCTCTCTGGAGATCGAACTTTTCCATTTCATCTTGTTATGGGTAGCGTTTCGACGATTTCTTACTTACTTCCGACGAAACATTCCCATTTCTTTTATATATTTTTATTACCTTCTTTAGACATGTTTCTCCATATTTTTTTTTCCGGAGGGGTTTGATGTATAGTACAAGATCAAATATTAATAAAACGCAGCGACCTTTTTCGGTATTGCGACCTCATCTTTTTTTTTCCTTCGTTCCGTCGTCGTTTTGAGACGATACGACGGCGGTTTCTAATTTTAACTCGACTCCGACGAAATTGCTTCCACGAACTGCAATGCGAGCTGCAAAATCAACATCGGTACGGACTTTACGGTGTCATTAATTTTAATTTGTACCGTACAGCTACTAAAACCGCAATATTCTTCGGGAAATACTATCTTGTCTGTGTAGAATGTAAGGAAAACAATAATACAATTTGGAGCAAGGTTCGTATACGTCGTGGTTTTGGGAAAACAATCAAATAATTAGAAATAACGAGGTTTGCGATTATAAACTCCACATGTTTACCAGAGATTTTATTCTGCATACGTACTTACTGAATTTCGTTGTTCTACAAACAATATACTTGAACTATGTATATTGCGTGATTGTAGCTTTCCTGATTTAATATATAGTACTGTGCAAAAGGAAGGAGCACCTTCTTGAATTTTACAAGAAACTACATATTATAAAAGGATAAATAACAATCTTACAAAAGTTGAAATTTTTTTTAATGTATAAAAACTGACACATAACGATATTTAAACATGAAAAGTGAATATTACTCAATCTCCTTAAAAACAGAGTATTTCTTTGGGCATCGGATTGAGTGTTTTGCGGTTGTTTCTACGTATCTTTACTGGGAACCCATGATCAATTCAACGCTTAGTTTCTACTGAAGATGGCAAAATAATGGGTGTTTTTTAAGAGCTTGAGAAATTTAAATGATAATGCAAGACAGAAATATTTTTGGAATGAAATTTTTTTATTATAATCTGGTAGACAATTTCATGGCATTTATTTTTTAAATATGATTTGCGGCATATGTTCGCAGCGGCTACGAGTTACATGGTCCATACGATCAGTCCAATTTTTGACTACTTTTTCCAATAAATCTGGCTGTATGGCGTCAATGGTGGCTTGAATATTGACTTCCAATGCTTTAAGGGTTGCTGGTTTATCAGCATAAACCAATGACTTAACATAGCTCCATAAAAAGTAATCCAGAGGCATTAAATCGCACGAACGAGGGTCCAGTGAACAGGACCACTTCTGGAAATAAAGTTGTCACCAAATTGATTTTGCAGTAAATCGATTGTTAAGCGCGCTGTATGGCAAGTTGCGCTGTCTTATTGAAACCAAATATCGTCGATGTTTAGGTGATTAATTTTTGGAAACAAAAATTCAGTCAGCATGGCTCGATAACGCTCGACATTCAACGTAACAGCAACTCCTTCCGCATTTCGAAAGAAATAAGGACCGATGATGCCGCCAGCGTGTAAACCGCACCAAACAGTGAACTTTAATGGATGTAATGGTGGTACGTTAACGGCTTGAGCATCGTCTTCGCTCCAAATATGGCAATTTTGCTTATCGACGTAGCCATTTAATCAGAAATGACCTTCATCACTAAACACAATTCTTTGTTAAAAATGCTCATCTTCGGCCAGTTTCAAATGAGTCCAATCAGCAAAAATGCGACGCAAACGATGGTCGTTTGGCTTCAATTCTTGCACGAGCTGTATTTTATAGGCACGTAAGCCAAGATCCTTACGTAAAATTTTCCACGTAGTCGAAGGACAAAGGCCAACAAGTTGAGAACGACGACGAATCGACATTTCGGCGTCTTCTTCAGTACTTCGAGCTACAGCAGCAATATTCTCTTCGGTACGCACATTTCTTTGTCTTGTTGATAGTTTTAAATCGAGAAGAGTAAAATTAGTGCGAAAACGATCAATAACTGCAGGAATTGCTTACTCACTAACTCACGAACAGATTTATTTTTTCAAAGTAAATTTCCACAATTTGGAAGCGTTGTTCTGGCATTAAACGATTCATGATTACTTGCCAAACCGTACTGAATACCGTACTGAATATCAGCTGTCAAACCATAGTTATCGATATCGATAGTTCTCATGCAGCTTAAAAAACACCTATTACTTGTCGAAATATGTTTCTATGATACAAATATTAATGTGGTAATAAGTGTCTCACCCTTTAGTTTAGAAAATATGAGATTAAGTATTTGGTCAGTTGTTTTAACTTCTGTAATTCATAATTCAAATAAAATATTTTCTCGAAACTTAATCAGAAATGAAAGCTTTCTTTCGGACGCAATATATTGTACAAAACGAAGAAAATTTTTACGATATTAATTAGCTTTTTGTCATGAAATAAAGCGTATCTGATTAATCCACTTAGCTGCTCGCAATTTAATTTTCTAAAATCCATCTCTTTTACAAGAACGACTCCATTTCGGTTTTCTTTCCATAAAAGTTGAGTGATATTGCGGCGCGCACACACACACACAAACGTGTACGAGAGGGTTTCGCTCCGTCTTAATCATAATAATAGCGATATCGGAATAAAAGACTTTCACAAAGGCATAATCCACGGGTCTGTGTGCTGTTGAAGAAAAGTATTTACATAAAAATATCTGTAGGCGTAGTAACACAATTAGAGGAGCCGCTGCCGCGCTCTCCTGACTTCTTTTATAACGTTTATACACGTAGTGTGCACTGACTTAATTGCGCCAGTTGTAGTACCATTATTAGATTAGTAGTTCGACCCAGAACGATGGATAATACGTCCTGACATTTTACCATAAACGACGTTATTAATTGATGCATATATTGCTCAATTTTCCAGCATTAATTCCGTATAGATCATCCTGTATTAATATATGTTTGCTTCTTGATGTCTTGGAATGTTAAATTATGTGAAGGTAATTATACGGCAATATAGCAAGAAGTTCACATTTCTTGATTCATAACTTTGTATAAGCGTCAATAATTTGGTGAATAGAGCTAGATTTATATGCATGGGACCAGGAATGTTTTGTCGTGTGTTACAATGAATAAATTATTAAGTTTCGATTCTGTGCACGTCTGAACGTGTATAATTTTTTGGTGAATGTACACAATATACGGCTTCGTGAAAATCGTCTTGGGGACTCTGATATATTCAGAAATAGATATTTTGACAAATAAATAAAATATAAACAATAGAATAGAATTCACTGCATAAGAATAATACAGAATTCTAGAAACGCCCTAATCTTTTAATTATATCCAAGAATTAGTTTTTTTTTCTTTATGATTTAATTCATTTTAACTAATACGAGGGTAGCCGTTTATATTTCGGAAACTGGCAATACTGTTAGTGTTGTCGCCGATCTGATGATTGCATCGTGAAGTTTGACATTTTTAGCAATATATTTACCTTGACAGTTTTATTATCCGGTCGCTATTTATATGGTTGACGGTAACTTGAAAATTTTGTGTCAGCGAAAAATGGAATTAACTCGCGAACATTCTCGTGTAATTATTTTTCATGACTTTCGGCGTGGATTATCTCAACAAGAATACATCGACGAGCTGAATTCTTTATATGGTGATGCAGCACCATCGAAAACTACAGTATATCGTTGGTATAATGAATTCAAACTTGGACGGCGTTCTTTGGACGATGAATTTCGTGAAGATCGTTCCATAAATGTTGTTGTGTCGGAAAACATTAATACAGTGTCTGAATTGATAATGCAAGACCGTCGTGTGACATACCGTGAGATCGAGGCATCTCTAGGTATTACTAACACCGGTGCGCATAAGATTTTGCACGAACATTTGGCCGTTAAGAAGCTATGTTCACGTTGGGTACCACATAATTTGACAACCGCTCAAAGAAAGACTCGTGGATTGGTGCCAAGAAATGCACAAAAAATACAATGGCGGTGCTTCAAAGAACATTTATAAAGTTGTCACAGGTGATGAATCTTGTATCTATACGTATGAGCTCGATAGTAAGCAGCAGTCGACTACCACCCTTTGGTGAACCAAAACCAACAAGAGTTGTTCGCGCTCGAAGCACATCAAGACAAATGGTCGCCTGTGTTTTCGGAAAAACCGGTCACGTTGCAACCGTGCCTTTAGAGACTTGTAGAACGGTCATTCCGAATGGTACACAACTATTTGTTTGCCAAAAGTTTTTGAAGAAATAAGGAAAACAAACCGAAAACGATAGATCATTCTCCACCATGATAATGCGAGCTCTCACATGTCGGTTCAAACAATTGAACATTTGACCGGGCAAAACATTGAATTGGTGAGCCATCCGCCCTACAGCCCTGATGTAGCAGCCTGTGATTTCTTTTTGTTCCCACACGTGAAGAATAAAATTTGTGGTCAACGGTTTTCTACGCCGGAAGAGGCAGTTGAAGCATTTAAAACTCATATTTTGGAGATACTGCCTTCACAGTGGCAGCAACGCATTTCGGATAGGGGTAAACGAATGCAAAAGCGCATTGATTTTCAAGGAGAATGTTTTGAAATGCAATAAAACTATTTTCGATAATAAAAATTTGTTTTTGTTTGCTATTCCCAAAATGTAAACGGCTACCCTCGTATTACGCATTAAAACCAAACAGATATTTATTTGAAAAAACGTATAATAATGAAGTACAACAGTTGAAATATTTTCGTGGAAACTAACATTCGTTTACATCCACCCTAATGCATACTGATATGTAATGATGCGACCCTTTTCGCCCCTCCAAATCAACACCCCTTCTACCAGCCGTCCATTTAAGTGGACCAATAAGCAAGCCATGGGCTACATAAAATTCTTTTACCTAGACTTGGCAATCTGTCCTTGACTTTTCGTCTCTATATAATCCATATACTTTTATTTAAAGCAGATCTACCATGCAGTAACATTGTTAAACTGTTATCAGTACTTGGTTATCGAACCAATTTTGTCTGTAATTTTTATCATGTTTTAACATTCTTAAAAGTGTCAGATGTGTCTATTGAAGATCGTTGTTCTTCCTTTAGGACTATACCCTATGGTATAGTAATTTTGGAAACGATAATTCTAAACTGATCAATGAATCTACTCTGGAAGATGGCTAAAAGTCTCTAGAAGGTCTCTTTCATTTTCTTTTCTCGAGAGATCTTTACCCTCTCCTTGTTTCTATATGCTATGGTACATAGTATATAGAAACATGGTATGGTATTTCTAACATTAGGTATTTTAATTAATTAATAACTTATTTCCTTAACCAATTCTTTGACTGTTCTTTTCGTTCACACAATTTTAAGGTCATATCGTTCTCCTAATGCAATTGAAACCATTACTTGTGTTAAATATATTTCCATAACACCACTTCGGTTTGCCTTGCCAGGGCAGTGGAGATTATAAATAAGTATTTTGATATTACACATACCTTTGATAGGATATGTCACGCAGGTCTTCTATACAAACCAAAATCATTTTTCCTACACTGCACATTAGATATCCTCATACCTGACAAAGAGATATTTTACAGTTAAATATAAGAGATTTCCAGAGTTTAACAAACTCTGGCCATCACCAGGCCAATTTTCAAGGAATAAATATTCGAATTATATAAAATATACTTTAAAACAAACTAAGGGGTAGAACCAGCAATGGACGACAATTAATGTGGCTTCAGACTAGACACACTGTATCTGTATAAGGATTACTATTATAATTATTTATCATGTCACATTCATATTTCTTAATTTACATAATTTACTCTCAAAACTCTGCTATTTTGTACCTATTAGAATAAGTACTAAAATTATGACTATCAGGTCGTAATGACAAATCTACAACGTACTTAGATCTTTAAGTTTATCTATTTTGAGAATTGGAATACGATTCAAACCACATATAACTGGTTTCGTAATCTTAGCTTACGGAACAGTGGTATATTTGTAGATGTTTAATGTAATTTCAGGTTGCTTACACCAATAATAAACCATTTAAAGATTATGTAATAATTCTTTTTGGTCGTCCGTTCTCTATGGAAAACATGGACCAACTATTTTAAATTTGTTTTTCAAGTTTGCAGTTATTTTTAGATCTGTCTGCTGACTGACCTTTTACTCAGTATTAATTCTCTTCGTCATTTAATTTTTTCTCATGTGTCCATATATTTTTCGATCTCCTCCCATATATCTTATTTTCTAAACATTTAGTAACGATCCGTGTTCTACATGCGTATCTAACCCTCGACTGGACAATAGCCAGATATAGACAGTTGTTTTTAAATTTGTCTGTCTTTCATTAACCTTAGATTAAGCACTGCGACTTCATCAGAACTATCGTGGTCTTCGTTTCTTCTTGGAGTACCCTCTCTTACTTTATTGTTACTTCACTGTGATTTAGCAGCTTCGACAGTGGTTTTTCTACGTACAGTTCCGCTCATATGAACCGCAATCTTGCGAGTCTCTTAAATTCTTCGTTAAACTTTGTTGTAATTCTTAGTCTCCTGCATCATTTGATATTAATTATGCCGAATAAGTGAAGTCTTTTACTTACAGATTTTGTCCTCATTACTTCTTCATATTATACTCCTTCCTTATTTGTCATTTTCTTTTCATTAAGTGCTTACTCTGCCATAACTTTCACTCTTAATTAATTACGAAATGGAAATAGAAAGTTCGTGGAAAGTGTTTGATTAAATTTAATGTAGTTTCTTGCATTATAGGAAACATACATAAGTAGTGTATTCGTTATTTATTTCTATCTGAATACATTTGGAAGAATTTAAAATACAAAGTCATCACGTACATTGGACAAACAGCATCTATTTCATTTATTTTATGCGCTCGTAATTTCCAACCTATAAAATCCTCGATTTTCATTTAATTTACTCCAAAAACCATCGTACATCGAGTCCTAACCAAAACAGTTTTACAGCCGGCATGCAAAAATTTATTTCCCACGGTCCGTATAATGATTTCATTAAAAAAATATGCCGTAAATTTCTGCTGTGTGAGCAAGAGTTTCGTGTACCGTATCGTCCCGTTGCCAATTATCCGACACGCTGCGGGTCCTTTTCATGCAACTCTTTTCTGTAGCCCGGCGGTTCGTGGAAATCCAGTTAGCCGCGAAACGGACGGACAAACCGTTGCTCTTTTGTCCAGGACACGGCAAATACACAAAACCTGACGTTTCTCTCTTTGCGATATTAAACTCCCGATGAGGTTTTAACGTTTTATTTCATGAACGTCCCCGTCTGTCTTTTTGGTGAATGCGAAAGGCCTGAATGGTGTTCAAAAGGCACGAACATTTTCGGTAAACTGGGGAAATTTCGAGAGAAACCCTAATTTAGAATGTTTAAATAAAACAGAAGTAAATAAAAGGTGGTAAGTGCAGTGGTATTTAATATGTGCTTTAGTAACGTAGAAGAACACATTAAAAATAAAATAAAAATTGGATGGCTTAACTGAACCCCATTAATATTAACGCCACTGTCCCTTGTATTATCTTCGTTTCCAATTAAAAGAAGTATTTCGTTTGATCTTCCATCAAATGCAAAAGATTTTTATTCCCTCTTTCATTACTTATTTTTTACATTTCTTTTGAGTTTCGCAGGCGACATTTTTAATGCTTTTTTGTTTCAAACAACTTAAGTTAGTAACTGTCAGTCTGTCGCACTGAAACAGTTTCAATGCGACAAACAGTAGCAGTAGTTGAGCCCTGAGGATGTCCTATACAAGTGTGTACGAAACGTCGGCACTTATACCAGTGACGCGGTTGCAGCTCGGAAGCTCAGAAGCAGATAGTCAAAACGCTATTTTATCTGTGTGTAATTTAGTATACACATAAATGCGGGATTCTAAACAATGAATGGTGAAATAGGACTTTTTACGATTGTGGTGAATAATATAGAATATATAGAGATATAAAATTGTAATCACTGTGATTAATGCTATGTACGAAACGGTGGAAACTGTGATTAGCAATTCAGCGCGATCAATACATTCGCTCACTTTCAGTAAATATCCTCTATATGTATGTACATCATAGTTTACATTGTTTGAACCACAAAAGTTTGCCGGCGTATCAATAACGTTGCAAAATACGAACATACGAGGATAGTTTGACAAGTAGTGCGAATGACACATAGGTAGCGCTCTAATTGGTAAAACAAATGCACTGTAATTTAGGTTGCCTGTTTATATGTTTACATTCCGATATTTAGATAAATCGGTTGATTAGTTTATTT
Source organism: Dermolepida albohirtum (assembly GCA_031893035.1). Taxonomy (NCBI): domain Eukaryota; kingdom Metazoa; phylum Arthropoda; class Insecta; order Coleoptera; family Scarabaeidae; genus Dermolepida; species Dermolepida albohirtum. The sequence goes on from JAVIWB010003301.1 coordinate 204,463, forward strand.
TTGACAGCTGATTGAAATAGAAGCAACACGTTGTTTTGTTAAAATGGAAAAAGCAGAGTATCGTGCGGTGAATAAATACTTCGTAATTAAGGGTATGAAAGCTACCGAAATAAAAGATGAGTTACGGTAAATCTGCTCCGTCATCCGCCACAATAAGTAGATGGGTAAATGAATTTAAACGTGGTAGAACAAGCTGTGTTGATGAAGCGCGCTCTGGAGCACCCAAAATCGTGACTTCTAAGGATATGATTATAAAAATCCATAATATTATTACGCAAGATCGACGACTCAAAGTGAGAGAGATAGCAGATATGGTAAACATTTCAACAGAATACGTACACCACATTTTAACGAAAGAATTGGGCCTTTCCAAGCTTTTGGCAAGATGGGTGCCGCGATTGCTTACGACTGATCAAAAGTTCATTCGTTCGCGCATTTCCAATGAGTGTTTGGACCTTTATAAGCGGAATCCGGTTGGTTTTTGTAGGTGATTTGTTACTTGCGATGAAACTTGGATACACTGCAGTACACTCGAAACTAAACAACAGTCGAAACAATGGTTAGAACGTGGTTCTGCACCTCCAAAGAAAGCGAAAACCACTTTATTGACAAACAAGGTGATGGCATCAATTTTTTGGGATTCAAAGGGCATTTTGCTCATTGATTACCTCCCGAAAGGTGTGACAATAAACGGACAATATTATGCAGAACTTCTACAAAAATTAAATGTTGAGATTCGTGCTGAACGGCCAGGAATGGCAAAGAAAAAGATTCTGTTTCACCAAGACAACGCTCCCTCGCATACCAACACAGTTGCGATGTCCAAAATCCACGAGTTGCATTTCCAATTAGTACCGCATGCGCCTTATTCGCCGGATCTAGCCCCTTCCGACTTCCACCTTTTTCCAAAATTGAAAACGGCACTAGGTGGAAAGAAATTTTCGTCTAACGACGAGCTTATCATCTTCGTAAATGAGTACTTTACAAGCCTTCCGGAATCGCATTTTAGAGATGGCGTAAGGGCATTGGAGCACCGTTGGAATAAATGTATTGCTCTTCTAGGAGAATATATTGAAAAATAAAAATTATTTTGTATTTAAAAAATTCGTTTTTCTTTTCCATTCTCACTACTTGTCAAACTACCCTCGTATACCGGCATTTATCTAATTTATCGGTAGTTACAAGAATTGAAGAAAGAAAAGAGCGCAAGCGTTTTTCTAGAGTTACGCGCTACGTCTTATCAAGAAATCGTGAAAAAATAGCAGCAGACTTATTCAGAGCATGTGTATTAGCACACATATGCATACACACGTATAATGCAGATAAAAGAGTGTTTTGACTTATGAAGTTTGTCTTTTCTACGGTTCCGATATTGTTATATTCCTTGTACTTTACCGCTGTTATTTGTTATTGTTCTAACAGCTAATTTATCATATTTATTTCATCATCCTTGTAAGTTTACACTAAGGTAACCTACGTAGGAAGCTTTTACATTTGTTATTTGCAGGTTTATGGATTAGATATATAGTAAATTATCACATCTGATAGCAATATAAATATAGTATTTAACATCCTCACTTCCTGTCGACATCTTATTTCACACGACAGTGATCTCGTGATCGGAAAACATTCCTGACTTAAATTATAAATAATAAACCTATAACGATATAAGTTACTATTTAAAATGGGTGAATGACTTTTGACCCTCTCTGTATGAGTGATGAGTATATGAATACAATCACATGGGTTATAATTTTGATTTGCTTAAAATTAATGTCTCTTTATAAGTACTGCCAAGTGACTTGGAAGGTAATAGTGAACTTTCGAAGGATAAAAAAGTAATTTTATTATGAGCCGATATTGCCAAATACCAGTTTCGCATTCCTTTTTTTTTTGTTTTTTGCGTTTGGGGATCCTTTAAATAGGTCAGCCACTTTAGGCATGACTTTTGTGAAGACAATAGTGTCTGTACTAATGCTGGTTAAGGCATAATTTTTTGTAGGCACTCTGTACTAAGTGCATAGTATTTTAAGATGTACGGTTCCGATATTTTTATACTACTTGTATTTCACCGCTGTTATTTGTTTTTGTTCTAACATATTTATTCCATTATCCTTGTAAGTTTACACCTATGTAAAATACGTAGGCAACTTTAACATTTGTTATTTACAGGTTTACAGGTTAGGTATATAATACATTATCGCATCTCACAGCAATATAAATATTAATTTGACATCATCACTTCCTGTCGACATCTTATTTCATACGACAGTAATCACTTGATTGGAAAACATTCCTGATTTAAACCTTATATTCATATCTTTTTATGCATTTGAAACCAAACTCAACAAGCAATTTCTCCACGTGAACTTGAAAACTTCTCGCCATTCATCAAAACATAATGACCGCGACATAAGTCAAGATAAAAGGGATTATCTTTCATTCTAACGTCTCATAACTGCTCCCGCATACCTTTAAATCTTACCAAGTGGGTATTACATCACAAAGCAGAGCTCATGAAAATGACGTAGTTCCTTGAGGCAAGCGCGTAATACAGACTCGCACTTGGTTCCCGGAAAATAATTTTGAAAGAGCATCTATCATTTCTAATGCGATCGTATGTCATCTTTTGTCAAATAAACTCAAATTCATTTACATAAGTATGTGAACATATTGGAGATTATCTAATTCACGTGGAAGCGCTAATGAAGAAGCAGATATTAAAGTTCCGTGTCGTTTAATGGTATCCACGTCGAATTAAGTAGATTATTCGGGCGCGGAGGAGCGGTTTTTAGGTAAAAAAAAATTAATTGGTTGTAATTCTTAATGGGATATAGATTCTCTCACGATCCACTTTAATAAAAGCTAGGTATAAATTGGGATGTATTAGATGTACAAACACAGGCGGAAATCTATACGGACCCACTCGGTATCGCTACGTTGAATCTTGGAATACGCTAAAAGGTCTTCAGTGTTAAGGGGCCTTTCGCAACCGAGGAGATTTATTATTTGTTTATTAAATGAAACACTTTTATTGAAGTGCAGTTTCATTATTTATTTACTTAGGTACACGCATATGTAGGAATAATATTTGCTTATTTTTACGTATATGTTCATGACATTGATGGTATGGGAAAAGCATGTGTAGTCTCATCAAAGTATGTATACATATGTATGTACGTATGTTGACTATAATTATACATATTTATATAATGTAAACAATAACAATAATTTTTATTAGCTACAATTAATATGTACATTATTTATAAAACAGTCAAAATTTGTAGAAAACTATAAGTCAACAAAAAAATTAAGTGAGTAAAATATACAGCATTCGGCAAAAATAAAGTAACGAAGTCATCTTTAAATATTATCGATCATACAGCAAATTCAGAAAGAGCGTCTGAAAACGCAAACAACTACGAACTTGATTATATATGGTATATGGTATATGATAAAATAAAAAAGAACAGTGATAAATTTATATATGTATATATAACATTTAGCAGGTGTACCGGAAAGTCATTACCGGTCTTTCTAACAGATATCGCTGGGCTTAAGTATACAATGTTATGATTTAACACATATGTCATTTTATTCTACTGACACCAAGCTTCAACACCATACATGTTATGTTTTGCGAAAATAACACTGTTATAGATTTATACCTCTTTGCAATTGTCGAGTCTCGTGCCTAAAAAAGTGTATTTGCGGCACGCATTACTTCTCTTATTTATTCAAAAGAAAAAAGCCGCTGAAAGTCATCTATTTGCTGGCAGAAATTTACGGTGTATATGCTCCAACTATAAAAACATGTGAGGCGTGGTTCTGATAATTCAAAAGTGGTGTTTTCGACGTGCAAGACAAAGAACGTCCGGGTAGACCGAAAATCTTGGAAGCTACGAAACTGCAAAAGTTATTGGATGAAGACCCAACCCAAACTGAAAAACAATTGGCAAAAGCGTTAAATGTGGCCAAAGAAACAAATCCTCTACTACTAGTGACCGATTATGAGCAATGGAAAAAAATCCAAAAGTTGGAAAATGGGTGCCACATCAATTGAATGACAGGCAAACGGGAAATCGAAAAATAGTCTGTGAAATGTTACTTCAAAGGTCTGACTGGAAGTCATTTCTACATAGAATAGTCACAGGTAATAAAAAATGGATTTATTTTGAAAACCCAAAGTGCAAAAAATCATGGTTATCACCTGACGAAGTCGGTCCACCGGTTCCAAAGCCAAGTCGCTTTGGTCGCAAGACAATGGTCTGTGTTTGGTGGGACCAGATTGGCGTGGTGTACTACGAACTATTGAAACCTGGTGAAACAGTGACTGATCGCTATCGGCAACAAATTATCAATTTGAACCACGTGTTGATAGAAAAACGTCCAGAATGGGCCCGAAGACACGGTAAAGTAATTTTACTTCGCATCTTGTGCCGTCCAACTGTCACCTTTTCGCATCAGTAGGACACACGTTTGCAGAGCAGCACTTCGCCTATTTCTAAGGAGCTAGAAAATGGCTCTATGAATTTGCTCAAACGACAAACAGTTATTTTTGGGGTGAAACCTAAAAATTGCCTGAAAGATGGGCAAGATGTGTAGAATGAAATGCCCAATACTTTGAATAAATATATATTATATATTTATATTTATATATAATATTGTGTTCTCTTGTGTGTTTCTTCTCTTGGTTGAATCCTTAGCAACTAATGTAATAACGAAATTGATATAATAGATATTATAGCCGCACAATTCACGGGGGAAGCTAACAAGCAGAAAACGAACTTTGATCGGTTGTTAACTTTTATTCACCTACTCCCACAGAACTGTCTTCCAAAACGTGCTCGTCTGGAAGGTCAAAGCCCTCGACTGTATTTATTAAATCAATCATCAGGGTTTACCTCACAACGTCGTTAAAACAATGTATTACGAGCGTTTTCTAAATATGGAGCCAACTATATGCAAAGCCTTCAATTATCGTTATTAAAAGAGAAAATGGAACTTTAATTCGATTTCGTTGCCGCACCGACTGACACATTGATGTCCGTGTGGGTGAGTTGCTCAAGAGAGATGGACGTAAAACATCAATTAACGTGTATTTTTTTCCTTCTTGACCCACACAAACATGTACAACCTAAAGCGCAAGTGTCTCGACGAAAGATACTCTAAATATAATGCGTTGCCTTATTCGGAAAATAATTTTCTGTTATTTGGATATTTTATGGCGAAACACAGTTGTATGGACATATTGGGCAAACTAAGTGAAAATTAAATTCGAAGATGGTGCAGATATTTACAAACGTGAGCATAAAAATGACCTAACAGGATGCTTCTCTTAAATTTACAAACGATATTAACATTTAAGAGTTTCAGCTTTATTTACAAAGGCTTTTATTTAATAGAATGCATACAATAAAAATTTATGAGTACCTTAACACCTCGACCGATGCTCATTGTGCACATTCGCCAGTGTGCAAATAATCCGCGACACTAAGTTCGTAAAACATTTTATTATTAAATTCGAGAGTGCATTGACTTAAACGCTTTATGCATGTGTGCGTATGCAGTGTGCATATCATGCGCAAATTAACAGATCGTCGACCATTTCAATGGTGTATTTATTGTTGTCGTTTTAATGGTGGAATTGTCGCCGGGACGACTTCGAACGGGTGCGTTTACGATCTGTAAATTACATAAATGATCGAAACTATGCGACACTAAATAGTAAATTGTGAGTTCACCATATGAGGTCATATTAATTGCGATTTATACAATTCCGTTTATGTAAGAAAGATAGCGCTTTCATTAATCGATGACGGAATTGAAGCTGGAATAAGCATTCTATGAATCACTTTTGTTAGAATAAATGGTAATTATAAAAGATTGTATGGGCAGGGGGGGGGTGGCAACATTGAAAGGGCACGCGATTTAGAATCATAGTCAAAGTCATATTCATTGATCTATAGAGTGCTTGTAATTCATTATTTTAATCGTCCCTGAATAAAACACAGCATACGTGATTACCTGTGTTAGACAATGTATTGGGTTGGCAACTAAGCACTTTCGGTTTTTACTGATAGAGAGCGTTGCTTTATTTTTTGTATAACGTATGTTAGTGCTGTACTTTACCGTTTGTCGCGTGATACTAGTCATATTGACGTAACTTCAGAAGCAAGTAGTGCGTGATTTTTATTAAAACTATTAGTTAATTTTAAATGGAGTGCACAAACGAACATTTTCGATATATTTTACTATTTTATTTCCGTAAAGGAAAGAAAACTACTGCGGCTCACAAAAAGATATGTGAAGTTTATGGTGCTAATTGCTTAACAGAGCGCACGTGTCAGAATTGGTATAAAAGTTGATGATGACCAAATCAAAGTCATAATTGAAGAGGATCGTCATATAACTGTTCGAGAGGTTGCGGAGAGGCTACATGTATCGCACACGACAATTGAAAAACATTTAAAATGTCTTGGGCTAGTTAAGAAGCTTGATATTTGGGTACCTCACGAATTGAAAGAAATTCATTTAACACAAAGAATCAACTTTTGCGATATGCACCTTAGACGAAATGAAACCGACCCTTTCTTAAAAAGAATCATCACTGGTGATGAAAAATGGGTCCTGTACAGTAACATAGTTTGAAAACGACCATGGAGCAAACACGATAAACCAGCTCAAACCACATCGAAAGCTGAATTGCATCCAAAAAAGATCATGCTGTCAGTTTGGTGGGATTACAAAGGTGTTGTGTTTTTTGAGCTGCTTCCAAGGAACCAAACGGTCAGTTCTGATGTTTACTGTCAACAATTAATAAAACTGGATGAAGCAATCAAAGAAAAACGGCCAGAATTGTCAAATCGGAAAGGTGTAGTTTTCCACCAAGATAATGCAAGGCCTCATACATCTTTGGCAACTCGTGTGAAACTATTGGAGCTTGGCTGGGAAGTGATGCCACATCCCCCATATAGCCCTGATCTAGCACCATCTGATTACCATTTATTTCGAAGTTTGCAGAATTCTTTGAATGGTAAAACTTTCACAAATAACGATGACCTTCACTCGCACCTGGTTCAGTTTTTTGCTGATAAGGACCAGAAATTTTATGAGCGCGGAATCACGCAGCTGAAAGAAAGATGGCAAAAGGTCATTGAGCAAAATGGAAAATATATAATTGATTAAAAACTATTCTTTGTTTAAAAAAAAAGTGTTTTATTTTATACTACAAAACCGAAAGTACTTAGTTGCCAACCCAATATAAAGAGTAAATAGTTAATGATGAATAATAATACATTTACGATAATAATTGACAAAATGTGCGATATAAAACATAATAGTTTTCTCTTTTACGCTCGTTTCCTTTCTCCTTTTAACACGTGATACGTTATCAAACACTATTAAACATCTGTTACTCTGTACTCGCTACACAGGTTCTTAATTAATTTGAAATGAAAATGAACGCCTCAACAGATGTAATAATACAGCAGATATTGGTCAGAAGTTCACTCGAATACAAATATGAATAAACGAGTAGTAGTATCAAAAGATCTCAGTGCAATAATAATAATAATAATAATAACTTTATTGCAATTAATTGTTGTATTTAATGGAAGAGTAGTGAAGTCCACTCTCTATCAAGGTTAGGCGGTGTTTGGGATAATAGTAATTAGTTTTATGCCTTGTGGAATAATCATGAACAGCGCTGTAGTCTTCAAATAGGTCTTTATGTTTGTAGGCAAAAAGTAGGACCTCGAATATATAAATTCAAAAAATAGTTAACAAAAAATGTTTTCTAAATATGCCCCTACATGATTGATTAAAATTCATGTTATGTATTACTCTCAGAATTCTTTTTCGTATTATGAAAATAGGAAACAAAAGGTTAACTGTATACGTATACATATTCCAAATATCATATAAACTGTAAAAATGTAATCTCTTTTCCAGAACTGTGGTAATTATCAGATAACGGCACTGCTTATTTTAATAGTGTTTCTTTTAGTTTATAAAATTACCCTGCCGGAGAATGTAAGCTTTGATTCTACAGCCCTCAATTAATATTTTTTATTGATCTTCGTTTGTTAAGAAAAATTAATCGTATTTTCTTTTCTTTCGCAACGAGGGAGTGATTCTAAATCCATAGTAGTCAATGAACTCTTCCTGAAAGCCTAAACTACCACAGTTGCTAACCAGACACTCCGCTAGACGATATTCTACAAAAATTTTAAACAAAAATTTAAAAGGAATCAATAGAATTAATATCGTTTATAATTTCTACGCCTACCCCTCTCAACAAAATACAAAAAAATGAAAAGAGGCTGTGTTTTATATATATGTATATAGTAACAGGTGTTTCAAAAAGAATATACGTTTTTCGAATGCATGTATTTATTAAACTTTAAGACATACGAATATGAAACTTTACACACCTCTTTACAAACTTTACAAACCTTACGAACCTCTCAAGTTCAGATTACGGATGTTCAATATATCCTCCATCAGCGACACGAACAATATCACATCGATATTCAAATTTCTCCCATGCTCGGGCAAGCATGTCCTTCGTCACTGATGTTATAGCAGTACGGATCCAGTTCTTCAACTCTTCCAGGTTCTTTGGGAGTGGTGGTACATAAACGTTGTCTTTAACGAAACCCCATAGGAAGAAGTCACAGAGTGTCAAATCCGGTGACCGTGGAGCCCAGCTGAGACACGCTAAGTCGCCAGCTCCTTAACGACCAATCCAACGGTTCGCTAGAGTTTTATTCAGATATTCACGTACTTGACGACTCCAGTGACGGGGTGCCGCCCCGTCTTGTTGAAAAATGAAGTTGTCTTCGTGAAGCCTCGGAAACAACCAGTTTTGTAACATAACGAGATACTGCTGACCGTTAACCGTGCTTCCATCAAAGAAGAATGGGCCGTAAACAGATGATCGAGATATCGCACAAAACACATTTTAGGCGAAACTCGTACATGTTCAATGGCTGCATGTGGGTTCTGTAGACCACAAATTCGAACATTTTGTTTGTTTACCAGATTACTAACATGGAAAATCGCTTCATCACTGAACACGATGTGTTGTGCGAAAGTGTTATCATCAGCATCATGAATCTCGTTACAAAATACCACACGTTTCCGTTTGTCATCAGGACTAGGAGCTTGTAACAACTGTAATTTGTACGGCTTCATAATTAACCGACGTCTCAAAACACGCCAAATTGTCGTTGTAGGTAGTTGTAACTCCCGACTGGCACGACGAGTTGATTTTGAAGGATTGCGTTGGAAAGCAGTTTGAATTCGTGCAACATTTTCTTCAGAAACACGAGGGCGACCAGAACTCTTTCCTTTACATACACATCCTGTATTTATAAACTGTCGATATCCTCTGCAAATGTTCCACCCATTCAGAGTATAGATTTGGCAGCTCAACCTGAAACGTCTTTGCACTGTAATCACGAAATTTCACTTAGTACACTCGAGAATACAAAATGATTTCTCCTGCGGAGTAGCCATTTTAAACATATGACGGTTACCAAGAAAAACAATAGACAACTGACATCTAGCGGCTATTAAAAAAACTAGAGTCTGTATTCGTTTCCCCAATAGCCGAGGCGAGGCGCAGCGATCGATAGTTTGGACAAAATAATACTTTGTAATACGTATATTCTTTTTGAAACACTCTGTATTTAGAAATGTAGACTGATTTTATAAATTTTTTACTTTTGCTACCCTCCAAGACCAAATTACGAACATTTGTTTACGACTAGAAAGTAATTATTTTCCTTTCTTCATTTAAAACAGTGACAGTTAATTAAATTTACGCTAATTTATTCATTTATACGGCTTTCTCTTAGTCTAATGTAACCTAAATTGCTAATCAACCATTTCTACATAATAAACTCTAATTTATATCGTCTTCAGCTCGGCCCTCACAATGAATGGCTAAATCATCTAAAATCGGCTCTGCTTTTAAGTAAAAGGAACATCGTTTTTTCTATGCTCGAAGTATCGACCCCGCAAATAAAGTTCTCGTATTTCTGTAGGCAAAATTCCATGATCACGCGAGTCTGAGGGTCAAGTACAGACAAATACCTCTAGACCGAGACCGATACATCATCTTAAGCCGGTCTCGTTTGCGCTGTCAGTGGGAAACGTAACATTTCTGCAACGTCATCGATCGATCGTTAGCGGAGTGATTTTCTTTTAAAAGACCACGGAATGGAAAGATGCAAATAAAATGCTCCTTTATCGTCTGTTCCATTCCAGACCTTTAGTATGATAAATTGCCCTCCACTGTTTCCTGGTAACAGTCCGTCAGATAGAGTCAGATTGTTGATGGAGGAGTCAGACATTATTTAAATGCCTAGTAAAATCGTTGTAATTTCAATTCTTCGCCTGTATACAGATCGCAGATAATATTTAATTGAAAAGTAATTATTCCTACGTTCCATTCTTGTTTCTTGGAATCGCTTCTGAAATAAGAAATTTTTGCTACAAGTTTAATATATTTTATATTACAGCAAAAGCACACATATCTGCTGGTTCCTTTTAATTCTTTTGTGTTATTGCTTCGTCTACATTCGTCTAATTCTACCTGCTCTTCTGTCTGTAAAGTTAGTCGAATACCTCACGTGCATAAAAAAGTTTCTAAAAATGTAATTACAGCTAGTCAGCATGCTGTCGAATTTTATATTTTACATTTGTCCATTTAAATAAGATTAAATCTGTCTTGCAGAACACGGATTCGTTAATCCATTACCACGAAACAATTAGAAATTGCTGTTTATCAGTGAAGCCTTTGAATAATCGTTTGCAAGTGGATCTAATCTGCATCGATACTTCAATAATCGCACATGCTATGTCCCTTATAAAGGCTACTCTTTTTCATCGTTGATCGCTTCCTCAGGCGTGGATAAAACTTTGGGCAGTTACTTTTCAATCTCTACTTAAACGATTTGCTTACCCCACTGAGTAACAATTCCCTTGCTTACGCTGACGAATATTGCTATCGTTTGACATACATTCTTGGTGTTCCAAAAACAGTATAACTCCACTAACTGAATTGCAGATTTATAGACTGATATTTGCATACTATATATCATCTATAAAACCTCGTAATTTCCTGCTTATTAAACCATTTTAATTGAAGCAGAAATTAATAAAGAAATCATACCCTCGAAGGGGAATCGCACCCCAGTTCATTGCTTACTGGACAGGTGCTCTACCTTTAAGTTAACAAACGCCATAAGATATGATTTTTTAAATCGCGCCGTAAATTTCGTATACCTAATTGTTCCTCTGCCATTGGGTTTTGTTCTAAAATAGTGCAGAGGCTTCGTGCTAAAACTATGATCACTCTGTTTTACTCGCTAGTAAGAAGTAAACTGGAATAGGCTTCGATTGTGTGGTATCCTTACTATACTTATCAGAAACTCATGATTGAGAGAGTACAGGAGATATTTTTGAAATGCCTTTCGTATAGGATTGATCATAGCTCGAGGGTTAATGTATAGGTATAGCTTTTAGTCGCTTTGTAACGAACGTTATATACAAAAGTTTAACATTTTGCAACAATTTTTGGGGAATAGAATCGATTCTCCGTGTTTTTTAACTCGGATACAAGTCTCTGTACCTACGCATGGAACAAGATTTAATCAACCGTTAAGCATGCGCAGAGCGAAAACCAATGTCAGGAAATCACCGTTAGTGCATACGTGTAAGAATGACAAAAGACCTGTGGTTGACGAGTGACTCATATACTCATTCACCTAGTATGTGTTTTGATTTTTGCATATTGTTTTGGTTGTTTTACTGTACTGTAAATAATATTATTTAACATAGATATTTATCGCATTATAAAATACTACATCTTTATTTGATTTTGTAAATTACTTGTCCTGTAATTAGCCAAAGCTGTTGGCCAAATACAGATTTCAATTATTATTATTATAGTTCCAAATATTAGTAAATGTAATATCGTCTTACACTGGACGTAGCCAACGAATTCATTTTAATTTACAATTTTCTGGTCACAGAATCTATTCCTTCGGGTGCGTTATTCGATCTTGCAGGGGTCTTAGTAACATCCTGGCTGATAAATCCTTTTTCGTTAACCAGAGTGCACAGTGAACTGGAAGAATGGTTATCTCTTTTGGTATTCGCATTGTACACACAACCAGCAGCGAAAGACAACCAAAGTCCAACCTATCATTCGTGTGGAACTTGCTTGAGCTGGACCACCCATTATTTAGAAATTTGAACAATCACCTCAGAGCATGTCATTTTACACACGATAACCATATATTAGGTTAGAGCAATGACTATTTTCAAAACCAACAGAAATCACTTTGCTTCTGATGGAATAAAGTGGATGCTTGACAAGTGGCGCAAATGCTTTGAAATTAAAAGTCTTTTGTTTGATCGTTAGATAAAAAAACTTTTCTATTTCCTTTTGTATTGATTTCTTTGCGCAGTGAAAAATAAATTGGCGAATCTATTTCTTCTAGTGCGTTATTCGATCTTGTAGGGGTTTTAGTAACATCCTGGCTGATAAATCCTTTTACATTACCCAGAGGGCGCAGTGAACTGGAAATATAGTTATCTCTTTTGGTATTCGCATTGCACACACCACCAGTAGCGAAAGACAACCAAAGTCTAACCCATCATTCGTGTGGAAGATGCCTGACCTGGAATAGAAATTTGAACAATCACCTCAGAGGATGTTATTTTACAGACGATAACAATATAACTATTCGTTTAAAACAGTGCCTGTTTTGAAAACCAAGAGAAATCAGTTTTCTTCTGATGGATGATCGTTTCTCGAAAAGTGGGGCAAATGCTTTGAAGTAAAAGGAATCTTTTGTTTGATTGCTACATAAAGAACTTTTCTACTTCCCTGTGTATTTATTTTTGTGCACAGTGAAAAATAAATTGGCAGTTTGGTAGTTCACTCAGTTCTCTCCTCTAACTGATAAAATATAGCGTCAGTTTTGTTATCGACCCGCCATTTCAAACAAACCATCCCGTCAATTTATATTATTCATAGGTATAATTGCACCACGTCTGTCACAAATGAACGTTTCCCCTCTAATTGGTTTTTAAAAGCCCGTGACGTGCATCCCAGCCCGTCTGCGTCCTCATCAATCGACGTTCAGAGGACGCCGCCCGCCGTCGAAATCGAAAATTCAATCGGCCCGATCCAACTTGTGCAATAACAATGGTAAAACAAACGTTGTGTATCGAATCGAACTGGATCCGAACGCACGATATATGCGATCGCCATTAGGTATGCCGGCTTACGGCTCGGGGACAACGGGAGACCATTTATGTGTAAGGCAAACTTGTAACCGCAAATGTCGCCTGTCTAGCACCGTAAATTGCCGTGCGGTATTCGCTCGGTTCGACGTTAGCTCGTTGACGAGAACATCTGGAACTGTGGTGCCCCTGCGCAATGTACTTTTGCATTAATTAATGTCTTTATCAGGTTTCCACTTTGTCCGGTTCTTTACTAAGTCGATCACTTTCATTTTAACGTTTTATTAACAAATTGCGCGAAGTGGTCTTTCAACGAAGCAATTTCAAATCAAAAATTAAATTAATTTCTTTCCATATTTAATTGAATTTTTTTCGTCTCATTTTGCTCGACTTCAAAGATGTACATTGCTTGGACGCGTAAAAACACAAATTACAAATTTCACGAATTTGACTCTTAATTGATATTTGCTGTCACCTGTAAGGTAAACCAAATCATGATTAATCGATGTTTAAGTGAACTCAGACTTCGATAATGTAGGTACTGCATACGAGCTTGATTTATAAATTGAACACATTTACAGCTTTTAAAAATCTTACATATCGGAATGGTTAGTATTCCTTTAACCTCGGCGCAGGCAGAGTTTCAGTGGTCAGCAGCCAAAGACTTCATTCAGTCAGTACGCCACACTGTGGGGATTTCGCGGAAAAAAGTCATATATTCAATATACTATTAATGTAATATGCAATGGTATTTTTAAATTTCGAAATAACTGTGACAATCAAATCAAAAAAAATTATTTTGATCTGACTACTAGTTTTTTCTTTGAACCGTTTCAAACTCATTACTTGTATCTGCTTCTGGGCTTCCGGGCAGGAACCGCGTCATTATATCTGCCGACGTTCATACCCATTTGTATAGGACATTTTCAAGGCTCAACTACTGCACTGAAACTGAGTTTCTCAGTTTCAGTGCAGTGTTTTCGTAACAAAGACTATAAAAATTATCGACTCAGACACTCCAGGAAATGTAGTCGAATTGCCACTAACGAAGATATTATGCACCGAATGATGCTAACATCAGACCCAATGATAAGACATTTGACACCTTCGTTTAGAAAGAAAAATCGTAGTGATATAAGTAAAGAAGTTAAGGTTCTTTGAGAATAATAATATTACAGTCGTTATTATATATTCGTGCAACTTAAGTTTGTCCCTAACATATTTATAACATATGAGGGGCTTAAAAGCAAAGGGGTACAGCTGCAAAAAAGAAAATTCTGTGTAAATAAGCTTCAACGTTTTTTGTTTCCACGCATTTTCATACATAATATTTTTGGTTTCTAATACATACCGCCTCTTGAGCTCATCGTACAGGTCTGAATTTTTGTACAGTAATAGATATTGGTATTAAGTGTTGATTCCTGCATATAACTCAATTTTTTTAGTTTTGATACTTGTACCCCTTTGCTTTTCACCCCCCCCCCCCCCCCAATATATATGTTTCAGTTATTAAATTACTATATTTAAAAAAAAAAACTTTCTTTCCTCACCCCCATACAAAAATCCCCAGTGTGCGTCGGCCAGGTTCGAATCACTTGACAACAACTTCAATAAGAGAAAAGTTAAAGAATAAATTTTTCTTAAATGGCGCCAGGGGTTTGAAAAAATCCGGTAATATTAAAGAGACACTAAACCCCTTGAATTTCTCACAGGACTTCTGCTTAAACCAAATAGAAACAAAAACAATAAGATTACTAAAGTCAAAAAGATTGAATTTAGAAATCATAAAATAAAATTAAATTTGATTGAAATTTGAAAAGATGACAACCACCAACCTTAGAACATTAATTAATTAATTGTAATTAATTATCCAAATACTCGTAACCAAACTGCATACTCCAAAAACGAGAAATGATTTATACTGCAATGGTAGGTCTACAAATACCTCAAAGATTACACAAAAATAATGAAATCGAAAAAAAGTAGGCTAATAGTTAATTTTTGAAGGTTAGCAAAATTAGTTAGTCAAAAAAGTTAAACCTAAGCGGACCAGCAGTAACTTTCATTTAAGATTACTTATTATACACATTTATATAAACAATTAAAGTGTTTTCCAATAGCTCCATAACCATTTGGTATTGTAATATAGAAGGATAGTTTGACAAGTAGTGAGAATGACACATAGATAGCGCTCTAATTGGTAAAACAAATGCACTGTAATTTAGGTTGTCAATTTATATGTTTACATTCCGATATTTAGATAAATCGGATGATTAGTTCATTTTTGACAGCTGACACAGAGTATCGTGCGGTGATTAAGTACATCGTAATTAAGAGTATGAAAGCTACCGAAATAAAAGACGAGTTACGGGAAACATTAGGTGAATCTGCTTCATCATCTGCCACAATAAGTAGATGGGTAAATGAATTTAAACGTGGTAGAACGAGCTGTGTTGATGAAGCGCGCTCTGGAGCACCCAAAATCGTGACTTCTAAGGAAATGATTATAAAAATCCAAGTTCGACGACTCAAAGTGAGAGAGATAACAGACATGGTAAACATTTCAACAGAATGCGTACACCACATTTTAACGAAAGAATTGGGCCTTTCCAAGTTTTCGGCAAGATGGGTGCCGCGATTGCTTATGACTGATCAAAAGTTCACTCGTTCGCGCATTTCCAATGAGTGTTTGCACCTTTATAAGCAGAATCCGGTTGATTTTTGTAGGCGATTTGTTACTTGCGATGAAATTTGGATACACGACAGTACACCCGAAACTAAACAACAGTCGAAACAATGTTTAGAACGTGGTTCTCCACCTCCAAAGAAAGCGAAAACCACTTTATCGGCAAACAAGGTGATGGCATCAACTTTGGGATTCAAAGGGCATTTTGCTCATTGATTACCTTCCGAAAGGTGCCATAATAAACGGACAATATTATGCAGAAATTCTACAAAAATTAAGACAACGCTCCCTCGCATACCAGCACAGTTGCGATGTCCAATTAGTACCGCATGCGCCTTATTCGCCGGATCTAGCCCCTTCCGACTTCCATCTTTTACCAAAATTGAAAACGGCACTAGGTGGAAAGAAATGTTCGTCTAACGACGAGCTTATCATCAATGAGTATTTTGCAAGCCTTCCGTAATCGCATTCTAGAGATGGCATAAGTGCATTGGAGCACCCTTGGAATAAATGTATTGCTCTTTTAGGAGAATATATTGAAAAATAAAAATTATTTTGTATTTAAAAAATTCGTTTTTCTTTTCCATTCTCACTACTTGTCAAACTACCCTCGTAAACGTATCCATGAACTTCTTTCGTGATCTGCCAACGTCAAAATGTCGGTGAAGGTTAACATTTTTATGTTCATGAACGAGTAACGTTTGAAAATTATTAAAAATTACTACCGAAATTCTGAGTCAGTGGTCGCAACTTTAAGAGCGCTTACTCCGGTTTTCGATCAACGTCATACCAGACAGGGCGTGCGTGCTTATCATCACCGCCAATGAGTGCGCACACGCTTCTGCAGGCTTAGTGTATACCAGGCATAACCTGATCTTGAATGTGATATATGTATTTGCCACTTTTGCTGATACCAGGGCAGTTTTTACTCTGTAGCAATATCGAACCAAATTACTAAATATACAAGATAATATGTCAACCTAAACTCTATTGATATTACTTTACTATTTTCTAATTCTCATTTTTCTGTTACAGATTACATAACGGAGCTAGCGCTGCAATCAGAAAACAATAGCCAAACATTAGCCACTCAAGTTTACAGAACGATGTCGCTATCTACTAAGCAACCCATCCGCAAATTGTACACAGACATTAAAAACTATTTCCTAATAACAGACACTGACGGATTTCTTCCAACGCCCATCGCTATAAAGGCATCGGTCGAGAGCTTTTTCGAATCGTTGTTTCCGGTTGCGTACAGACACGCGATGGATTCGATCACCGCCGATTTTACGCCCGAGTACAAAGAATGCCTGTTAAACTCCTACAAAGAACTGCAGCCCTTCGGAGAAACTCCACAGAACGTGGCGCAAAGCCTAGCCAAAAGCCTAGACTCGACGAGACTGCTCTTCCAATCTTTGGAGATCGGTACCGAGGTGCTAAACTCAACGAACACATTGATGACCGCGGATAACTGGAAAAACGACGAGTGCTTAGATGCTCTAATGAAAATGAACTACTGCCCCAAATGCTTGGGACTGAATGATAATGTTAAACCCTGTTCGGGTTACTGTTTGAACGTGTTGAGGGGTTGTTTGAGTAGATACGTTGCCGAGTTGGACGCACCGTGGAACGGTTACGTCGAGGGTATCGAACGATTGGTTACGTCGATGAAACAAATTAACAACGAAGCTGGAATCAACGCTGGACTTGTAATAAAGAATTTGGATATTAAAATATCAGAAGCGATTATGCACGCCATGGCTAAGAAGACTGAAATCCAAAATAAGGTAGGTTTTTGATATTATCTTTTAACGCGCTGACATTCTAAATTTTTAATTTATTTAAAACCCTTTACAATATGATACAAGTTTTATGTGAGGAATTCAATATATTTAAGATTATCGTTGGCTAAAATCAAGTTAGCGTTTAGGGAAAAATCTAAATAGTATTTGTGTTTTTATTATTTATTAGTAAAATAGCCGCTGCCTTGAGTATCCAGCCAACATAGGGTTCAGTTCATGGTAATCTTTATTTAATATTAACATCTTGGTATCATGCATATATACCACGCTTTCATATTCGGCGTTCATCAAAGTTATGTCATTGATGTATATTATAAACAACATTGGTCCTCAGATTGAACCATGTGGTATTTTAATAATCGTTTTGAATGCCGAACTTTTGTCTTTGACTTGAGCATATAAATGTTTTGCGCTTTAACTGATGATAAATTATTTATATTTTCTTCATTTGAAACGTATGTTTCTTCATTTAAAAAGTAAATAAAAAACAGATAGTTTCTACATAACTTTAAATCTCGTGAAAATCGACAATAGATTTTCAGTGATTCAAGCACCTGAAGATCTTTTTTTAAATAAAAAAGGGGATTAAAGACCCCACTTAATTTTTATTAACTAAAAAGTTTCAATTTTTTTGGTATTTGCATTTTCAGTCTTTGGCGGAAAAATCATTCCAACAATTAGAAGTTTTTTCCAGGTTAATCAAATTTGTTTCTGGAAACTAAATAGTTTTAAAGTTCACTTATTAAATCCACCCGAAATTTTAATTCCGAAGAGGATTGCGTTTTCCTCTAATATGCGCTTGTACTGTTCTTTTTTTTAGTATACCTTCGATTTTTACGAGATCGCCCACACCTGATCCAGAAAAGGAACCCCATATCTTGACTGAACCTCCACCGTGCTTAACCGTAGGGGTATGCATTTTTCCCGGGCGCACTCACCCACAGACCTCCTCACGAAAACACGTTTTCGTGAACCAAAAATCTCGAATTTGGATTCATCGGTCCACAACACTTTATTCCAGTCTTCTATGATCCAATTTTGATGATCGCGTGCCCACTTTATACGTTTCTGCTTGTTTTGCTTGCGTAGAAGCGGCTTCCCCATTGCAATTCGTCCATGAAGACCGGTTTCTTTTAATCGCAGTTTAACTGTGGAAACACTTTTGGGTTTTTGACGAATAGTATTGACTTCTACTGTTATTTCTAGGGCTGTTTTTCATCTATTTCGCTTGTTTGTTACCACCATTGCAATATTTTCTACTTAGGTTGTTGCCCTTGGTCTGCCTTTTCGAGTTCTGCTTAACACACTTACATATTCGCGGTGTCTTTTGATGATATAAGTCACCGTTGACTGATTTAAGTTCTGTGGCAATTTCGCGGTTGCTTTTGCCAGTGTTGTGGTATGCGATTATGAACGATCGTGTTTCCACACTCAATTCTTTCTATTTAAGCATTTCTAACCGATTAAACTTCTTCGAAACACACGACGTTGTCACTATGAGCACCTCACAAAAACTAACTGTAATTTTGCCAAAATACCCAAGTATAAATACTTAATAGTTTACTTAAATAAAATCCTAACAATCGAAAATTTCCAGGAATTGAGAGATCTAATTCCTTAAGTGCAATTATTCTACCTGGAGTTTTATTAGGGTATTATCATTCATTGTGAATAATAAGGTAATCGGATAATTATTTTTGAATAAGCTTTTATAGATTTTAATGTTTACTACTAAGCTATTTCTTACTACAGAAATAAATTTTTTAATTACAACTTTTCTATAGAAACTGTAATGAAACCATGGTGACCAAATACCTATGAGCGATAGTGTATGTATGTCAATATCATTCCGAACAAATCGGTAAGAATATTCATTACTTTTGGTAGAGCCTGTATAGGAAGTCTAATTGTAATTTTTCGTTTCTCTGCATTTACAATTTGCAGTTTACGAGATTCGTAGATACAGATATCGATAACACAGTACTTATAAGTACGATAACAATTCGCTATTTATTACTTTGTGTCGACATAAAAAAGCGTTTAATTACATCAGCAAATACGCCTGTTTACATATGCATGTATGTACATAAGTGAACATATGTCAAAATAGGTTTCGCTTCTCTATTTATTTTTCGCACTTTTATGTGTTCCTGTCGATGCGACAACCTCAACACACGCTTTCTGCAATGCCACTAACGAATCGTGTTAAAATAGAGGCGCAGCTGTTGCGTTCTTCGGGGCTGGAATTTGCAGTTTAGAGAGTCGAGCGCATCCAACTTTGTCTGAATTGCGGTGGCATAAAACCAGATACGTATACGTCTGCGACATGTTAATTCTCGCGTGGAATTTCGAATTGTACTTGCCGTTTTTCTTTTAATTGTGTTTCGAGTATGGACGTATTGGAGTTGCCGGTTAAAAGTAAAATAAATGAGAAAGACAGCAAACAGGTTTTTCCATTCCAAGCAGAAAATGGAAAATCATAAAATGTATATTATGTTCGTGTTCGCTTAATGTTTCTGAAAAAAAGGACGTGGTTATAATTATGGATTTATGACCGAATACCCATATAATTTTAAGGTTTTAAGCTTTAAAATTGAAAATATCTGATGTTCATTGTGTGAGAATAACTACTTTTGTGTCAGGTGAGTACCGACAGTTCAAAATCTTAAATCGCTCTAGGAATGCGGACGTAATAATAATTTATAGCCTGTCAGTGACCTCTAAAATTGTTAACCTTTTCTAACTAAAATCCCTTTCCGCCACTAATAGAAATTCGAACAAAGAGGTGATAGTGGTTGTAAAGACCTAGTGTGCAGAAGAAGATAAATTGTTTTAAACCGTTCATCTAAATCAAGTCGGCATACCATACCAAGACGTAATCGAATACTTAGGACTTGACATGAATGCTAAATTGAACTGAAACATTTTTAAGAAGAAGAAAAAAGTGGAACTGAAAGTAGAAAAGGAACCTGGCAAATGGATCTGGAATCAAAGATACCAAGTGACAACAACTAATCTATAAAACAATCGTCAAACCCATATGGACATATGGAACCAAATTCCGAAGAGTTATGTCAGCAAATCTAATATGAGAGTCATACTAAATCCGTCGTACCATTGTATCGAATTGTTACATAAATTTGTTCAGTTTTACACCATTTATTCAATATTCTCCTTAAAGATTCTTTTCTTTGCTCATGTCATTTCTAAACTGGAATAGGCATCTATAATCTGGTACCCCTACTATCAGTCTCAAACTAACCTCCTGGAACAAATACAGCGCAAATTTTTGAAATACCCCTCATTTAAATGTGATGGTCGATATCCTGTCTGTGGAGCGAATTACAAAGAGTTGTTGGAGCCTCATGACATCGTATCGCCCTCCGATAGGAGAAAGACTCTTAGCGCTCTATTTATGCATAGTGTTATTACTGGGAAGGTTGACACACCGGATTTACTGTCACGTGTTTATTTTATTGTTCCGCATCTGGGATCAAAGGTGAGTCAATATCTCCCTACGGTAAGAACCAATATTTTGGTTCATTCGTCGGTGAATTTCAATCTTTTACGTATGGATTTGCCATAGCCACTGTTTACGAAGATATATTTTGTTTATATTATACAATCATTTATACAGAATGTTACTATTATTTAATTTTTGTATATATTTTTTACCCGTTTTGGAGTAGTCTCTGTTAGGTATTTAATAAATATTATTATTATTATTATTGTAAAAGAGAAGGACTTTTTAACAAATATAGCGTCCATTATATTATATCACTTTGATCCAACGTTGAGGCAATTTCGTAATGTCATCCCTCCAAAATCTTTCGTCTTTACTATCGAAAAATCTGTCAAGAAAAATTTTGGTCTTCCAATGAATCGAAATTTTCCCCATTAAGAGAATTTCGTAGGGAACGAATCAAATGATAATCAGACGGTGCAAAATCTGGACTATACGGAGAGTGAAGCGCAATGTCCTATGAAAACTCTATCAACTTCTGTACAGTGGTTACAAATATGTCATGATGACAAAATATTCGTCGTTTTTAACTAACGCAGGCCATTTTTATTAACAAGAGCTTGCTTCAAATTGTTAAGTCGTTCACACTACCTTAACTAAATTGATCGTTTGATTATTCGGTAGCAACTTATAGTAGACTATGCACTTGAAATTCCACCAAATCCACAACATTACTTTCTTTGGGAGAGGCTAATCTTTGACGATGTCTGAGGAGCACTATTCTTTGACGCCAGGACCTGCGACACACAATATTGTTATAGAGAATTCTTTTTCAATCCTCAGTAATCATATTCTTAAGAAAGAGTTGTTCCTTGTTCCTTTTAATGAACTGATCAGGAAAGAATACAAACTTAATCGGCAGGCGTTCATTGAGATTATGTAAAACCCACATATCAGCACGATTGATGTACCCTCTAGTCTGGAAATCTCTTTGAACTGTTACATGTGACACCCCGATGACGTCCGTTTATTCACGCAGCATAAAATGTAAGTTTTCGTCCAGTACAATCGTCATTGTGTTGGTGCTAGTTGTTTTGTACATTCTGCCAGAGCGCTCCCGGTTTTTACGTTCAAAATCGCCACGACAAAAACAAAGTTGGCACGATTGTTAACAGCAGATTCCCCCTGAACGTTGCATATCTTTTTGATATACAGAATGATATGCTGAAAATGCTAATTTTCTTTCTCCATTTCCGCTCTGCACAAAGCTACAAACTGGATTCGTTAACTTAAAAAAAGTACACTAACATGTAGACGCAACTGTTTACTATTGGGTTGGCAACTAAGTACGTTCTGGAGATTTTTCCCTCAAAGATGAGCAACGTTCTGGTCGGCCTACTGAAGTTGATGATGACCAAATTAAAGTCATAATTGAAGAGGATAGTCATATAACCGTTCGAGAGGTTGCGGAGAGGCTACATGTATCGCACACAACAATTGAAAAACATTTAAAATGTCTTGGGCTAGTTAAGAGGCTTGATATTTGGGTACATCACGAATTGAAAGAAATTTATTTAACACAAAGAATCAACTTTTGCGATATGCACCTTAGACGAAATGAAACCGACCCTTTCTTAAAAAGAATCATCACTGGTGATGAAAAATGGGTCCTGTACAGTAACATAGTTCGAAAACGATCATGGAGCAAACACGATAAACCAGCTCAAACCACATCGAAAGCTGAATTGCATCCAAAAAAGATCATGCTATCAGTTTGGTGGGATTACAAAGGTGTTGTGTTTTTTAAGCTGCTTCCAAGGAACCAAACGATCAATTCTGATGTTTGCTGTCAACAATTAATAAAACTGGATGAAGCAATCAAAGAAAAACGGCCAGAATTATCAAATCGAAAAGGTGTAGTTTTCCACCAAGATAATGCAAGGCCTCACACATCTTTGGCAACTCGTGGGAAACTATTGGAGCTTGGCTGTGAAGTGATGCCCTATCCCCCATATAACCCTGATCTAGCACCATCTGATTACCATTTATTACGAAGTTTGCAGAATTCTTTGAATGGTAAAACTTTCACAAATGACGATGACCTTCACTCGCACCTGGTTCAATTTTTTGCTGATAAGGACAAGAAATTTTATGAGCGCGGAATCATGCAGCTGAAAGAAAGATGGCAAAAGGTCGTTGAGCAAAATGGAAAATATATAATTGACTAAAAACTATTCTTTGTTTAAAAAAAAAAGTTTTTTATTTTATACTACAAAACCGAAAGTACTTAGTTGCCAACCAAATACATACAATTAGGTCTCACTCACTTAACTATTTCCCTCCCATTACGCGTCAGTGTAAGAGGACCAAAATACGTACGGCCTTATGTAACAACCCAATATATGCACTTTGGTGTATATCAAATCAAATATTATATACAGATCTTAACGTTCCATCATCAACACTATAACACATGAAAGAGCTACCAAACATCATTGAAAACTGGAAGACCATCTCAGCCAACTATTAGTGTCTTTATTACAATCATTGACACACACAAACAGAAGACTTTGACCAATGTATATTTAATGGAACTGAGGTGAAATAACCTTTTTTTATTATTCAAAAAATTTGGTTTTTGTTAATTTTCAATACCCATTAGATTAGTTTAGTTGTTTATTTATGCTTGTTAATAAAATGAAACTAAAAAAAGAGCTAGAGAAATTATGTCACTAAAATATATAGAATTTTAAATTTGATTTGCTTTCGAAGTGAGCTATGAATTTATTAATGCATCCTCCTATCAGAAAACAGCAATGAATTTACAAAATAATGCAATGTCTATGTTCAAAAAATGCATTTTAATGATTTATATCAATTTTATTGAACTAATTATTAAAACTTAATTATATGTAATATGTATAATCATATTTACCGTGAAGTATTCTCAAGGACAGTGAAGATTTTTAGTATTTAACAACAGTTTTACGCCTCCATACAATCCATACAAACAGCAAGGTAATTCGTAAATAGTTACCAAAAATTTTAATTCACCGAAATGCCCTTGAAGGTAGCTTCACAACTGACCGGATTCTGCCACAGCAAGTCAGATAATCAGATGACATCAACACTGCATTTAGATGTAAGATAAACGACCAGCGTGGTGTCACATCATCAGATTTATTACCAAATTTCCGGTGCTGAATTTATTGTCGGCGAATCAAGTGGACATTTTTAAAACAAAGAGGATGAAATAGACGGAAGCGTATGATCGGTTTGTTAAGAGGGATATGAATTTCAATTTTGCAAGTGGACATTAAGTGATTTTTGCCGGTGTAATATAATTGTGTAATTTTGACACGTCCTCATTTCTTTATTATGAACTGAATTTGAATTACGTTACACATGTTCAAGAAATGAAATATTAAAGATATAAAATTTAATCCATTATTAAGTGAGGTATTAACAAGAGGCAGTTTATTGAATAATTAGGTCCACAAATCACTTTATAACATGAAGAAATTTTGCAATTTTGTCAGCTTATTTTTTGCGTGTTGTATTCTATAAATTCGCTCAGATAGATTAGGTAGCTCTTTCACCAATGTTATGTCAAAATATCAAGACATTTGCGTCATTAGAAGCAAAGAAATTGCCTATAAAGTAACAGTGTATTTGGCATTGGTCGAAAAATGAATTCTGAACAAAGAGCAAATACTAAGTTCTGTTTTAAACTCGGTCAATCGTTTACTGAAACGTTTATGTTGATGAAACAAGTGTGTAGTGATGCTTGTTTATCACGTACGAGTGTGTACCAGTGGTACAAACGCTTTAAAGAAGGTCGTACGGACATCCTAGTGGACAAAAAATCTCTGGTTACGGAAAGTAGCATCGAACTTGTGCTTGAATTTATTAGAAATGAGCCGAAATCCTCATTGCTATACGTGGGAATGGAATTAAATATTTCCAAAGATACAATTCGTCACATTTTGACACAGCATTTGTGACTGAGAAAGATTTGTGCAAGGTTTGTATCACACAAGCTAACTGAATTCATCATTGTACAGACTTGATTAAAGGTTCAAAAAAGGACGAACTCTTCAGGTGTTCCATTGTAACATGAGACGTGGTGTTTCCAATATGATCCAGAGATCAAGCGGCAAAGCTTTGAATGGAAGCTTCCAAGCGATGGAAGGTCGATAAAAGCCATTTGGAGAAGTCAAAAGTGAAAACAATGTTGATTTGTTTTTATGAGAAAGGCATAGTACACAAAGAGTTTGTACCAACTAGTCAAACAGTCTGTACTGTATGTTATCTTGATGCTAGGAAACGTCTTTTGGCCCGTATTCGTCGTGTGCGCCCTCAATATCATGAAAATAGTATCTGGCGTTTGTTACATAATGCACCATCTCATTGCTCGGCGCTTATCACTGATTTTCTCACTACAAATGGCATTTTAGCCATCAACCATTCACCGTATTCACCGGATTTGGCCCCTATGATTCCTTTATATTCTCCAAACTACATTTGCCAATGAAAGGACAACGTTATGCCGACGTTGAAGCCATTAAAAAGGCGTCGACAGCGATCTTGAAGGACATCTCTAAAGATGAACTTAAAAATTCATTCGACGTATTAATTAACTGTGCAAAGCGTTGTATTGAAGTCGAAGGCGACTACTTTGAATGAAATGAATAATTTTTACCAAAATAGAAAACTTTTGTTTTTGTTTTAAAAAAGTTCAGTTTTCTCTGGGACGAACTATGTAAATGCAAAGTTGATTAAGCAAATTAACTTTCTATATAATAACATATTTGTCTACAACGTACTAATCATCGAAATTCAAGTACAACAACGAACATGTATGAATGGCTGTTTTTGAGATCCTGAAAGGAAATTTCCCATAAAATATGATTTAATACTCAGAAATATTGTTTATAGCGTTTCATTATAAATTAATAATTGCATACGTGAGTATACAAAGAACGCTTTTACAACAGTTATATTGTCGTTTTATTAGTACTATATCATGCATTTCACATTGATGGACAATAGTTTGCATAAACGATAATACGTTTTTAATGGACTCATAAATTACATCTTAATCTTCCTCGGTAACCTTACCGAGGAACAGACGTACGCAAAAACGTTATTAATCAGGAAAGTCACGTAAAGTGTCCTCGCTGCCTCCTAAGCCCATTGTGGTGGTAATACGCCCATTTTCTATAGTTAGTCATTGTTAATAAAGGAATAGTCGAGAAAATTCGCTGTGCGACTATTAAAATGGAGTCAATGAACCTAAAAAAATAGGTTCTATTGCGAATATGTCCGAGAGTTCACAACACTTGGACGATGGTAATTGTGTAATACATGGTCGGCGACCGCCAGTAACGTGCAGTTAATGTTTAAATATAAGCTTTTAAAAAAACGCGCTTAATAATTCTTTTTAGCATTTCAAAGTTTGTCTATGCAGCCAGGTACTAACAGTTATAGAAAACATAACTAAGGATAAACATATGCATGCACTTTTCACGCCTAGTGACCCTTCAACGTGGCTATTTATGACACAAATAACACGACGCCGCGGAAATATATAAAATTCGCCGAAAGGTGTCATAGAATAGGATCGCGGGCTCTAAATTAAATTTTAACTGAAATATTTTCGCCAGAATTAAAAGAAATACTATTAAACAGTCCAGGATATCTTTTCCGTTCGGGATTAACACATGTTTAAGGTTAAATGGTTTCTCTACCTTCATCGCAGCCATACTATCAGATACGTCTACGAGGATAGTTTGACAAGTAGTGAGAATGACACATAGGTGGCGCTCTAATTAGTAAAACAAATTTTTTAAATACAAAATAATTTTTCTTTTTCAATATATTCTCCTAAAAGAGCAATATATTTATTCCATCGGTGCTCCAATGCCCTTATGCCATCTCTAAAATGCGATTACGGAAGGCTTGCAAAATACTCATTTACGAAGATGATAAGCTCGTCGTTAGACGAAAATTTCTTTCCACCTAGTGCCGTTTTCAATTTTGGGAAAAGGTGGTAGTCGGAAGGGGCTAGATCCGGCGAATAAGGCGCATGCGGTACTAATTGGAAATGCAACTCGTGGATTTTGGACATTGCAACTGTGCTGGTATGCGAGGGAGCGTTGTCTTGGTGAAACAGAATCTTTTTCTTTGCCATTCCTGGCCGTTTAGCACGAATACCAACATTTAATTTTCGTAGAAATTCTGCATAATATTCACCGTTTGTGGCACCTTTCTGAAGGTAATCATTGAGCAAAATGCCCTTTGAATCCCAAAAAATTGATGCCATCACCTTGTTCGCCGATAAAGTGGTTCTCGCTTTCTTTGGAGGTGCAGAACCACGTTCTAACCATTGTTTTGCCTGTTGTATAGTTTCGGGTGTACTGCAGTATATCCAAATTTCATCGCAAGTAACAAATAGCCTACAAAAATCAACCGGATTCCGCTTATAAAGGTGCAAACACTCATTGGAAGTGCGCAAACGAGTGAACTTTTGATCAGTCGTAAGCAATCGCGGCACCCATCTCTCACTTTGAGTCGTCGATCTTGCATAATAATATTATGGATTTTTGTAATCATTTCCTTAGAAATCACGATTTTGGGGTGCTCCAGAGTGCGCTTCATCAACACAGCTTGTTCTACCACGTTTAAATTCATTTACCCATCTACTTATTTTGGCGGATGATGGAGCAGATTCACCTAATGTTTGCCGTAACTCATCTTTTATTTCGATAGCTTTCATACCCTTAATTACGAAGTAATTAATCACCGCAGGATACTCTGCTTTTTCCATTTTAACAAAACGACGTGTTGCTTCTTTTTCAATCAGCTGTCAAAAATAAACTAATCAACCGATTTATTTAAATATCGGAATGTAAACATATAAATAGGCAACCTAAATTACAATGCATTTGTTTTACCAATTAGAGCGCCACTTATGTGTCATTCTCGCTACTTGTCAAACTATCCTCGCATTTTTATTATGTTAAAATTTAAAATGTTATTTACTTTTTCATTTAACAAACGAACCACTTCCTCTTGTGAGGTATTTAATAATCATTTCAATATTTCATAAGACATAAATTTCTCCATGCACTTTTATTTCTTTTTTCCGATGTGGCTTTTGTACTTTCTAAGCTGTTTCAGATAAGTATCATTAAGATACCTAATATTAACCTTGCCTGAAAGTAAATGATTCATTAATAAACTCTCTTTTCCAATATATAGGTGCTTCCTAAATGTTAACAAAATCTTGTGCTTATTTTAGCAATATTGATGACATTTAATGTAACCTATATTTACAAACTTCTCAGTTTGCTTTAAGCGTAATTTCTAACATTATCTCATCTGACAGCAATATAAATATAGTATTTAATTTGACATCCTCACTTCTTGTCGACATCTTATTTCATGTTATAATCATCAGTGATCACGTGATCGGAAAACATTCCTGATTTCAACTTTACTACAATTACTGTTGATAATTTTCAATCTAGCTAAATGAATTGGATAGCATTCATGTCCGAATTTAAGTCGGCTAGGTACAATGATATAAAGGGTTTTCCAACAGGGACTTGACAACTTTAAATTCAATTTGTGAACGCACCCTTTCACTAATCATCGAACTATCACTGTCAATTTATTCAGTAAACTTAACATTTTCATCATGGTAAAGTACACGAACGAACAACGTCTGCAAATTATAAAAATTTACTACAGAACTTCGGAGTTGGTGACCGCTACTTTATTAGCGTTAACTCCGATTTTCGGTCGTAATTCTCGCCCTAGTAGACTGGCAGTAACAAGTTTAGTGCAAAAATTTGAGTCTACATATTCGTTGTATGATGTTGCCGTGCCAGTGAGACAACGGGTTGGTCGAAGTGTAGAAAATATCGCTGCCGTTGAAACGTCCGTAGCAAATGATCCAAATCGGTCAATTCCACGGCGTTCTCAAGAGTTGGGCATCGCCCAGACCACTTTATGGCGAATTTTGCGTAAGGATCTTGGTTTACACCCATACAAGATCAAGCTGACTCAAGAATTGAAGCCGATGGACCATTTGAAGTGACGTACGTTCTCCGATTGGGCTCTGGAAAAGATGCGCCAAGATGATCAATTTCATTACAAAATCGTTTTCAGTGACGAAGCTCATTTTTGGCCCAATGGGTTCGTCAATAAGCAAAATATGCGTTATTGGTCGGGTGAAATCCACATGTGCTTCATGAAACACCACTTCATCCATAAAAAATAACTGTTTGGTGCGGTTTGCATGCCGGCGGCGTCATAGGGCCATATTTTTTCGTCGACGATAATGATCGTCACGTTACTGTGAATGGTAATCGTTATCGCGCCATGATTACCGATTATTTATGGCCCGAATTAGAAGATATGGACTTGGACAACATGTGGTTTCAGGAGGACGGTGTCAGAAGCCACACAGCACACGTTACAATCGATTTATTGAAGAGTAAGTTTGATGAGCGTGTTATCTCAAGAAATGGACCAGTCGATTGGCCGCCTCGTTCGTGCGATTTAACGCCTCTAGACTTTTTTCTTTGGGGCTACATCAAGTCATTGGTCTATGCCAACAAGCCGACAACGTTGGAAGAGCTCAGAGCTAACATTGAACGCGAAATAGCAGCCGTTTCGGCCGAATTATGTGGCCGCGTCATCGAAAATTGGGTCCAACGAATCGACCGCTGCAAATGTGCCCGCGGTGCCATATGAACGAAGTCGAGTTCCATTCATAAATGTTTTGGTTGTACTTCAACCGGATAATAAAGTTTTTGAAATATCTCAAATGATCTGCATTTTATTTTGAAAAAAAGTTGTCAAGTCCTTATTGGAAAACCCTTTATTTTCTTTGAATGTCCTACTTAATAAACCAAACGCTGCTCGGTAACTCGAAATGAATCGAAGCATATCTCGAAAAATAATTTTTGACAGCTATTCCATTAATCTCAGATTCGTTTTCGTCTTTCTTTTAATAAACAGAAAGCGTCTTCCAAAGTTATATTTTCTTCATCTAGATGCTCTAAATTACATCAATTCATGACTAAACCATCTACTACTTCAGTATATTTAAGACCGACAAGAGTCCAATATAACTGAGTCCAGTGTTTGTAATAAAGATCGAGAATCTGAGAAAATTGTAGCACATCTTTCTTGATCGGTATAAATAAAGGGTGTTTTAAATTGCGCGGTTTTTTTAAGAATAAATAAAATATAGATGGCGCACTGAATTTGTCTGGGTATGTGGGCATTTAGAAAATGTGATGTTGACATTTATAAAAATGGCTTCGTACACTTCACAACAACGCGTTCAAATTGTTGAATTATTTTATGAAAATCGGTGTTCAGTGGAAAGAGTTTTTAGAAAATTATGTGAATTTCATGGTTTACATAATCGTCACTATTGGTCGAATTATTAAAAAATTTCAAGAAACCAGTTCCGTGGAAGATCAAAAAAGTGAAAAATACAGTCGTAGTGGTCGTTCACAAGAAAATATTGGTTTGGTTCGTGAAAGTGTTGCTGAAGATCCTGAAATGTCTATTAGACGACGTTCACAACAACTTGGACTTAGTGGATCAACAACATGGCGTATTTTACACAAGGATTTAGCTCTGAAGGCATATTTGGTTCAAATAACACAGGAACTGAAGCCATTAGATCATTTAAAACGTCGTTCATTTGTCATTTTCATCAATGAACAACCAGCTGATTTTTCTCAAAAAATAATGTTTTCCGATGAGGCACATTTTGAACTTGGTGGTTATGTTAATAAACAAAATTGCCGTACCTGGGGTAAGGAAAATCCACGAATTATTCATGAGAAACCCATGCATCCTAAATGAGTTACTGTTTAGTGTACATTATGGTCAGGTGATGTAATTGGACTTTACTTCTTTGAAAATGCTGCTGGTGAAGCTGTAACTGTTAATGGTGTTCGATATCGTCGGATGATAACCGAATTTTTGTGGCCTGAATTAATGAATATTAATCTAGAGGATATGTGATCTCAACAGGATGGCGCTACACCTCACTTTGCACACGAATCAATTGATTTATTGAGAGGAAAATTTCCTGGACGTGTAATCTCAAGAAACGGTGATGTTAATTGGCCACCAAGATCAGGTGATTTGACAATGTTAGACTATTTTCTTTGGGGTTTTGTGAAAAGTCAGGTTTATAAAAACAATCGACAATCAATTCCTGCTTTGAAAGATGAAATTATTCTTGTCATTGGTGAGATAGAGCCTCAATTACGTCAAAATTTCATTGAAAATTTTAACAAAAAAGTGAACGTTTGTGGAGCTACAAGAGGAGGAGGCCATTTGGCAGATATTATTTTTCGCACATAAATGTCATAACTGATACTTCAATTACCAATAAAAAGTTTTTGAAAGCGAATCAAAATTATGTTTTATTTATTCTTTAAAAAAACCGCGAAATTTGAAACAGCCTTTATATTCCAAAGCACGTAACAGCTAATCGATTGTTAATAAAATGAAGGCACACTAAAGTCGCCGGTGAGTATAACTCAGAAAAAGGAATAGAAACAAAGCCTTTGGAAGCAGAAATAATTTTGTATCTCGATGATACAAAAACAATACATCACTTGCTATAATAACGCTTCATATATTTAAGCGAGAAAGCTGACGGAAATACGGCAGCTAATCTATTAAGATAATATTCGCTTTAAAAAGCATCACGACTGAGGCGCCGCTCAGATATACACAGTTAAAAACAAGTGCGAAATTTAACCTTCCTCGCCACAAGGAGATAAATTTAACACTAAATATAACCGGCCATCGTCAAAATCTTTTATGGGTCTCTGCCTCTCGGGCCGTGAATCACTTGACCGCAATAAGAAAAAGTGGTCGGAGAAGAATGATGGTCCGACGAAAGAACGAAAGGACTGAAATAAAAAGCAGAAGACTTATTGAATGTAATTTTTTCAGCCTCGTGAATATACGAAGGCCTCCGTAAATACTGTGGAATTCGCTTAAACAAAAACGAAACGAGAGGGAGATTTTTGTTTTGGTGTTTCGTTAAAGATGCCTATTATCGGATTAAAAAGTTCCGACCCCGTGTTTTAACAAGGTTTAGAAGAAACACGTCTTGTTTTTTACGTAAAATGTTAAATTCATTAAATAATCTGGCAGTGTCTCTCTTTCGGGTGGTTGGGCGACATTTTTTTTACGATAAGTACGTTTTTATATATAAATCACTTCCTCAGTTACAAGCCTAAGGCTAAAATGGTCCTTCATCCATTGTCTCATAATAAAATACTTGATCCAAGGAGTTCTCATTTTTTTCCATTTCGTCGGAAAAATTGTTTATTCTAAACTCTCTAAAATATGCATTAACATCGAAAGTAAATCACTATTTTTTTTCCGGTGAGCCCAAATTCTAAGTTCGCGAATAGGAAAAAAACGGACGGAGTCGAATCAGAAGAGCAGGACGGATAGAGAATCAATTCGAACCCTAATTTCTGGAACTTGCAATTGTACCAATTGATCTGAAAGTCAATGTATTGTCTATGTCACAAAGAACTTTATTGCATCTAGATTTTGACTTGCTTTGTTCTAAATCCTCCTCTAAACAGTCCAATAATATAACTTAATATGCTTCTGTTATTGCTTTACGCTGCACCAAGTCCAGCCCAAAATTCCTTCGTCATTCCAAAAGCTATGAGAGTGACTATATAAGCTTTAATATGCATATCTATTAATATACATCTTGTAAAAATAGTACCAAGTGTGTTCGAAGTATTGGGTGTGCAACTTAATTCGGTTACTTTTCAATGGAGGTCGTTAGTTGTTATATATAGTTTAGTTTAGTTTATATATAGTTTGACATCTGTTAACCATATTTAGTTACATGGTTTTGAATTTTGTACAACAACATTATTTTTGAGCTCATTGGAAATGTCTGAATTTATGTTAAATAAACAACATTTGCGGGAAGTTCTAATTTTTTGCTTTAATTGGAAGAAGAGGGCAGCTGAAGCTCAATGATTGCTTGCAGAAGTGTATGGTGAATCTGCCCCAACAAAAAAATCATATTGTGAATGGTATTGACGCTTTAAAAGTGGTGATTTCAGCGTTGAAGACAGATCTCGTCCAGGTCAACCAAAAAAGTTTGAAGACGAGGAACTGGAGACATTACTGGATAAAGATTTATGTCAAACGCAAGATGAACTTGCAGAAACGTTAGGAGTAACTCACCAAGCCATTTCAAAACGTCTAAAAGTATTGGGATTTATCCAAAAGCAAGGAAATTAGGTACCACACGAATTGAAGCCAAGAGACGTTGAAGGACGATTTTGCATATCGCAAATACTGCTTGAACGCCATAAAAACAAGTCGTTTTTGCATCGAATCATTATTG
This sequence comes from Dermolepida albohirtum, assembly GCA_031893035.1. NCBI lineage: Eukaryota > Metazoa > Arthropoda > Insecta > Coleoptera > Scarabaeidae > Dermolepida > Dermolepida albohirtum. Next base: position 238,110 of record JAVIWB010003301.1, read on the forward strand.
GTGATGAAAATGGATTCATTACGATAATCCAAAACGAAAAAAATCTTATGTAAAGTCTGGCCAGTCATCAACATCAACGGCGAAGCCAAATATTCATGGTACTAAGCTAATGCTGTCTATTTGGTGGGATTTGATGGGTGTTATCGTTTGAAGAGAGCAATCGCCGAAAAACGACCAGATTATGCGACCACACATGAGTCTATAATATTCCATCATGACAATGTTTGACCTCATGTTGCAAGACCAGTTAAAGACTATTTGGAAAACAGCGGCTGGGAAGTTTTACCTCACCCGCCTTATAGCCCAAACATTGCCCCTTCTGACTACTATTTATTTCGATCGATGCAGAATTCCCTTATTGGAATACGCTTCACTTCAGTTGAAGGAATCAAAAATTGGCTTAGTTCGTTCTTAGCCTCAAAGGATGAACGGTTCTTTTGGAAAGGAATCCATCAATTGCCCGAAAGATGGGGAAAAGTTGTAGCTTCGGATGGACAATACCTTGAATAATATATTCATTCGTTTTGATTATAAAATAAAGGCATTTTTTTACAAAAAAAGTAACCGAATTAAGTTGCACTCCCATTAACAATAGCGTTGTAGAAGATGCAACGCTATTAACCTATTTACGTCGATATTTCTACTTTTTAAAAGCATCGAATAAGGCCTCTGAAGATAGGCTCAAAGAGAACCAATTTCAGATTGAACTGCTTCAATGGAAAATCTTCTACGCTGTAAATATGTTTTTTAATCAAAGAAGAACTGGAACTCATACAAATACATAAGAAGACTAGGTGAATATTAGTAGGTAGATATCCAAACACTTATCCAGATTCTACTTTCTCAACGAGTTGAGAAATGGTATATGTGTTTCGTCACCTGTTGTTATTAATTCCAGAAATAATTCGAGATTTTTTCATTAAAAAAAACTTCACGGGAAATTCGAACGCGTTCATTCTTTTGCTGGATATTCAGCGAATACGGTAACCTACAGCTAACAGCTTTTACGGTATGAAGTAAAATTCTGTGAGCTGTACTGAACTACTTTTTTAACATGCGTCATACGGTGGTCATTATTTATCATGTGGTGTACGGCCAAAATATATTGATTAATTTGGATTGCCTCCACGAGCATAATCCTGTAGAGAATTGCATCTCTTACCACTTACTTATTCACAATTGCTAGGAATGAAGCTTCTAGATATCTGCCATCCAATCGAAGCCACAGATTTTTTGAACAAACTTTTACTGTACTATTTCAATTTGAATCCAATAGTAAAGGGTCTAAAAAAACGATGTAGTCTCAACGTGAGATCTAACTAAGCTAGTCCAGAAAATATTTAGCACCTTATATTTGTAAAGAATCTACAGTTGCAAACAATAAAGCTTAAGTTCTACTTCTCCTCGTAGTAGCTATCATCCTGCCGACGTGACGCCCAAACCATGCTTATCCATCAAAGTGTTTCCTTAATATCTTTAACTTGGTGCAAGTTTATAGAGTTTAGTTCATAATTGAATAATATTAGAGGCCATTCCGAGTACTTTGCATCTATTAACATTCACCGACACATTTGTAATGCGCCATTGAGAAATGTTTAAAACATCTTCCTGAAGTGCGATGATTGTTCACATCGCCCACTTCATATACACCATCATATATTTTCAAATCATCGTCAAGAAGAAGTGGTTCACTGTTAATGTTATTAATACACACTCTGAAAACTGGTGACGCTAAATTAGATACCTGTGGCACCTCAGATGTAGTTGCGTACGTGTTAGAAAAGTAACCATTGCAGAACATGTCGTTGAAGGTTAGAAACACAAAATCTGAAAAGATCCAGTAATCAAATTCATTGAATCCAAACGATCAACTCTTCGCAGCAATGCCACCATAGTTAAAACTGTCGAGAGCTTTAGATAAATTAGTGTTCCATGCAATCCAAGATAGTAGAAGGATATTGAGTTATAACACATAAATTAGACGGTCGATCGCTTTTCCGTGAAGGCATGTTGAAAAGAAGATATGTAAAATTTTATACATGGGTAAATTGGAAAATAAAGGCATTGTTCGAAGACTTTTGCAAAGTTGCAAATAAAGTTTGAATTCGTATTGAGCTTGAAGCAATAGAAGGCTTTTCCTAAAGGAGATACGATAAAGCTTTATTCCAAAACTTTAGACGAGTCCATCACATTGTTGAGTAAGTGGAATAAAAATTTCAGATCTACGTGGGCTAGACAAAATTCAAAGGAATCAATGTTTATAAATTGAGCAATAATTGAAGCACTTGTTGGATATTAAGCAAGGTCTTTCCAGTATGTACGTTAAGCTTCTTGAAAACCATTTATTACAAAATTGGGCATGCAATTGACTGCTAATTCTAGCCTTTCAGCCTAAAAAAATTACTGGGCGATAGAAAGCATACATGACAACACTGATTTTATTTTAATAAACCAATACATTCTTCGGTATCACTAAACTACGTAAGTGCCATCGCGAGTTCTAATATAATTATTTACTTGAAAATAGAAATCCTGGCCGAGTCTTTATTTGTACATAAGACTCTTGATGAACACACCCGGTACAAAGAACAGCATGCAAAATATTTTTGGTAAATATTTCCCGTCATTTTGTAAAGCCTCACCGATATTTCAACATTAACGTGGTCTACCTTCTCGATGTCCTCTGACAACCGGAGCTTTTTAACGATGGAATGTGCACGGAATAAAGAAAATAGCAAAAAAAGAAGACGAACTAGATTCCACTATCGCGAAACGAAAATCTTTTTGATTCTTTTCCCCGTTCTTGTTCTTCGTCGAACCCCGTCGTATCTCTTTTTATTTATATTTTTTTCGGTCGAACGCCCGTCGCGTTTGCTGCTCAACATAACGACCAGATGATGTCTGTGTCGAGGTGAGATGCGACAAAACGAGCTGCCGTTGCACCGTCCGGATATTTTTAAATTAAATGTTTAATTAACTACATATTCGATTTGACCTTCCTCGGTGAAGCGTCCCTCTTCTTCTGTTCCTTCTCTCTCCGATCTTATTCACTAGAAATGTCAATAGACTTGATAACAATGAGGAACGAAAATATAAAGAGGAAGAGCGCTATAGAAACGGAATGAGAAAGAGAAAGAGAGAGAGTAGGTGGAGGAATAAAGAGAGGCGAAATGAAACGTGACGCGGTGGACCCAAAAGACACGGGCGGCAGCGGTCAATAAAACCGATGTCCTTGTGTGATGTTGGTTCTCTGTCCTCTGTTTGTTAGGAGGAATTCTGAATGAGGCGGAATATCCCGAAATGGAAATTAATGCGTTTTTAAAAAGAAGAGAATGAACTGTCGGAGGCGAAAAATTAGAAAATAAGTGAGAAATTTTGAGAGTGGAATTCGAAAGAAAGTTTCGTACGCTAATTTATAGGTTGGTAGTATTAAATATAAGCACATTCTTTCCGCACTCTAATTTATAGGTTAGTAATGTTAAATATAAGCACATTTATCTTATATCTTTTTACTTATTATGTATAACATATACTTATTTATTTACCATGCTGTAAATAACATTACCGCTTTAACAATTAACTGAACTATTTAATACGTGGGTTGTGTTTTAAGTTTTGCATATAAAAATGGAATAAAACAGTAGATAGCTTTTAAATACTTGGTTGTTTTTCGAAGTATTCTCCACGATGATCAATGCGCTTTTGCACGCGTTCGAACCAACTCTGGGAGCGGTTGTTCCACTCGCTTGTTGGTACAGTAAAACTTGTGTTTTTGAAAGCATCGACTGCCCCTTCTGACGATTGGAACATTTGATCACGCAGTCCGTTTTTGATTTTACAAAAAGTAAAAAATTCGTTGAGAACTTAGGTCCGGACTGTACGGGGGATGGTTCGACAATTTGACGTTTCGTTGCATTAAAAAGTCAATTGTCTTGCGTGCTGTTTGCGAACTTGCGTTGTCTTGGTTGAGGATGATTTGCCATTCGGTGTTTTTTCGGAGCTAAGCGATGACTTGCGGCAAACAAATGGTTGTATACCAATCGGCAGTAACAGTCCTTCGATCTAGAAGAGGAATTGTTGTTACATGACCAGCGTTCGAGACAAATGTCGAGATCATTTTTTTGGAGACGCGTCGAGAACGAACGACTTTTGAGAATATATTTAAGCCCTTGGTACAAGATGATTTAGAAACAAGATCAGAAAATGGTACTGGCTTTGAAAGCTTACCAGACGACAAAGCACAACGCTTTTCGCAAAATGAGGTGGATGATCTTACAAGAGATTTAAATCTTTTTAAACAAGCCTTTGAATTGTTAGCATCAGGACTGTAATGAAAAAAATTGCTTGTTCGAGGGACAAAAATTATTTCACGAAAGAGAAGAAGAGTTATTAAATTTTGCCTAAGAAGATTGTCTTACTTTTTGCTCAGATATTAAAAGATTGTTCATAAAAATGGGTTTGACACAATATGAACTAAGTGAAACGTTCATTCATTGATAGTTCAAAATGTAGTCTTAAATGCATTTTGCTTAATGGAAATAAATATGCTGCGGTACACATTGCTCACATTACAAAGTTAAAGGAAGAATTACAAGGAGGCTCGGGAAAAGAAATAAAGAGCTATCGAATTTAGTACGAGGCGTGTTTTTTAAGCAAGGGCCGTCTTGTTGTATACACTAATAGGTGGTGCGCGCGCCACAACAAGTCCTTGCGTCGTGTCCTGGCATTCGTTGGGAACAATTGTGCTCAGTTGCAGCTCTGTAGGTAACCTGTACGGTCTATTCTGTGTCTTTAAAACGTTCAAGACTATCGCCCGCTCCGTCCGAGATACGGTCAGTGGTATGTTTTTTGTCGGCAAGAAACATGTCTGCCGCAGACATTCACCGGTAGATTTGTGGAGTCTACGGAGTCCCGCTCCGGTCGCCCATCTGTGATCACAGGAGATATGGTGGCTTCAGTTAAAGCGAAAATGCTTCCGAACAGACGCTTCACCATAAGCACTCTTTCAAACGACTTTCCTGAGCTGATGGTTATCGGAGAAAGCGGCACGTTTCTGTTCTGCGAAGAGGGTATTCAAAATCTAGTTGCAAGGTTTGATAAGTGTTTAAATAAATTTGGCAGCTATGTTGAAAAATAGAGAAATGTATGTAGAATCTGAAAATAAATTTGATTTTTGAAAATTTTCTTTCGTTTGGTTTCTATTTTCAAACGGCCATTACTTAAAAAATACGCCTCGTATAACATAATGCGTACGCCCAAATTTAATAATGGATTTCACTACAAACAGTATTTACGACTTTTTACATTATTCGAAATACAAACTATTTCACTTTAATTTAGTTAGCGTTCACTCATTAACATAGTCGCTTGTCATATAAATTGTCTAATCAACAAATAAGCAAAACCTTTAATAACATACAGCGCAAATTCCCGAGATGTCTGTATAAATTTATATGTCATTGTACCCGAAATATTATTCATAGTTATCTGACCCGACGAATTGCTCTTTGTCTAAAGAATGCATTGGCCGTTGAAATTACATTTTATGTGTCACGTGTGTGAATAATTTTTGTTTTTTTTTTCTGTTTTTTTATACACATATAAAGGCGCCAGTTCGACCCGATCGGCACAGCTAGTATATTATAGGAAATAAATTCATTAATCAAAAACCCACATCATCTGACGTGCTCCGAGTACGGTCCTAACACGAAATCGATACATACATGTACCGTAGCCTTCACGTATACGTTCGTGCAACAATGGTTATTATTTCTATATCCAGAAATGGAAGCAAATGGTTATTGTCGCTTTAAGGAATTTTTTTTTGGTGCATGGAGACGAACACCTAATGGAATTCGATTTTTCTCTTGTCGTCCAAATTTCCATGAATGGAATAATATGTATGGCATATATTATTCGGAATATTAAAACGGAAATATACAGCATCTGAGGAATAATATATTTTCAATGTACATTAACACACAGACTGTTACAATGTGCATATACAAAGGGTACTAGGAAAGTTTTGCAATACAGCTTTGTTTATTTAATTTTTTCAAAGTAATTTCCTCTACACTCAATACACCTCTCCATCCTCCGAAACCAATCTTTAAACCAGTTCTGCCAAGTCTCACTAGGGAGTAAAGCACACTCGTTGTCCCAAGCCCGCAGAAGGTCCTCATCACTGGAAAACCACCTCCCTATTAGCTTCATTTTCACATGCGGGAACAGTGCAAGGTCGCAGGTAGCAAGATCTGAACTGTAGGGACGGTGCTCGAGAAGTTTCAATTCTGTCGTGGTCAAATATTCTGTGCAGGTTTTGGCTCGGTGAGCTGGAGCATTATCGTGATGGAGGAAACAGGTGTCTATTCTTGACTTTCGCCACAGGTTCTTCATAGATCCAATAACTTTAGGTAGGCACTATTCAGTATACCACTTAGATGTGACTGTCTTCTGTGTGTCCAAAACGACGCGTTCCACAATTCCACTCAATTTGAAAAATGCAGCTATCATTTTCTGACAACTACGGGTGTGTCCTCATCATCAAAGACCCTAACTTTGCTTTGAGCTTTGGTCGATATATCGTAATAGTACAGCCAAGTCTCATCACATGTCACGATGTTGTTCGCATACCGAGATTGTCCCTTATTAAACTTTTTTAGCATTTCCCGGCACCAAGTCACACCTCGTGTCATCTGCTCTTCAGTCAGTCGATGCGGCATCCTGAGAGAAGTTTTTTCACGTGCAAATGATCATGCAGAATCGAACGAATTGCTGGTGCATTTAGGCCTGAAGTACCCTCTATCTGTTGGTAGGTCACTCGCCTGTCCTCGCCAAGCATTTTCCTCACAGTAGTAACATTTTCCTCCGTAACTGACGTTCGTGACCTTCCCGGCCTCTCAGCATCCTCCACAGTTAAATTTCCACTTTGGAATTCTTTATACCAACTGAATATCGTTGTGCGATGTGGACAAACAATTATAACGCAAACCTGACCTTATCTCATTTCGTGACCACGATGCTATCGCAAGCACTTTTCACTCTCACTGCTGATGAATAACTGAGCCCATCGACATGACGCGGCGGCTACTATGCACGTATGAACATGTCTCAACATGCAGCAACAAGCAGCTTCCTGCGATTCATTGTTGCGTCATATTGCAAAACTTTCCTAGTACCCTTTGTATTTATATCATTGGTAGTTTTTATGTTTAGTTGTCGCTAGTCTCTTACCGAACTCATAATGTTTATCTACGCTTGCTAAATTCTAACAAAACGAATGGGTGGTATAATGCGTTTATGCAAGTACGGTTTATTCAGAATTGCTAAAGAAAAGCATGTTTACGTTTTTGTAACGAACTTATACGCCATAGGCAAGACGAAAGATAGTACAGGCAGTGAAACACTTAGAATAGACTTTAGTAGGGACTGGTTTGCATTTTCAGAGCGAAAATGCTGGAACAGTATAGATCCATTTATAGAATAAGAGGAAAGAAAAGGTGTTTATTTTCTAGTAAACGACATAAGACATTTATCAATATTCAAAGACAAAAAATTAACAATAAGCCAGTTAATGATAAAATTAAAATTAACCTGTAAGTGCGTGATATTGGTATTAGACGATAGCGCATTGAAAATTTTTATATCATCAGCATAATCTAAGGCATTAGAAAATAAACTGTAAGTCATCTATGAAAAGTATAAACAATAGTGGACCAATATTCGAACCTTATAAAATACCGAAGGTAGATATAAAAACATTGAACGAGTAGCCATTTTAGAAACCATAGTTGATTCTGTTATTCAGATACGACCCCATAAGGCTAAAAAGGGAAGGAAAAAAACCAAAATAATAATAAGTTTATTCAACAAGACTAAATGATCAATAATATCAACCGCACGGAAAAAATCAAAATAACTGCATCAAATCTAGCTTTGGCAGTCAATAATGTCAGTAACATACGAGGGAGCATTTTTATATTCGCGGAATGAGCGGGTTGTAGAGGGGTGAGTAGGCGCATTGGGGGCGTGGCCTGTGCAGCGACTCATGATTAGTATAAATACGAAGTTTCATTGTTATTAGACAGTTAATCTTTGAGCTATCGTCAACCAAGTAACATAATCAGGAGTGAAAAGTGAAATATGGAAAAAATCGAATATCGTGCCGTTATAAAGTTCCTTACCAGGCAAGGAAAATCAGTCGCGACCATAATGAATGAGATGTCATTGGTTTACGGCGACTCTTGTCCAGGAAAAACCATGGTGTACAAGTGGCATAGTTTATTTAAACAAGGAAGGGAATCCCTTGAAGACGACCCGAGACCGGGCAGGAGCATTGAGGTGACCACGCCAGCACTTATCCAAAAAGTCGAACAAATTGTACTCGAAGATGCTCGACTAAAGAAGAAACAACTCGCAGAAATGGTTGGAGTATCCGATACAACAATTTCTAAAATCCTACACGATCATCTCGGCATGTCTAAGGTCAGCGGAAGATGGGTGCCGAGAATGCTCACGCCGCCGCAAAAACAACAGCGCGTAGAGTGTTCGCGTGCATTTTTGGACCTCTGTAATGAAGACAAGGATGGTGTATTGAGTGGAATTGTTACTGGAGACGAAACTTGGGTTCATCATTATGAACCTGAGTCCAAACAAGACTCCATGCAGTGGCACACAAAGGGCACAGCACCTCCCAAGAAATTTAAAGTGTCACAATCAGCTGGGAAACTCATGGCAACGGTATTTTGGGACTCGGAAGGAATATCGTTGATTGATTATAAAGATAAAGGTGTTTCTATAACCGGAGAATATTACGCTTCAATATTAGAGCGACTAAAAGAAGCCATTAAAGAGTAAAGACGGGGAAAATTGACAAAAGGTGTTCTGCTTTTGCACGATAACGCGCCCGTCCACAAGAGCCGCGTTGCGTTAGCTGCCCTGCATAAGGTGGGCTTCGAAATTGTGAATCACCCACCCTACAGCCCAGACCTGGCCCCGAGTGATTATTACCTGTTTCCGAAAATGAAAAAAGAGCTGCGGGGTAAAAAATTTACTGCCGATGATGAACTCAAGAAGGCAGTTTCGGCGTATTTTGCAGATAAAGAGAAATCATTTTTTTATGATGGTATAAATAAATTAATTGAAAGATGTGAAAAATGTATCCGTCTTGCAGGTGAATATATTGAAAAATAAAAATAATTTGGTTTTTTTATTTCCACCCCTTGTTCCCCATTCCGCGAATATAAAAACGCTCCCTCGTATTGTGTGAAAATTACTAGATTAGTCACAGTAGATTTTCTGAAGAAATATAGGAACGAATATTATGAAGTATATAACTGTATAAATACTATTCGTATATTTAAGCAAAATTAGAAATAATAACAATGGGACGATAGTTTATTTCCGATAGGTCACCTTTTTTGAAAACAGGAATAGTTTCCACAATATCAGAAAGACACGTAGAAACAGAAGTGTTAAAGATTGTTAAAAACGTATTCGCAAGAATATTTCGAGCATTTTTAATCAAAGCAGTAGAGACTCAGGCGATTCTCGAACCACTTCATTGAACTTGACCACGATGCACGTTGGGACGATCAAGGTCAATGAGGAAGCGTCAATGTCAAGTCAGTGAGGAGGTTCTAGAATGAGCTGAACCCATAGATGTTCAAAAAGATAATGACGTGTGTGAATGGAGGGGGTTAAGATCAATGAGGAGGTCCTAGAATCGACTGAGCCTAAGGAACTCAGAAAAAATAATTACATGTGCGAATTAAGATATGTATATAAAGTTAGAGCTATAGAACCATAGTCAGTTTTCTGAGTTATCATGAAGCGTTTATCTAATATAAGAGAACAAGGTGATGATTGTTCTCAGAAAATTGAAGATAGCAGATGTATCTTTATTCGGGAATGAAAACATAATAGTCGCCAACTCGAAATCGAATATTGGAGAAATCCAAAAGGAGTAATGATACAGGGACAGCGAAATTTTAGAATGTCGCAAGGTTTCGTACTACCATTATCAAAGAATGATATTTTAATACAAGACGGTGCTGTAAAAACACTATTACTCAACGAATTTACAGATCTTGTAATTCATAGGCATTCTCCGAATATTTGACCTTTTAGGTCACTAGATATGAATCCAGCTAATTATTGGTTATAGGATTGCCTCAAAAAAAATGTACGAGGGGTGTTTCCAATATTCTGGGAATTAGTGCTATAATTAAATAACGCAGAACTTATACGCAATGTTATTGATACCAGACAAGTCTTGACATGTTTATGCAACTATCTAGTGCAATATTGTTCAGTCTGCTTCAGGTATTCGACTGATGTAGACGCGTTTTAGTAGCACTGTTTTTGTAACCATGCAACACGCGGCATAATCTCAAAGAACGATAATTTTCTTTTTGAGGAAAGAAGATGCGAAAACGCCAGAAATTATTAGTCGTCTGCAAGGAGTATTTGGTGAATCTGCAGAATCCAAAAGTACTGTCTATCGGTGAATCGATCGTTTTAAAATCGGTAGAACATCACTAGAAGACGATCCACGCGGTGGGCGGCCAAGCACGTCGATAAATGAAAGAAACATTACTGCCGTCGAAAACCTACTGAAAGACGACAGGCTAATGACTATTCGTCAAATTAGTGTACACCTAGAGTTAGGTACACGACGAGTTCATGACATCTTGCATGATTGTTTGGGCGTTAGCAAGGTTTCGGCGCGCTAGGTGCCAAGGCTGTTGGGACCAGAACAGAAACTCAATAGGTCCGATACTTCTCGTCAACTTCAAGAGCTGTTAGCCCGTTACGGTGATTAATTTTGGTAACGAATAATAACCACTGACAAAACGTGGATTCCTTATTTCAATTCTGAGACAAAAAGTCAATCCAAAAAATGGCGCAAACCTGAAGTAGGGGCTCCACTTAAGGCGCGTGCAGTTCCATCTGTTGGTAATGCTTATTGTATTCTGGGATTGCAAAGGGATTATTTTCATGGATTATCTGCCGAGAGGTACTACAATTAATGCAGAATATTATTCAAATTTATTATCCGGACCACTGCGACAGGCACTAGTCAAAGCCTGCAAAGTTGCATAAGCGTCCGTTATTGCGACAGGATAATGGAAGACCGCACACCGCAAGAAAAACGAAAGATGTTTTGAACGATTTACGATGGGAATTGCTGCCGCACCCACCTTATTCCCCGGATCTTGCACCCAATTTATTACCATCTGTTTCCAGATTTGAAAAAACCCTTACGGGGTGTTCGATTTGAAAGTGTAACTGAGGTAAAACGTGCCATAAATAGGTGGATCGACAAGACACCGAAAAACTTCTTTGAGGACGGCTTAAAAAAATTAGTTTATCGTTGGGATAAATGTATTCAGTTAAATCGAGATTGTGTTGAAAAACGACATTGTAATATTGACGAATATTAACAAAATTATAAAAATTATATATAATTCCCAGAACTTTGGAAACACCCCTCGTATTTCTAAATAGACCTACTCGTGAGAAACTGAAGCAGTCGATACCACATGTTGTCCAGAATATTCCAAATGCTCTTTCTAACGTCGTTCATAATTCATAAGATATTTTTAATTAAATTGCTTGTAATACTTAAATTTTGGTGTTTTTATATTTGCAAAATCTAAAGATTTGATAAAGTTACGACCATTTCAAACTACGCATTTATTTTTAAATAACTTTATTTAAGTTTTATGATTTTATTAAAACATTTAATGTAAAGCTTTATTGATATAAAAACATCAACTTTATGTTTAAAGATGTATTGTATTGCAATTTTTCTGCCTCCTTTCTACGCTATACATGCACAATAAACACTCAATCACAATCACTTCACCTTAGATTTGTTTCGAATAATAAACAGTTACCGGAGTAGTTTTGATAACAAAGCAAATGTGCCCGCGATATTCATTGATGATTATTCTTTATTTAGATACCAACATATGAGACTAGACATAACAAAGATATATCTACGTAAAATTACATAAATACACACGTACATTACACATACACGAGTCGGTAGTGTCTACGTATCAGCCCTAACTTTATTATGAATGCCTTCTTGATTATGAGATACTTTCACATGGGTTCCATTTATACATACACTGCTATGAATTATGGTTAGCACCTGCTCTACATACCAAGCGATTACCTTTTCTTTTTAGTTCTTTTACAGGTGCTAACTTGAATTATTTTATGGACATTTATTACTATGTCAATTAACTCGCTTCTAAAATAACCAGGCTTTTATGTAACTTGGGAAATATTTCTTTTTTTCTTCGGATGCGTTGGGATTTCAATTTCAATAGTAGTGGTAGTAATTTGTTTGAAGAGAATTACTATTAATAGCTGTCGAAGGCTGTTAATAACAAAAGGCGAGCATTCCTATTTCAGGACTAATAAATTAGTTCTAAATTAAAGTACTAAATTAGAAAGTCTTGTATGTAATATGTGTTATGGTCTTCTGGGAAATAATTTTTTATTTCGGAGGAGAAATATGGATTCTCATTTATTTACCATATACACTTTGTAAAAAGATAACTTAATTGTACAATACCACAGCGAATTTTTGCGTCACTCTACATCAACAATACAAAAAAAAAACTGAAACAGTAAGTAATTACATTTATTATTTTAAAGACTGATAGTGACTGAGCCGTACGCTACTGCGAAAGCACTCGTATCTGCAGCCTTAATACGAATATGGTACAGGGAAAGTTGTATAATTCAAAAAAGAAATGTGTAGTGAGCTAGGATTTTGAAAATAAAAATCAACTGCTTAAAAAGACATTTATTCCTAAGGTCTAGAATAGACTAACTGCATATTTCATATTATCTCTAAAGAAAGACACAGAACGTGTTCTGTATACGTATTTCGACAACTAAGTTGTCATCACTCGACATTTTCAAAGCGGTATAAATCTATTACGGTGTTACTTTTGCAAAATATAACATGTGTACCTTTGAAGCTTGATGACAGTAGGATGAAATCGTAACATTGGATACTTAAGCCTAGCGGCATCTCTTAGAAAAACCGGTAATGACTTTCCGGTCTGGAAATGTTACCGCATCTTTTTAATTACTTAATTTCAATTGTATACTTTATCCATATGAAGTCATTATAAATTTTCTATATCTCACTGTTCTCTAAACCTTCTTTTCTATTAAAATAAAAAGTTTTAGTTATTTTTACTGCAATAATTTTGAAATTTATTTTAATTATCTAAAATCTTTAATATTTCCGTTTCGCCTCCTACCTTGATCCAATATTAATTTACTTTCTATTAATTGAAACTTATTCTCTTCTAGTTTTATTGTTAACTATGAATGATTTACAAGAATTACCACCTATTCAAAATTTACAAGTTATCAATACTTTAGAATAACATATGGCTTTATTTTATATCGAGACAAAGAAATATACTCTTACAACATTTGTTAAAAAATCTATCTTTTCTTATTATGTTTTCACAAGTAAATGTTTAGAATTAAATAGAGTAATACTAGACATATTTATTCAACATATATATACAATTTTGGTTTGTTTAAAACTTCATTTCATATACAGCGTGTTCTTAAATTTAGTAACTAATAAGTTTATATATTTTAATTGCAAGTTACTGAATTAATTTTACTTATTATAGGTCTTGTTATCGTTAAAATAACATTATATATATATATATATATATATATATATATATATATATATATACAGTATTGTGCAAATTAATGGAATCAAACACAATATAACCAAGAAAACCGTTTATTTGTCATATAATCACGATAAGATGGTATAAAATTATAAATTACTAGTAATTTAATAAGAGATATGCCCTCCTTTGACTGCGATGACAGCCTGAACTCTTTTCGGCATGGAATCTATTAATTTTCGACAGTTTTCCTTTATTTTCTCATCCCGAAACCACACCTGAATTACTGCTTCTATCAATTTTGTCTTCGTTGTATAGTCCATTTTATGTAACCTAGCTTTACAATTGGCCCACAGATTTTCAATTGGGTTTAAGTCTGTAGAATTGCCGTCGAGGTGAGTTGTTCCTTTTTCCTTGAAATATTTGACCACAACCTTCGATTCGTGGCATGGAGCTGAGTCCTGTTGGAAAATTGCACCTCCGTTTGGCTCACAGTAGCTCTTTATATTTCTGGCTGTTCATCATGCCTTCTATAGGCACCAGCGATCCAGTCCCCATGTACGAGAAACATCCCCAAAACATCTTCTTTACAGGATATTTGACAGTCTGATCGATATGAGCTGCAGTGAGTTTTTCATCTCCACTTTTTCTCACGAATTTTGATCGCTGCCCCTGCACCAACAAATGAGACTTGTCTGAGAACAACACCTTTCTCCAGTCTTCCTCATTCTATCCGGCATATTTCTTGGCCCAAATAAGCCTCTGCTTCATCATTCGTTGAGTGAGGAGTTGCTTCTTCTGTGGTCGAGTGGCTTTTCTCCCGGACTCTAAAAGTCTCCTATGAACTGTCGAGTCATGCACTTTCACTCCAGCGTCGGCTAAGTCTTTTTGTAGTTCAAAACTAGTTTTTCTTGTGTTCAGCTTGCTGTTTCTGACCAAGAAAGTGACATCCCGGGATGTCATCTTTCTCTTTCTCCCACATTTTCCCGCTCGTTTCACTTCAACTATTCCGGTATTCTTTTTTTGCTTTAGGATCTTGCTTACTGCTCCTCGACTAACAGCACATTCCTGAGCAATATCATTTAAGTGTGCTCACTTAATGTCACCAGTGATACAGGATATGTTTTTTGACATAAAACTACCGTCAGAACTGATCTAACAATGTTGCAACATGCAGAAAACTAAAAAAATAGTCATGATTCCATCAATTTGCACAATACTGTATATATATATATACAATGTACTCCAGAAGTGACCCGCAGGGTAGTATTCTCGGACCCACTTTATTTCTATTGTATTTTAATGATATTCATTCTCTCGATCATGGACCTAATAAACAATGCATCACAATTAATTATGCCGACGATACTACGCCTTTGGTCACAGGTAATTGATTGATTCTGTACTGGGAACAGTTCAGAACTGTACTAAAATCCTTTCAAATGTATGTTTTGGAATTCGTCGCTTGAGGAAACTCGTTGGTGAACAGGCGATACGAATGATATACTTTGGATGCTTTTATTCCAGAGTAAAGTGTGGCATTACTGTTTGGGGTAGCAGTACTGGTATGAATCGTATTTTCATAATACAAAAAAGAATTCTGAGAATAATGTATAACATGAATTTTAATCAATCATGTAGGGGCAATTTAGAAAACACTTATGGAATTTATATATTCGAGGTCCTATTTTTGCCTACAAACATAAAGACCTATTTAAAGAATATAGTTCATGATTATTCCACAAGGCATAAAACTAATTACTGTTATCCCAAACACCGCCTAACCCTGATAGAGAGTGGACTTCACTACTCTTACATTAAATTTTTTAAGAGTGTACCGGAATCATTAAAAAAAATTAAGGTATTCTCAATATTTTAAAAAAAGAGTTTGTGATTTCTTAATTGACATATGTATGTAGTATACAGTATATTTGAATATATAAATCGTGGTTCTCTACAGCTAGAATATGATGTGTAAGAATGTTTTAACACATATGTAATATATTGTATCTGTCATGACGCTTGCATTTTTTTTTATTTATACAATTAATTGCAATAAAGTTATTATTGTTATTATTATGTTACCCATACATATATCGTTTGTTGCCGACTTAAGCCTGTTAAGACAGTCACCATCTTGTATCGTAGTATGACCATTTTTAAATTTGGAGCTCACTTCTTTTGTTGAAGCACTATTATCAAGAGTTAGTTCCATCTCATTTTTAATTTTAGTTAGTCGTGAACCTATCGAAACGAAGTACGTAGTTACCGTTTCATTTTTAATTTTTTTCAATTTTAAAAATCGTATAAAAGTAATTTACTTCGCACTCGAACGAAAAGTTGTTGAATGTACATCAATGAATGACAACCCACAGTATAATGCAATGCCATCTAATCTAAGGACTATTTTAATAACTTAAAAAATTAAACTCTGTTTAATACCGTAACTGTTATCTATGTATTAACTCGAAGAATATTAATTTAAAAGAAAATAAAAACTCTAACGAAATTTAGCAAATGATTACCAAATAAACTTGTATTTTGATGTACTCCAGCGTCTCTTAATGAGACAGACTTGTTAAAGTAGATTTCATACAATGAACAGCCCAAACTATGACATCTATAAATTAATAATACACCTACAGGAAAACCCTAATAATTAGCACATAAATAACTCGAACAGAAACTTATTATATTTCCTAATAATATCGTAAATCTTCTCCGGCATCGCGGCAAAAACCGCTCCCCCAGCCATCGGGAAATTCACGGACAGAAGTCGAATTGCCCCATTAATAAGAGTAACGAGTGGGTCGGAGTTTTCGATAAGGTGGCAAGAAAAGAAATTTTCCGCTCGGTTTGAGAACGAGGATAGGTCGTGCGGTAGCCGCCGTCGTGCTGGAGTTTGTGATAGAAGGTAATTGGTAGATTCTATTAATACGAAAAATCGAAAAAGTTGCGGTGGAAATTGATTATATTTTACGTACAGTTCTGTAGAGAACCGTTGCGGGCGCGCACATACACACATACATACGTGGTATCGCCGGCGACAGGTAATAAGTTCAATTTGAACTTGCATCGCGTAGCTTTTCACCGGCTCCGAAATGCACACTTTTATCGAAGAATCAAAGGCAGAACGTTTCGACTGTATCAAAAAGAATAGAACAATACCATAATTCATTGAATTTAACCGAGTTTCAAGTTGGCAATTTTCATCAGAGTATATAAAATCGAAACTATTAAGGTTTATATTTTGTATGCAAAATAGACATATACGTAATTACTAACAGGCTGTTAATAATATACTATAGACCACGAAAGTTTACCGGTGTATCAATAACGCTGCAAAATACGAACATATACCGGCATTTGTCTAATTCATCGGTAGTCACATGTGTTGAAGAAAGATAGGCGCAAACGTTCTTCTAATAGAGTTACGCGCTACGTCTTGTCGAGAAATCGTGAAAAAATAGAAACAGACACATGTGTCGCGTATAATACAGATAAAACTGTATTTTGCCTTTTGACTTATGAAGTTTGTCTTTTCTACGATTCCGATATTGTTATATTCCTTGCACGAGGGTAGTTTCACAAGTAGTGAGAATGGAAAAGAAAAACGAATTTTTTAAATACAAAATAATTTTTATTTTTCAATATATTCTCCTAAAAGAGCAATACATTTATTCCAACGGTGCTCCAATGCCCTTATGCCATCTCTAAAATGCGATTCCGGAAGGCTTGCAAAATACTCATTTATGAAGATGATAAGCCCGTCGTCAGACGAAAATTTCTTTCCACCTAGTGCCGTTTTCAATTTTGGAAAAAGGTGGAAGTCGGAAGGGGCTAGATTCGGCGAATAAGGCGCATACGATACTAATTGGAAATGCAACTCTTGGATTGTGGACATCGCAACTGTGTTGGTATGCGAGGGAGCGTCGTCTTGGTGAAACAGAATCTTTTTCTTTGCCATTCCTGGCCGTTTATCACGAATCTCAACATTTAATTTTTGTAGAAGTTCTGCATAATATTGCCCATTTTTTGCGGCACCTTTCTAAAGGTAATCAATGAGCAAAATGCCCTTTGAATCCCCAAAAATTGATGCCATCACCTTGTTTGCCGATAAAGTGGTCTTCGCTTTCTTTGGAGGTGCAGAACCACGTACTAACCATTGTTTCGACTGTTGTTTAGTTTCTTGTGTACTGTAGTGTATCATCTTTCATCGCAAGTAACAAATCGCCTACAAAAATCAACTGGATTCCGCTTATAAAGGTCCAAACACTTATTGGAAATGTGCAAACGAGTGAACTTTTGATCAGTCGTAAGCAAACGCGGCACCCATCTTGCCGAAAGTTTGAAAAGGCCCAATTCTTTCGTTAAAATGTGGTGTACGCGTTCCGTTGAAATGTTTACCATGTCTGCTATCTCTCTCGCTTTGAGTCGTCGATCTTGCGTAATATTATTATGGATTTTTATAATCATTTCCTTAGAAGTCACGATTTTGGGTGCTCCAGAGCGCGCTTCATCAACACAGCTTGTTCTACCACGTTTAGCTTTCATATCCTTATTTTCGAAGTATTTAATCACCGCACGATACTCTGGTTTTTCCATTTTAACAAAACGACGTGTTGCTTCTTTTTCAATCAGCTGTCAAAAATAAACTAATCAACCGATTTATCTAAATATCGGAATGTAAACATATAAATAGACAACCTAAATTACAGTGCATTTGTTATACCAATTAGAGCGCCACCTATGTGTCATTCTCACTATTTGCCAACTATCCTCGTATTTTACCGCTGTTACGAGGGTGGTCCCAGAAGTACCCGACCCAACAAAGAAAACATAATCTCCTTTCAGTTCTATACACTTTCCCCAGAGATGTTCAATAAGTTCGATACCCACCTTTTTATAATAAGAACTGTCTTGCTTCTCAAAATAACCATTAACTGCCGACATCGCTTCTTCATCGTTGGAAAATCGTTGACCACTGAGCCATTTTATCAAGTTTGGGAACAGAAAATAATCCGAGGAGGCTAAATCTGGCGAATAGGGTTAATGAGGTAGCAATTCAAACTTTAATTCATTAATTTTGGTCATTGCAACAACGTTTCGCTCTGAAGCTGGTCATCAGTTTCAGTGTGACAGAGAGTAGCAGTAGTTGAGCGCTGAAGATATCCAATACGAATGGGTATGAAACGTCGGCAGTTATACCAGTGCCGCGGTTCCAGCCCGGAAGCCCAGAAGAAGATAGCATGGACCACGACCGTACCAGATTATTACCATGAAGTATTGTATTAAGAATAAAATACTTAATAATAAATGGGTCAACTAAATCACATAATTATATGAATACCTTAGAGTGATTAATTAAGGGGGTATGTTCCTGTTGTGGTCTATTTTCATTCATACTTTCATAATATATTCCTATAGAAATATATGGCAATATTGTGCTGTAGCGCCTACTTTCTAAGATGCGAAGGAAGTGTACATAAATACACATAATATTCGTCACCTATCCCTGATTTTTCCCCGAATATGTTAATGTTGTCTCCCCTCCTCACATCTCGTTTCTTAATTTAGCATCTAAATTACTCTGAACAATGATAATTCTTGCTAATCCTTCCAGTACAGAAGATATCTATATTACAATTACATATTAATAGTTAATAACTTTAGCAACAATATCGTAACCTTTTTTTTTTCTGTGCATTGAAACTTGAGAAATAGCTTTTTAAACAGAGAACTAATGTATGTGTACCTTTCTTCTTTACAAAGTAAGCCCAAAAAGACTTAGTAACTTAATAAGAACATGCAAACGAATTGGAAACTTCACTCTCCCTTAATCCTATCCATCCGAATTTTCCATTTGAGCGAACCTTAGGAAGTAGGTCAAGTGGGAGGAAGCACAAAAACAGTAACAACGGCCAGAAAGGAACAAAAGAAAAAAAATTCTTTATAAACTACAAGAAAAAGCAATTCGGCCAGATTTTAACGCGAAAGGTAACTAACTTCGTCAAATCGTAACTTCTCCTTTTGGAAAAGTCTCCTTGAAGAAGAATCAATACCATCGCTCTCTTTCGCGTGTGGCTGTTTTCTTTTTATGCGCGTAGAAAGCGGAACGGGACTGGTAAAGTTTCGGAGGCGGTTAATGCGAACCGAAAACATGTCCGTAAAACATTTATATTGTAGAATGTCAAAGAGATAATTCGAAATCTTTTGATTCTTCGAGAGTTTTCTGTCGACGCAGTCGAGTCATTTTTTTTTAATTCCTGAGGAAAAAAATTGGAAAAATAAAGCGCATTTATTTAAGGGAAGTATCTGTGGTGAATAACATGGTATCTCATGTTTTCCTGTCATCTTATAATGCGAATAATGTAGAAAACAAAACGAAATATTCGCGAAAGAAGTACATACATAACAGTGGCGGCTGGTCAGGTGAGGCAGTGCCTCACCATCTAAATCTTGGAATTATAACAAGAATAATATGTATACTTTTAAAATTCTTTATAAATTAATTATCATCTTTTATTCAGAATTTATCTTATAAACAATAAGAAAATAGTTTTAAATAAACCGGCATTACAAGCAAAGTACAAATTTATCATTTCATTTTAATTCCGTGCGAATGTACGAGCGCGTATACTTGCCCCGACCAACTTCATGCTTGATCTATGTATATCCCTACTAAACACGAATATTTGAGGCCCGGCCACTCATTGCCTCTCATTGAAAATTTATAACGCACTACAGCAGTCAAAAAAATTCTCAATTTCTATGGAAATTACAGTAAAGTATTAGCTACATATGTATTTAAGATAACAAAGAAGAAAAAATATTCAAAAAGTTAATAGATTTTTCTAACTTTATTGTGAGATTTTTGAATTTTTTAATAATATAGAAAGCATTATTAATAGGATAAATTAAGTATTTATTTAATGATATAAAGATGTCTAAAGGTTTACATTCTTCTTGTACAGTTTCTCAATATTTCCTCCACGCAAATAATATGTTTTAAGTTTTAACAGGAGTATTTTTATTGTTTCAAGTAGATATTATTTAGATATCAATCTGAAGCCAATTTAAACTGAGCCTCTCATCGAATCACAATCGCCGAACTACCGAATATACTCGAGGCTGACATTCTCGGCCCGAATCGCAAATAACAGCAGTTAAAGTTGGGGGAATAACAAAGTTAGATTAAATATTTTAATATTTGTTTAGTGATATTTTCAGTGATTTAAAAATTGTGAATATGGATTTAGAAAATGTAAAATACACAAGACATTGTAGATTTTTTAATAAGAAATACGTTCGTTGTTCTATCGGTAGAAGATCAATTATATGTCAAAAACCTTCCAAGACCAAACCCTGATTTATCAAAATGTCTTACAATACACGGTAAGTCTAACAGAAATTTCAATAATTCGTGGTATAACAAATGTAATTGGTTATGTGGTAGTATAAAAAGAAACAGATTATTTTGTTGGGCATGTATAATTTTTTCCACAAATACAGATAGTATTTGGAGTAAAACGGGTTATTTTGATCTTAAAAACTTGTCGCGATCAGTAGAAAAACATACTAAATCCAAACATCACATTTTAGCTACTTGTAAATTACATATGTTCGGAAAATATAATATCGCGGATGCGATAGATAATGTGAGGCGCAATCAAATGGAGAATTACAATAAAGAAGTTAGCCAAAATCGAGATATATTAAAGCGTTTAATTGATATTACTATATTTCTTTGTACACAGGAATTATCTTTCAGAGGACATAATGAAACAAATACTTCTGCAAACAGGGGAAATTTTAAAGAACTTGTTTTATTAACGGCAAAACATGATACCATTTTACAAAAATTCTTAGATGATAGCTCTGTATTTTTTGGCACATCGAAAACAATTCAAAACGAATTAATAGAATCAATTAATTTTATTGTAAAGAAAAAAATAGATTGTGAAATTTTTAATTCAGAATATTTTTCATGGCAAATAGACGAAACAACAGATATAACATGTAATTCGCAATTGTCTATTATTGTAAGATACACGATCGAGGGTAATATTGTTGAAAGGTTTTTAGGATTCTTTGATGTAAGTTCAGGTCGCACCTCTGATGATTTATTTAAATTGTTAACTAATATTTTTGAAAAATTTCAGTTTAATAGTAAACTAATTGCTCAAACGTATGACGGAGCGGCAGTTATGGCTGGGCATGTGAACGGTTTACAAACAAAAGTTAAAGAAATAGCTCCTCAAGCAATATTTACACACTGCCATGCACATATCTTGAATTTAGTGTTAGGAACATCTTGTAAGTCCATAACGTCTGTAAGAATATTTTTTTCAAATTTGTCAGGGTTTTCATCTTTTTTTTCCAAATCCACTAAGAGAACTCATGTGTTAAATTTAATCTGTCAAAAACATATACCATCAAACGCATCTACTCGTTGGAATTTCACTTCTAGGGCTGTTTTTACAATTCATGCGAACAAAAATAAGTTAATTGAAGTTTTTGATTTCATTGCAGAAAGTCCTGACTTTGATAGCATATCTATACGAGAAGCTTTTGGATTAAAAAATCTTCTTCTGGATAATGATTTTAATTTTCTTTTAGATACTTTTAAGTTAATATTTGGACAAACTGACGTTGTATTTTCAATATTACAAAACAAACTAACTGATGTTATTTATGCCAGAGATCGTTTACGTTTTTTGCTTGATAAGTTTAGAGAATTTCGGGAGTGTGATACATATTTCAGTACTGTATACGAAAATTCGGTGTCTGACGAATCTGTTGCACATAAAAGGCGTAGAATTGATGACGTTCCAGATACTAAACAAAATTATAGAAAATTATTTTTCGAAATTCTAGATACGTTTATTAGTCAAATTGAAATTAGATTTATTGATTTAGAAAAACTTGCTTTTTTTGATTTATTAACAGAAAGTAAATTTGAAGAATATTCGAAGGCATTTCCTCAGAGGCTCTTAAATAATTTGTTTGAACAATATAAATTTTTTGATCAAATTCAATTAAAAAATGAATTAGCTGTTATTTATAGTGACATGCAACTCCTTGGTAATTCTAAAACACCATGTGAAATGTTAAGATTTATGCACGAACAAAAGTTAGCCATCTGTATGCCAGAACTTTTTAAATTGCTAAGTATAGTAGTTACCATACCGGTAACTTCCGCGTCCGTTGAGCGAAGTTTTTCCACATTGAAACGTATAAAATCGTATGTTAGAAATTCAATTGGACAACAAAGACTTAGTAACTGTGCACTAATTGCAATCGAAAAGGAATTGGTTAAAACGATGACGAGGGATGAACGATTTTATAATGATGTAATTGATTATTTTGCTAACACAAAAAACCGGAGGATACCTTTGCTATACAAGAAGTAAAATCTATTAAATGTAATTCTACGTGCAATGCCAATAAAGGAAATTCTCTGTATTTTAAAATATTTTCATTTTGCATGTAATTTTGAAATTTTGTTATTGGATTGTTGTTGATTTATATATATACATATATATGTATATATTTGTTATATTATTAAATTTTATATTATAATAGGAATGTATTTATTTTTTATTTTTAAATCCTAGAAGATTGAGTTCTTATTTTTGATTAATGTTTTTAGAATTTGTTTGATTTTTTAGAATATTTATTTTCGTTTCACAAGGGTTTGCTTTGAAACTTCGTTTTCCCTTAAAAATCGAATGGGGCGCGATATAGGGCTCAGTTCACGTCTGGCAGCCCTGTTTGTACTGGAAGCCCTATATATACATATATATATAAATATATATAAACTGTTTTTATATGTAGTAGGTATATAGAGTTTATTAATCAATTGTAAACAATTTTGAATATTTATTATTCTATCTGCCTCACCATGTCAAATACTCACGAGCCGCCACTGATACATAAACATATACAAAAAATACATTTTAGATCTCTCTCTAGAAACGTGAATGGCTTTCAAAAAAACAAAACAAAAATTGATGGGAAATCTTTTTCTTTCAATTGTTAAAAATAACATCCTTTAGTAAAAATAATAAAAATAATACTACAATATTTGTATGTATAAATATGAATTATATACATTGGACATATTCTATAAATGTAATCTAATCAACGCATGGTTCAAACTGATAATTTGTTGTCGGTAGCGATCAGTATTAACTATTTCACCAGGTTTCAACAGTTCGTAATACCCCGCGCCACTCTGGTCTCACTAAATACAGAGCATTGTCTTGCAACCAAAATGATTTGGCCTTGGAGTCGATGGACCGGCTTCGCCAAGTGATAACTATGATTTTTTGCGCTTAAAGTTTTTGAAATAAATCTATTTTTTTTCACCCGTTGCTGTTCGATGCAGAAATGACTTCCGATCATACCTTTGAAGTAGCTTTTGACAAACGATTTTTTGATTTTCCTTTTGCCAGTCAATCGATCTGACACTCATTTTCCCATCTTTTGGATTTTTCCCATTGTTCGTAATTGGTCGATAATCGTTTCTTGGGCCACATCTAACGCTTCTGCCAATTGTTTTTGAGTCTGAGTTGGATTTTCATCCGTTAACTGCTGCAGTTTCGCATCTTCATACTTTTTCGGTTTACCAGAATGTTCTTTATTTTCCACATCGAAGTCACTACTTTTGAACTATCGTTAGCACGCCTCATGTATTTTTATGGTTGGAGCATGCTCACCGTAAGTTCCTACCAGCAAACGATGACTTTCAGCGGCTTTTTTTTTTAATTAAATAAGAAAAGTAATGCGTGTTGCAAATGCACTTTTTCAGGCACGAAACTCGACGTTTTCAAAGAGGTATAAATCTATGACAGTGTTACTTTCGCAAAATATAACATGCATGGCTTGAAAGCTTGATGCCATGTTTGTCAAATCATAATATGGCATACAGCGACATCTGTTAGCAAAACCGGTAATGACTTTCTGGTACATCTCACACATGTCAAAAAATGCATAACCTTTTGGGTGTGCGATTTGTTATCGCATTTAAAATTTATGCCTTTTTAAACTTTGATCGGTTTCTAGTATCGTAACTGTAAGTCTTTCTGACCAACACTATCCCTAACTACTAGTAAATTCTCTCTATTTGGTGTAGCAATAGTATCAGATGGTATCGCCGTGTATGCTGTATACGTCAGCTTTCTTTCTGTTCGGAAATCCAGCTAGGTCAGGATTTGTCACTCCATCCCATACAATTCTCCATACAATCTTCTTTCCTTGCAATCTTATAGTTAGGTTAAGTGTTGCTAAGAAAACCAACAGCCACAACACATAGCTTAATGCTGTGGAACTTGTCTGGTTATATGGCGTTCAACTATACGATTCTGCCTCCAATTCAATCATTGATATAGTGTGAAACGTGTTCATTCGTGAATTTTGCGCATGGTTATTAACGTTCTAAGGTTTGTGCCTGGTCAAGTGATCAACCACGACATGAATGTCGTAAGTGTTAAAGAAAAAATAAGAATATAAACAAAGATTATAAAATCTTGTAGTAAAGGAGGAGTACTCCTGATCGTCCTCTTTCATGTCTTGCTAAATTTCTCAGAATAATTGGGAGGACAGATGATGAATAATTGCAGAAAGAACTTCTAGATTATTTAAAAGAATTAGCTCTTTGTAAAAAACTAATTTGGTTAAAAGTAGACCTACTTTTTTTGAGGCATACTCTTAACTAGAAATTATACATAAATTAGTAATTCTATCGATAATTCCTGTATATTTCAGGTTTTTTCGTTTAATAGAAGTAGGAATTCTGACATCACATTGATTAAAACGCGACACGTTTAAGTTGTTATCAATTCATTAGAATTTAGGTCTCTTTGCCTACACTCAATCACTTAAATAGTTTTAATTATGCTTTGTTACCAAACATAAACTTCCGTAGTTTCCGCGTCCAATTCCGAGAAAGTTCTAAAGAAGTAAGCGATCCTATTAAAAAGATATCGCGAATTCCGGAAGTACAAGCGCAAAGAATTATTTTGTAAACGTGTCTTCACACCATGTGTTTTAACATTTATTTAAGTGACGTTTATGCGGTCCTTCTCATTAGAAAGGAAAAACGGGCGTAATTCTCCGTGTTTCCCCCCTCGTCGTCCCTCATCTAGCACTATCTTCCTCTCTTGCTCTTTGTTCCAGTCAAATGCCATCTAAATAACAGTCACGGACGCTTTTTATGTCTCGTTCAAATTAAATTACAGTTACGCCTGGATGATGACGGTTTGTCCAATGTAAAAGTAATTTTGTGAAGTGAATCGCCGCCCTGTTAAGAGGGAAAGGGGTTTTTCTGCCGTTCTAATCAGTATTCGGGCGGGTGAAAGGCTCGTGGTCGTGTCTACTTATTCGAATTTAAATTCTATTATGTAAATTTCCAGTGGCGTGGAATAATGGGGGGCTAATCTTTTTATATGACTATAAGGAACGCCTAAGGACCCGAAATTATATAATTTTATGGTTATTCGAGGCATTGCTTGATGATTTGAGGCGACTCGTAACGTTTTTTCTTTCCCTTAAAGATAAGAATTATTATGCTTCCTATTCGTATTTCTGTTGAGATTTTTGAAATATTTAGTTTAATGACTGTTACGTTCAGTGACAAAAGTGTGAATTGAAATCGAACCTTATTTTAAAATTACGTAAGAGAGCTCTGAGTTCGATGAATTTTGGTGTATCGTACAAGGATAAAAAAATATTCGAAAAGCGTTTCCTTTACAACTTGTTTTTTTATATTGACACAAAAAATGTGCCTTGTGTATCTCATGAAAGCAAGAAGTTCAATCTGTTTCTACTATTAGGTAAGCCTCGAAGCTAATGAAAAAGGAAAATGTTTATTGTAAATGCCTTCCAGTTTTTTCGTTCAAAAATTATTGAAAGGAAGCAGAGCAAGGGTGACTTGCGTCTATATATGCGACAACTACAACAACAATTTTTACATAATTGCAAATGTAGCAACCACAATTAACTTTGTCCTATCGCATATACGAAGGGTGTTTCCAATTATGTGGGAATTGGTGCCATAATTAAATAACGCAAAACTTATACGCAATGTTATTGATGCTAGACAAATCTTGACATGTTTATGCAACTATCTAGTGCAACATTGTTCAGTCTGATTCAGGTATTCGACTGATGCAGACGCGTTTTAGTAGCACTGTTTTTATAATCATGGAACACGCGGCAAAATCTCAAAGAGCGATAATTTTCTTTTTGTGGAAAGAAGATGTGAAAACGTCAGAAATTATTAGTCGTCTGCAAGGAGTATGTGGTGAATCTGCAACATCCAAAAGTACTGTTTATCGGTGGATCGATCGTTTTAAAGCCGGTAGAACATCACTAGAAGACGATCCACGCAGTGGGCGGCCAAGCACGTCGCTAAATTAAAGAAACATTACTGCCATCGAAAACCTACTGAAAGACGACAGGCGAATGACTATTCGTCAAATTAGTGTACACCGTGACATCTTGCATGATTGTTTGGACGTTAGCAAGGTTTCGGCGCGCTGGGTGCCAAGGCTGTTGGGACCAGAACAGAAACTCAATAGGTCCGATACTTGTCGTCAACTTCAAGAGCTGTTAGCCCGTTACGGTGATGAATTTTGGCAACGAATAATAACCACTGACGAAGCGTGGATTCCTTATTTCAATCCTGAGACGAAAAGTCAATCCAAAGAATGGCGCAAACCTGAAGAAGGGCGTCCACTTAAGGCGCGTGCAGTTCCGTCTATTGGAAAGGTAATGCTTACTGTAGTCTGGGATTGCGAAGGGATTATTTTCATGAATTATCTGCCGGGACGTACTACACTTAATGCAGAATATTACTCAAATTTATTATCCGGACCACTGCGACAGGCACTAGTCAAAAACGGCCTGGAAAGTTGCATAAGCGTCCGTTATTACAACAGTGTTCGATATGAAAGTTTAACTGACGTAAAACGTGCCATAAATAGGTGGATCGACAAGACACCGAAAAACTTCTTTGAGGACGGTTAAAAAATTAGTTTATCGTTGGGATAAATGTATTCAGTTAAATGGAGATTATGTTAAAAAACGACATTGTAATATTAACGAAAATTAACAAAATTATAAAAATTATATGTATTTCCCAGAATTTTGGAAACATTCCTCGTATATAGGACAAAGTTAACTATGGTTGCTGCATTTACAATTATGTAAAAGTTAGTAGTTGAATGGTGATAAAGTAGTGAATTTTTAGAAACAGCTTATCTGAGGAAAAGCTTGAATTCGAAGATATTAAATTTCGATTAGTTATTTAATATTTTAAGAAAGGATAGTGTCGTCTGTAACGTTTGGTCTTCCACTCTTTAAATATTAAATAACTAACCAAAATTTGAAATATTCACTCATTGATTTTGTTCATGACATGTTTTTAGAAGATGAGCAAATCTAACTCAAGCATTGCACATTTCACATGAACGTGTGTTCCACACAGTTCATAAGAAAAACAGCGCTAAAAAATGCCAAAGGTATACTCTTTTTGGACAATACTGCTACTCGCAAGCCGTTGATAGCACTACAAAAAATTAACTAAATTGGTTTTGTATTATTATGCATTCCAAAAATTTGAAAAGCATTTGAGGAGTAAAAGATTTATGACATGTAAAAAAACCACATGTACTGCTGACTTTTTTTACAGCTTAGAAGTACTTAATAAATTTTCTGGACAATAAAATTTTGTTTTGCAATATTGTGATATTTTACGAGGGATGCCTTTTATGTTTTTACAAACGACGAGTAATTGGCATTATTGTGTCATTACTATTTTCATAAAATTCAAAAAATTTATCATTGTGAAAACAACGGCAGCTTAAAAATAAACCGAGTAGTTTGTTTCTAGTGAACGTTTAAAAAAACAGTTTTGTGACATAATAGAAATTTCAGGCGAAGGTTTAAATTAGATGATTTTTTATAAATTTATTAAAGGCCTAATTCAACAACAATGCATAGAATCGTATCATTCAACTTATAGTAGTGAAGTACCGTGTCAAAAAGCCAGCATGTGACTTAGAGTGAGACAAAGGCATCCTTAGGCACATCGAAGACTCCAATACATTAAATTTTTCATGATTATTTAGCGGTGAAAAAGTTCCGTTTCTGATTGATTCTGCATAATTTGACTGAAGCTCCAAAAAAAGCTCCCGCTCAAGAAATTCGAAATGTATAACTGCAAAATTCGTATGCAACATAGTAGCAGGTGTTGAAACTTTGTTATATTCGTATGAACCGGAAACTGAACAACAATCCATTATTTAGATATTCTAAGATGAACTGAATCCTACAGAAGTTATTCATTCACGAAGCACTTCCAAGGAAATGATCGATTGTTGCCTCAGTTGTACTGGACTTGGTGTAACCATTCAGAGAATCGAAGAATAGTTAATGCTAAATGGTGTATAATAAATTGTTTGCCAGAAGTCACCTACAAAATCAGGAAAACAACGCATCTTTCTGTATCATGACAATGGCTGCACACTGCATACACAGCATGTCAAACAATTGATTATTTGAAGCAGAAAAACATCAAACTAATGCTTCATTGTCAGGTGCATTCGTCTGATTTATCGTCTAACCCTTTCTTTTGGATTGACGTCGGATTAATGTCGGACAAAAATGCGTGGACAGCGATTTCAAGAAGCTGTCGAAACCTTCGCGAACAATATAGTCGATAAACCAACTTCAGAGTAGAAAAATATTTCGAGAATTAATTTGAAAGCATACAAAATTGTAAAAATCTTGGAGGTGGTTTGTTTCTAAAAAAAAATTTTCTTTCCCAATTTTTGTAAAAACGTAAGAGACGCCCCTCGTATATAGTTACATACACCTTTTATTTTTATATTATTTCATATTTTGACGATATGTGTATTTTATTGATAAAGTATAATATCATTATTTTAATCCAACACCATCGATATTTTGTAGATTGCCCATCTTGTTATTGTTATCTGGTTCCGTTACGGAAACAAATCTATCTCAATGATCCCTTTCTCCCCTATTTTCGTTCATCTTTTGCCGCGAAGCCCCGAAAGAAGAGCAAAAAACCCATACCTCAGCATTCAAGTAATAATATCTGTACGATTTATCACAATCACCCGATAAATCTTCCAACAACCGAACTACTCAACTCAAAACAAACTTAAACAAAGGCCGAGATGCCCGCCGCCTTTTCTCTCCCTCGTTCTCGACTCCGAGAAGAAAACTTTTCGGTAGGCGAGCTCTTGTAAGATGTCTAACGCGCGAGAAAGGAATTAATATGCGGCGGCATCGGTTTCGAGTATTACGGAAGTTGCTGCAAATGGTACATCGTAAATAAAGAATTTATTAGTCATTGCTCGTCCTCCAAAAAGTTAGGCCGAACGAAAAAAATTCAAATGTGATGTTACTACGTACCGAAACGCTTTTTCATATCCTTGTTACACCTCTTATTGACATTTTTAATTAACGAATTCCGAGACGTGTTTAAGGATTCTTAAGTGCTAGCAGTAGAGAGTAAATCTTCGTGAAATTAGCGAAAGCTGAGATTATAGGGGTGGCTGGTGGTTAAAGTGTGAAGTGCTTGATGTAGATGGTGTGAGGAAAGTGAGGAGTGAAGTGTATGAAAGCCAAATTAGTTTTTAAGTTTAATCTAATTTTAATAATTTGAAACTTATACTTCGAACGAGATACTTGTCTCTACAGAAAGGTACCTCCTATAAAGATGAGCTTCTTAAGCACGGGGAAGTTGAGGTATTTAAAGTGAGTTCTACTTTATCTTGTAAACATTTTCAATGCATTTAACACATGGATCAATAAGTCTCGAGACTAACAATGAGAACAACATTTTTTTTGCAAAATTTTTTTTTATTCATCAACATAATCACCTTTTAGGGTGATACAATGGTTCCAACGCTTTTCCAATTTTTCAATACCATGTTTATAAAAAAATTTATCTTTCGCTTCAAAATAAGCTCCAGTTTCAGCGATGACCTCCTCATTTGAGCCAAATCGTTTTCCCTGGAGCATTTTTTTTAAGATCAGCAAAGAGCCAGTAGTCACTGGGGGCTAAATCTGGCGAATATGGGGGGTGGGGAAGCAGATCAAAACCCAATTCGTTCAATTTTGCCATTGTTTTCATCGACTTGTGGCAGGGTGCATTGTCTTGGTGAAAAAGGACTTTTTTTCTCTGCATGTGCGGTCGTTTTTTTGCGATTTCCTCCTTCAAACGCACCAGTAAGTCAATATAATAATCACTGTTGATCGATTTACCTTTTTCGAGGTAGTCAATGAAAATCACGCCATGTGTATCCCAAAAAACTGACGCCAGGACTTTGCCAGCTGACTGCTGTGTTTTCGGACGTTTCGGACGGCTTTCGCCAGCTGTGCGCCACTCAGATGACTGCCGCTTCGACTCTGGAGTGTAGTGATGTATCCATGTTTCGTCCATGGTCACGTAACGACGCAAGAAATCTTTTTTGTTGCGAGTAAATAGCGATAAACAGCTTTCTGAATCATCGACTCGTTGCTGTTTTTGTTCCATCGAGAGCAATCGCGGCACCCACTTGGAAAAAACCTTTTTCATGCTCAATTTTTCATGAAGGATAGTAAATACACTTCCATATGATATCTGTGTCATCTCAGCAATCTCACGGAGCTTCACTTTACGATCTTTCATTATAATTTTTGTCACTTCACTCACATTTTCCGGTGTAACGGCTTCCACAGGTCTACCCGAGCGTTCCGCGTCATTTGTGTCGGTACGACCACGTTTAAACTCGGCAAACCACCGACAAATCGTTACTTTTGATGGACAAGAGTCCGGGTAACATTTTTCAATCCATTGTTTTGCTTGCGTGGTGTTTTTACCCATTAAAAAACAATGTTTTATCAGAACACGAAACTCGGTTTTTTCCAATGTTTAAACAAACTACAAAACGACTTTACTCCAACCTCGATAACTCAGCTGTTTCTGGTCCGATCGACTTAAAATTTTGACACGTTTCAAGCAAAGGTTAGTACTCTAGAAAGACGTGGTTACTGGTTTACTACGAGCGCCATCTATGGGTTAGTCTCGGGACTTATTGATCCATGTGTTAGAATCCGCAAATTTAGAATTAACTTCCCAAACATCACTCCCACTGATTTCGTTCATTTTCTGACATTAAGGGTCAAATTTCCTACTTCGAGTCCAATTTATATATTTTCCGAAAGAAAATTTCCAAAAACTATCGGTAGTTTTTCCCTAAGATATACTTATATGCCTAGCGACTTAGAAATTGCAACAGTACTTTATTAAATGCATATGCAATTGCATGTATACGAGGTATGGCAATTAAATAACGAGACTGTGCTCCTTCCATCGCGTAGCTGCATCGGCGAGTCTGTAATTGGAATGTCGTCGACCTTGACACTTTCCAAACAATGTAGTTTCGTCTCTCTGTCTTCTTTAGTTTACTTTCGAGATTTAATTGTAGAGAACGCTATTACTTAGTAGTGCTGACGTAAAAATCGAGTAGCGAATTAACCTGAAATTCTCTGTTAAATTAAAAAAATCACCAACAGAATGTTTGCAAATGCGAAAACACGTGTTTGGTGATAATACTATGTCACGTGCGCGAGTTTTCGAATGGCACAAACGGTTTTCTGAAGGTCGAGAAAAAATCGATGGCGAACGTCCTAGTCAATCTGTGACTGCAAGAACTGAAAGAGCTTTCAGAAAATTCATGAAACTGTGTGGAAACATCGACGTTTGATCATTCGGATGATTGCGCCGATGTGGTAAACAGTAACAAAAAAAAATGGTAAGACACGTTTAACATGATGAATTAAACATCAATTAAACATTACAGAAGTAGCACAAAAAAACTCAGGAACAAAAAGATAATCGGATGAACATTTGTTCTGATATCACGGAAGGAATCACAGAAAAACCAGACATGCTTATCAAAATCATCACATATGATAACATTTGGATTTTCAAGTATGACCCGGAAACAAAGTGGTAATCAATGTACTCGAAGACTGCCGGATCGCCAAGATAAAAAAGTTGAAGGCAATTCTGGTCGTGTTCTTCGATATCAAGGGTGTTATCATGACTGACTAGGTGCCTGAGGCCCAGAGATGTTCAATAAGTTCACTACCCTTTTTATAATAAAAACTGTCTTGCTCCTCAAAATAGCCATAACTGCCGACATCACTTCTTCATCGTTGGAAAATCTTTGACCACCGAGCCATTTTTTCAAGTTTGACAACGAAAATAAGCCAAGGATGCCAAATCTGGCGAATAGAGTGCATGAGGTAGCAATTCAAACTTTAATTCATTAATTTTGGCCATTGCAATATCGGGTTTGTGAGCTGGTGCATTGTCTTGATGAAACAACACTTCCTTCTTAGCCAAATGCAGCCGTTTTTGCTTGATTTCTTCGCTCAAATGTTGCAATAAATTCGCATAATACTCGCCGTTGATAGATTTTCCTTTTTTAAGATAGTCAATGAAAATTATTCCACCTTGCCTGCAGATGAGTCCGTCTTCCCTTTGGAGCCGATTCTCCCTTTTCAGTCCATTGTTTTGATTGGCCTTTTGCATCGGGTGTGAAGTGGCGGACCTATGTTTCATCCATGGTTATGAAACGGCGCAAAAATTCTCCTTTGTTGCTGTGAAACTTCGCTAAATATTCAATTGAAACATCTTCATGACACTGTTTTTGCTCGAGTGTGAGCAAACGTAACACCCATCTTGCACACAGCTTTCTCATTTTCAAATTTTCAGATAATAGGCGATGTACCGCACTTTTTGAAATGTCTGCTAGCTCGCGCACTTTCAGCCCACGATCATCCAGTACCGCTTTGTGGATTTTCTTCACCATTTCTGGAGTCGTCACCTCATTTGGTCGACCACTACGATGCTCGTCTTGGCTCGTATAGCCTCGCTTAAACTCTGCTATCCAATATTTCACTATTGTAAATGAAGGAACAGACTCGCCCAGAGTAGAGTTCAGTTCAGTTTTATATCGGTTAGGCGGCAGCCTTTCAAATAAAAATATTGTATCACATAACGATGACCAATTTTCTCCATTTTTACAAATTCGCTGAAAACGTTCACTATTGATGGCTGCCAAACAAATACTAAACAACGTGGCGTCTTCAAACTTGAAACATATGCTTTATAGTTTGTGTACTTTCTAATACAATGATATCTTTCAAACAACTACCACCAGTTCTAGGTCAGGTCAGGTACTTATTGGACCACCCTCGTATTTTCAGAAGGCTACTTTCAATGTTCAGTTCAGCACTGTATATTTTAAGATTAAAGTAACTAATTGGCGCTCAACGTGGAACAGAGAAGACCCTTATCTAATTTTACTATTATATCTTTGCTTATTTGTTTGTCTTTTAGCCTATATTGATATCTCGGAAGTAATATCGAAATCGAATTATTGCTAATTATTTACACCCATAATGCATGCATAAACATTACTCTTGGATATGTGTTTTTCTTTCTCAGTTTCACAGTGTTATGTTAATTTGTGTGGGAATTATCTACTGTTTCATTTTACGTTATCGCGTCTACAAATTTGTATATTTAACAACCCACGATAAGAAATTTCCTTTCGAAAGTAATGCCTACAAATTTACGGTTGTTCTCTATAAATAAAACTAAATTCATGGAATTTATCTTAATCTTAAAACCGATATTACTTCGGTACATGTTCGAATCTTTTCCTATTATATTCCAATGTATGTGTGTGGACATTGTGTGTTGATCGGTAATAAAATCTCTTGCATAAAAACTTATCAAGATACGATATAATTACACGGTGTCTAGGTTCCGTTGCTGCTGCTACTGCTGGTTATTATTGTTATTGCCGTCACGCAGTTATGTAAGCGTACTGGCGGACCATCGAGACCGAGATAAGACAATAAAGTTTCGAAATCGATGGGGGAATATAACAGCTTTCCCTTAATCCCTTTTCAAAATAGTTCTGGTTGGAAATTAGGAAGTTAGACGACGACAAACTCGCGTCGAATTAATCCAGGCATTCGCCTTTCTTATGGCTCTTTTTTACTGCGTACGATAATAGAAATTTAATGTTTTAGTGGGATCAGTCGTTTTAGTTCAAGTCGGGAGACTTACTTCCTCTCGAGTCATGTAAATGAGGGTTTATAAAGATCATTTTCCAAGTTCTAATATTAGTAAAAATTTAGTTTTAGTATCTATTTCTTTTCTTGTCACATTCATTTCTATATATAGCAGTAATAATATATTCTCAGTTAATCAAAAAAAGCAAAAAAACCCATATCGCATCAACATTCATAAACTATACGATTTCGACAACTAAGCTGTCA
The DNA here is from genome assembly GCA_031893035.1 of Dermolepida albohirtum. Classification (NCBI taxonomy): domain Eukaryota; kingdom Metazoa; phylum Arthropoda; class Insecta; order Coleoptera; family Scarabaeidae; genus Dermolepida; species Dermolepida albohirtum. Next base: position 273,170 of record JAVIWB010003301.1, read on the forward strand.
CCGTCAGCATATTATTACTCACAGTGTAACAAAATTCCGCACATTCATATCGCCAAAACCAAAAGAAATACTGACGTTCACAAGATTTCTGTTAAATTCATATTTCTTAGTTTTAATAGCTAACATTTGTACTAACGCACTTCCCCGCAATCACTTAAATACCTTTTTTTAACGATCGTGTCTGCCAGGAACTCATAGAGGCCAAAATATGGTATCGGACCGGTTGCCTAAATTTTCAATCCTTTTTTTAAATATCGTGCTTACATTTAAAGTTATTCAAATTTGGTGCAAGTGCCGGGACATTCTTTATTTACTTAATAGATTCATAAGAAGCGCGCTCTTTCTTAAATCATATATTTGGTTGAAAAATTCGACTATAAATTTTTGAAATATTCTTAAAATTTTGACGTATATCTTAAATTCAAATTGATTACTTAACCTTCAAAGTTATTTATGTTTCTGCATTATCATACGTGCAATACAAAGAACAAATATTTTAATATTATCTTTCTTGAGACTATTAGATCATAACAAGATATGAAAGAAATATCTGGAACTATTTTTTCTGAGAAATCAATCATCAAAAATGTTTTCCTCTTGTTACATCGATTCGACAACACCCTGTATAATTATGGTAAATTCATAACACTAATTTGTGAAAAATCGTAGCCCAGCACACTGCTAATATAATTTCCATCAGATTTTTTAATAATACGGGAGTTAGGACATTTTCTGACAACCGCAGATTAGTTCTATGGAGTTAAAATGCAGATATATGTAGATATCATTCTTCAGTAGACCAATTTTACTATATATTAAATGTACCTAAAACTTTATTTAGTATATATCAGTCCCGGAGTAATATTTGATTTGTATTAAATATTTGTAAACTTGACATTTTCCCGAACGGTTCCTTTTTAATTTTGGTGGAGGCGCCGGCACTTCTCTTCTTACTTGCTTGCACATTAATTCAAATATTTATTTATTTGTATACAGAATCAGCAAGTAATATCATTTATTTGAAGTATTTTTACTATTAAATATACTTTACATTGATAAATTAGGGTTTACGAGAGTAGTCGTTTATATTTCGGGAACTGGCAACACTGTTAGTGTTGACTACGATCTGATGATTGCATCGTAAAGTCTGTCATTTTTTAACAATGTATTTACTTTGACAGTTTTATTATCCGGTCGCTATTTCTATTGTTGATACTAACTTGAGAACTTTATGTCAGCCAAGCAATGGAATTTACTCGCGAGCATTTTCGTGCAATTATTTTTCATAACTTTCGGCGTGGATTATCTCAACAAGAATGCATCGACGAGTTGAATTCTTCATATGGTACGAAGCACCATCGAAAATTACAGTATATCATTGGTGTAGTGAATACAAACTTGGACGGTGTTCTTTGGACGCTGAATTTCGTGAAGGTTGTCCCACAAATGTTGTTGTGTCGGAAAACATTCATGCAGTGTCTGACTTGGTAATGGAAGACCGCCATGTGACATATCGTGAGATCGAGGCATCCCTAAGTATTAGTAACACCAGCGTGCATAAGATCCTGCATGAACATTTAGCCTTTAAGAAGCTATGTTCACCTTGGGTACCACATAATTTGACAACCGCTCAAAAAAGGAATGCACAAAAAATACAATGTCGGTGCTTCAAAGAACATATATAAAGTCGTCACAGGTAATGAATCCTGGATCTATACGTATGTGCCCGATAGTCAACCGCAGTCAACTGTGCGGGTATTCCAAGATGAGCCAAAACCAATAAAAATTGTTCGCGCCCAATGCACATCGAAATAAATTGTCGCCTGTTTTATCGGAAAAACCAGTCACGTTGCAACCGTGCCTTTAGAGAGTTGTAGAACGGTCAATTCCGAATGGTACACAACTATTTGTTGGTCAAAAGTTTTTGAAGAAATAAGGAAAACAAACCCTAAGCGACAGATCATTCTCCAACATGGTAATGCGAGCTCTCACATGTCGGTTCAAACAATTGAATATTTGACCGCGCAAAACATTGAATTGATGACCCATCCGCCGTACATCCCTGACCTAACACCCTGTTATTTCTTTTTGTTCCCACACGTGAAGAATAAACTTCGTGTTCAACGGTTTTCTACGCCGGAAGAGGCAGTTGAGGCATTCAAAACTCATATTTTGGAGATACCGCCTTCAGAGTGGCAGCAATGCTTTTCGGATTAGTTTAAACAAATGCACAAGTGCGTTGATTTTTAAGGCGAATATTTTGAAAAGCAATAAAACTATTTTCGATAATAAGAAATTTTTTTTGTTTGCTATTCCCGAAATATAAACGGCTACTCTCGTACTAGTTGACCGGACACAAGATATGATTTAATTAAAAATGATTGTAACGGAAGACGAAGTTATACGGAATGTATACTTGTCCATCATAATCGTCTTGTTAATTTAATTTGAAGTAGTCTCTGCCATATACTAATTCTTCAAATATTTACTTTTAAATTTGTGTTTTTATTATTTCGTTAACCACCTCCAGTTTCCAAAAAGTGACTTCAAGGTATAGAAATTTACACTTTTACTTTCTCGAAACATTTCAGCAAAAGTTTATTTTGTTTTCCCATATCCAATTAACCTGTTGTCTTCCAATCCTTTATTCTTGACAAATCTGATGTTTTCATGGAGAGGGTGAAACTAGTTCATAGAAATATTTGTGTTATATTATCTGGCGCTTCCTTTTATTATCAATTATGTAGGATATCTCTTAATTATTTTGAGCAGTGCAGTAGTACGACATTCAAAAATAGATTTAAATATTTTTAGCACCAAATTTTTTGAATACGACAAAAATTGGTGTCCCTTATACTGGAATATATAAGAATGTCGTTACTCTTGTCAATTAATTTTTTTTTTTCTGTTTCAGGTAAGAGATTACTTCTTTAACAAGATTAGTTCTTTTTGAGGAAAAGTGTGAGTGGTTTTTTATTAATTTTCCATGCTTTTATTCATTAATTTAGTGTCATATAGTACATAACGCCGTAGCCTTGGTAACGTACCTATAAATTTATTTCATATTTCTGTCAGATAGTTATTACAAACATTACTTGGTGATGAATGTTTAAATAAAAATAGAATAATTCTTATTTGAAAAAATAACCTATACTATCGTGGCCATATGTTTAGATACTCTTAGCAAAACCAGATGTTATTGTCACCGATGTATTTCTGAAAAATGGTGCAGGTCGTACATGTAGATCAGACCAGAATAACAATATTTTTATGAATCAATATTTTAATCTTTGTTAGGGAATAGTGGTGTAATTATAAGAATGACCTGTTTTTATATTTATTTATTGCAGTAGCGTGCGGTTGTAGAGTAAGAGAAAGGGATATTTTGTGCGTGATTTGTTTCCATTATTCTGATAAAGAATATCAAATAATGCCTAAGACGCGCGAAGTAACAGAAGCGGACAGTGGACAGTGAATTATTGGGCCAAAATCATGTGGTCCGACGAATCCAACATACAGGTACGCTATGAATAATGTTGATATTTGTATTAGCGATATTGATATTAAAGTCGACGCACTTTCATGCAATAGAAATCAATTGAAACAGTAAAGTAACTTTAACATTTTTACATACTGGTTTTCAGCCAATCTGTTGCAAAGTACGTTTAACTCAGGAAAACGGAAGCCTATCGTCCTGATTGCTTTGTATCAATGACGAAATTCGGTGAAGGCGTGTGATGAGGCGAACATGGATGCCCATCCATGTTCGCCTCAAGCGTTGGAGAGGAGTTTGTGTGCGACAGCATCATGAATAGTCGGCGATACCTCGGCATGTTGGAGGAAGTTCTAGAACCGTCTGCATTAAAATTATTTGATGAAGACGATTCAGAATAACGCATCCTGCCACAAATAACGCGAAGTAATGTGTTGGTTCGCTGAAAATGACGTGCGCGTATTAAAGTGGCCAGCACAATCTCCAGACCTGTCACCCATTGTACATTTATGGAAAGTATTGAAGGAAAGGGTGTCCAGGTACAAATGCGGGTCTAAAAGATAAAATTTTGGAAGAATGGGAGAAAATTCCAGCACAACTGTGTCACAATCTTGTATCCAGCATGCCACGCACTATCCGTTAAAAGCTTTTTACGTGTGTGGTATTTATTTATTTGCAATACTTTCCCAAAAACCTCGTAAAACGCCGAGTGTCTAATACATATGGCCACGATAGTATTTGTTAATTTTTTTTTTTATAAAATTAGGCATTACTAATGTGAATTTTCTATTAATTTACGTTTGGAAATTTCAAAAATATCGAGACACTTATTTCATACGAATTTCTATAATTTAAAATCTCAATTTTCAATTGCAGTTTAACTATTTAATAATTGTTTTATTACACCCTAGAAAACTGTCACCGAACCGACAAACCCTTATGTATAAAATATTTAATTTAATACCTTAGCCCAATGTTTACAGTCACACTTGTAGTCCTGTGGGGTCAGGCAGTGTTCACGAATATTATATAATACGTTGGATATTAACACTTAAGGGAGATTTTACCCTCATCATAATATGTGTCAAATTGCGTTCGCCCTAATTGCGACTGTTGACTTTGTGCCCTCGGACACTAGTACAATTATAAGCAAAAATTATGCTAGGCACTAACCCCAAAGGAATACTAATTTTCGTTGATGTTTCGGTTGAATTTAGTTTCGGTATTTTAGGGCTTTATTTAAAATAATTTCTCGATAAATTGCCATAATTAAAATTGCTTTTTTTAACCTGTGAAATACATAGAATATTTTTTTCCAATTTTGCTATATTCCAGTTCTAAAATATTCAATGCATACAGTGGTGTTTACTAAAATTAAACCACTATCTGCGAAATAAAATATCTGTGAAAATTGTTTAAAAGATTTGTAATTGGGATAGTAAAAACAAATTATGATAATTAAATTAATCTTGCAATTCGCCCTATGTAAAGGGTGTTTCAAATTGCGCGGTTTTTTTAAGAATAAATAAAACATAGATGGCGCACTGAATTTGTCTGGGTATGTGGGCATTTAAAAAGTGTGATGTATGATATTTACAAAAATGGCTTCGTACACGGTACAACAATGCGTTTAAATTGTTGAATTATTTGATCAAAATCAGTGTTCTATGGAAAGAGTTTTTAGAAAATTACGTAAATTTTATGGTTTATTTAATCGTCCATCTAAAAGCACTATTGGTCGAATTATTAAAAAATTTTTACCAGAAAATATTGGTTTGGTTCCATTATTTATGTCTAAAACGATTTTATTTGTAGAATACAAAAAAAAATGCAAAAACACGATTATTTCTTTTTAGGAAGAACAAAATTGTGCTTCGAAAACTACAAATTTCTCTACGAGTATAATAAGGTGAGAGATTTTTGTTTGTTCCACGTTGCGTCTCAAAATAATTCAATTATTTGGATGTCAATCACAGGCTTATTCTGCTGTGTTCGCTAATGTTTATCGATTCGTTATTTTCGGGTTGTATTTTAGTTCCTTGCGTAGATTGTTTTTTCATAACTGGAAGATTTATTATACAAATTATATTTTAAATAGATATACATTACAAAGGCATCTATGAACCTAATCGTATCTACTTTATCCCTCATTACTTGATTTATGAAATCTAAGGTAGTCTGTGTAAGATGAATGTTTATATTTGTCAAAACATACATAGCATAGTGTTTTACAGTAAAATATGTATAAGTAACATATGAAATAATGGATGGCCACCAATGCACTCCATATTAAAAACACCCAACCGTTCACTTGAATACCTTGTATGACCTGGTCCTCAGGCCTTGTAACAGCCAAAATATCCAGTCTTCTCAGCACTATAGCAATCACTCTCAAATTAATAAAATCCTCCTCATTTATTAAATCTCCTGGTTCAAGGAGATTATGCACCAGGAGAGAAAACAAGAACTTTTGGAAATTATGAATCAGGCAAGAATGGAACACAAAGTGCCTTCAGACTGGCAGATAGGCATTATAGCACCGATATACAAAAAGGGGAATAGCATGGACTGTGCAAACTTTAGAGGCATAACGCTTGGTAGCGTGGTCGGAAAAATATATGCCAGAATATTGGAGCATAGACTTAGAAGTACTTTAGAGAACGAGCTGGAGGAGAGCCAAAGTGGGTTTAGAAAGGAAAGACGAACAAACGACCAGATATTTGTGCTCAGGCTACTGTCAGAAAGGGCGGTTAGATCTGGAGGACAGATGCATGCCTGTTTTATTGACATGGAGAAGGCATTTGACAGAGTGAGAAGAGAAGATGTCTGGAGAATATTAAGGAGTAGAGGAATAGAAAGGGAGCTAATACAAAACATACAAAGTCTCTACGAAAAAACTGAGAGTTACATAAGAATAAGAAATGAAAAATCCAAATCATTTGCTAACAAAATTGGACTGAGACAGGGATGCATTCTGAGCCCACTACTTTTTAACTTGGTTCTAGATGAAGCAATTAAGCAGAGCAGAGGTAGACTAGAAATATATCCAGTTGGATACTGGAGATTAAAATGTATACGCTTGACAGAACTATGTTATGCGGATGACATGGTGATAATAGGGAGAACAGAGAAACAACTGCAAAGAAATGTAACTATTATTAATGAAAAACTGAAGAAACTAAATATGAAAATAAATAAACAGAAAACTAAAACAATGATAATTGGAGCACGGAAGGAGAAGCACAGGATACAGATAGATAGCGAGATAATAGAGCAGGTGGATAGATTCCTAAGCAAGAAGGAAATACCAAGACAGGTAAAAGCGGAAATAATTAGAAAAGTTGTAAAACCGACAATGACATACGCATGCGAATCTTGGACAACAACACAGAGGCAGAGGAGTAGACTTACAAGCACAGAGATGAGATTCCTGAGAAAAATAGAGGGGAAAACGAGGATGGATAAAATTAGGAACCAGGTATTTAGGGAAAAGTTAAACATAATCCCAATAGAAACGACGATAGAACAGGGTTAGCTAAGGTGGTTGGGTCATATAATGAGAAGGGGCGAGGAGAGGTTGATTAGGCAGGTGTTTGAGGCCAGGGAGATTGGAAAGAGGAAGAGGGGTAGACCGAGAAGAACGTGGAGGGATGAAGTGCGGGCGGCGGCTGTGAAGAGGGGAATAGGATGGGAGAACGTAAAGGCTTTGGCGAGCAACAGAGGAAGGTGGAGGGAGATATGGAGAGGGGAAGCGGAGGACTCGACTCCAGCATGACTCGACACCGAAAGGTATAAGAGTCTATAGGATTAAGTAAAAATTAAGTAAGTTATTAAATCTCGTCTCTGTAATAATCTTATCAAATCTGCAATGTTTGTTATATCGTTCTCAGCTCCTCCTCGATGATACATTGTCTTTACATCTCTCTTTTAATTCATTTAATTGAAATATCGTACACGATAACTGGCTTAAAGAATCTATTTGACGTTGATATTCCGAAATAAACACCATTTCTAACAACCACTGCCTTTTTACAACACAAGTGTTATTATTTAAGCAACTGTAACTTCGACATTGTAAAATGAAAAACAAGCATGTCCGTATTACCCCCTAGGACCAAATAATAAAAAAAAAAAAGTGAATCATTCAAACTATACATAAAATTATTTTTTGTGGCTTTCGACTTTAGTAGTCGTAGTTTTGCTCGGTATCTAAACTGGAACCGCGTTTTTCGTACCGATGTTTCCTCCACTCTTACTAGTGACATCCTGAAGACTACAGTGGGAGTTTTCTGTTTCAGTATACATACAGCAACTCTGATGATTAAACTGTAAGTATGGACGACACAGTTTTGATGTTTTTAGCTAGAGATTCTAATAAGAATCTCTAGCTCGAGGCTGTATATCTAACTAAGTTTCAATACATACTGATGTATCTGTCTGTCGTGCATACTGAAACGCGATTTAGAATTTATAAACCAAATTCCTATGATATTACACAATTTTTTAAATGTTCTTCGCTTCATTGATTCCACATATCGTTTACAATGCCATTTTTCGTAAATCATGAAGTTCGCATTGAAAGCACCACATCTGATGTACATATTTAATAATTGTATGTATCCCTTGTAATCTACTTTCGTTTACATAGCATGTCAGATTATCTCTGTGCTCCTCCAGTGTTCCACAAAATCGGTGGTCTTTAGCAATTACCAACGCATCATGGTCTCTAATCATGTTATTCCTTTGTGCTCTCAAGTTGCAGCTGTACAATAGATAATGAAACTGTTTGACAATAAGTATTAATGACAGAATCCAAATGTTATCAAATACTTTAGAAAATAAATGATATGAGATATCTCAATTTATCTTTTGTAAACTCGATATAAATGTAAAACGTTTAATTTTGGAATTACACATGATAGTCTTGTTTATAAAATGTTATGTACCAGGTGTACCGGAAAGTCATTACCGGTTTTTCCGTAAAAAATCTATATAATTTTCAAGAAAATGGAAAAATGTATTTACTCAAAGTATTGACCATTTGATTCTACGCATCTTATCCAACTTTAAGGCAATTTATGGATGCTATTCCAAAAAAACTGTTTGTCCTTTGAGCAAACTTCTTCTTAGAAATTGGTGAAGTTCTGCCCTACAAGCACGTGTCCCATTGATGCGAATAGGTGATAGTCGGACGGGCCAAGGTCTGAAGAGTACGGTTGGTGCGATATTATGTCCTATCCAAGTGCTTTCAACGCTTCTTTGACCGATTTTGCTGTATGAGACGGCATATTATCGTGCTGTAAAATCACTTTACCGTATGTTCGGCCCATTCTAGACGTTTTTCTGTCAATGCATGGTTCAAATTGATAATTTTTTGTCGGTAGCGATCAGTATTAACTTTTTCACCAGGTTTCAACAGTTCGTAATACACCGCGCCACTCTGATCCCACTAAATAGAGAGCATTGTTTTGCGGTCAAAACGATTTGGCCTTGCAGTCGATGGGCTGACTTCACAAGGTGATAACCATGATTTTTTGCGCTTAGGGTTTTCAAAATAAATCCACTTTTCTTCACCAGTCACTATTCGATGCAGAAATTACTTCCGATCATACCTTTGAAGCAGCATTTCACACGTGATTTTTCGGTTTTTCATTTGCCTGTCATTCAATTGATGCGGCAACCATTTTCCCATCTTTTGGATTTTTGCCATTGCTCGTAATCGGTCGGTCATCGTTTCTTGGGGCACGTTCAACGCCTCTGTCGATTGATTTTGAGTTTGGATTGGGTCTTCATCCAATAACTCCTGAAGTTTCGCATCTTTATACTTTTTCGGTCTACCAGAATGTTCTTTATTTTCCACATCGAAATCACTACTTTTGAACTATCGTTAGCACGCCTCATGTGTTTTTATGGTTGGAGCATGCTCACCGTAAGTTTCTACCAGCAAATCATAACATTGCATACTTAAGACTAGCGACATCTGTTAGAAAAACCAGTAATGTGTTTATCCCAGGTGTACTAGACACCTGGTGTGTTTGAGATCGTTGCTAAAACACAAAGTTTTCTTCAATTAGTCGTGTTCCAGAGGGAACAGCATTCCGTTCCAGAATTTAGATAAATAGACAGCCTAGAAATTAGACACACTAGTAGTAGTGATTCATTATGCGCTGATGATGACAACTTAGTTGTCGAATACAGAAACAGGGTTATATTCTTAGTCGATTAATTCGATGCAATGTGATCATACTTCCTTCACTTACGATGAATGGTTTTCCTAGATATTTGAAGATCTGCTGTTATAATTTTCATAATTTTTTTAAATCCCACTCTCCTCTGTTTCTCGCCATGCAGTTCTCGTGATGTATCAACAATTTTTATTTAATTTAGTACATCAGTTCTTAATACTCTGCATTGGGAAACATATTTCTTTCATGTATTTTTATGTTAAAAGTTAACTTCCATTTTCTAACTCCACTTTTAAGATATTAAAAGTGGAGTTAGAAAATGGAAGTTAACTTGTAACATAAAATTGGACAAGAAAAAAGATATTTTTTCTTGTCCAAAATAATATGAAAAAAGACTTTTATTGTACAATAGAATTAAATCAACAAAATTTTGTCCACATAATACAAGAAAGTGTATTTGATTCTCTGAATACTCTATCTTTACCGAAGGACGGTCGACTAAAAGTAAAAAACCGTTCATTAAAAAAATTTAACGTGCGAGGCCGTTATTTTCGAAGTGCAATACAAAAGTACTTTTCCAAAATTTTCGGAAAGCTCCTAATTTACTCGCCAACGACTCTGTGTCCGTACACATTTGTTTTTAATTAAATACGTTCACTTTTACCCGATTTTCACATATCCACATTCACATTTAGATACAATATTGCATATCCACCGAGAGGAGGGGGACAATTGGAACCTGACACGACAAAAATTCAAAACGAGTCTATTCGAGGCCGTAGGTGAAACGGCTGTGTTAATTAACACGGATCGTGTGACCCTTTTAGCGCTGCAAGCGTTGATTTATGCGTTGCAATCGAAGAGTCCCGTTTAATACAATACCCGATGCATTATAGTCTGTGTAATAGAAAAAAATCCACGTAGATACATGTATGTACATGCATCTATATGCATAGTGATATTAACAAAGCGCTGTTGCAGTACTCAGAATGCCAACGCGAGTGCGCGTACGTTATTGCATATGTAGAGATAAATTAAATTGTATTTTACTGCGTTAGCTTGTGGTAAAGTTTTTCTTTATTGCTTCTCTTTCGTAATTGTGACATTTTAGTGTTGAACATTAAAAACTTTAATAAAAGTCGTCGCGAAATGTATTGTAGGTATGGTAATTCTTTAAATATTAGCGCTGGCGAAAACTAGAGGTTAATTTGGAGTCTAGACGGGTTTTGAAATGTGACTAATTTGTGGTTTCTTAATGAAAGTGACTTTCATATTAACGACAACAAAAATAATAAAACAAAATGTAATTTCGTAAATCTCTGTTATTTATTTATAGTTACAATTAATAATAATAGTAATAATGATGACAATAATAATAAGAAAACCTGTTATAATTTCTACCACTACAGCAGTTCGTAAACATATCCGTGAAAGCCCTAAAGAATTTAATTATAGTCCAGATAATACCGGGTGTCCCATGACAAGACTGTCACAGCTTAAGGCTGTGGGTCACTGAAGCAATTTCAAAAAATGTTTAATGAACATATGCCCAAAACTCTAACCTAACGTAACTGATCTACAAGGATTTGAAATTTTAGATAACCCTACTAATACAGGTATTACCCACCGCTGTTGATTTCGTTGTTATTAAAATGTTAGGGTGGCTGAGATTCATTAGTATCTATTATTCATCATTACAGTAATCGTCAATTATGTTAATTTAAAGAGTTTATTTTTTCGTGTTACATTAAAATTAAAATACTCTTAAGAGTATGTTAATTTTTCGATTGAATAATACGCCGATATTCACTTTGTTAATGGATTGTGTAATGGAAATGGACAAGCGGTGCTTGAAGAATATCGTCGGCGATTTCCCACTCGTAAAATGCCTTGTAGAACTGTATTTAGCAATATCCATCGATGTTTAAATAAGCAAGTTTGCTGCACCTACCTTTGAACATCACATATAACAAGAACTTGCTCAAGAAGAAGCAATATTTAACATGGTTGACGCTAAACCTTCAACTAATGTCCGAAGAATAGCCAACAGACTAATTCCGGATGAGAATATGGAGAATCTTACACAATTTCGGTTTGTATCCGTACCATATCTTACCTGCACACGCTTACAAAACTGTCGATTATGCAACAGGACTTGAATATAGTCGCTGGTTAGTCAGAAATAGGGAGCTTTATTGGAAAATATTGTTTAGTGATAAAGCCTCTTTCATTAGAAATGACATCAATAACTCCAGGAAATGCACATTTTTGGGCACTTGAAGATTCACGGCAAACTAGGGAATGCCATTTTCAAGGTAGATTTTCGTTCAATGTTTGGCGCGGTATCACTGGTCCGTTTGTAATCGAAGAACGTCTCACATTTCCTTGAAGTGACTTTACAATATTACTAGATTCCTCTGATTATGTGGATACAGCACGATGACTGAGACTGTTAGCAGAGCTATCTCTTCAATTCTAAAAAGACCTAGACTATGTATAGAGCAACTGGATGGACATTTTAAACAACTAATTTATACGATATAATGTCTTCTTTTTATATGATTTTTGTTGAGATTTTTTTGCAACGAGACATATATATATATATATATATATAGGGTACTACGAAAGTTTTGCAATACAGCTTCGTTCATTTAATTTTTTCAAAGTAATTTCCTCTACACTCAATACACCCCTCCATCCTCCGAAACCAGTCTTTAAACCAGTTCTGCCAAGTTTCACTAGGAAGTAAAACACACTCGTTGTGCCAAGCCCACAGAAGGTCCTCATCACTGGAAAACCGCCTGCCTTTTAGCTTTATTTTCACATGCGGGAACAATGCAAAGTCGCGTGGAGCAAGATCTGCACCACTGTCGTAGTCAAATATTCGGTACAGGCTTTGGCGCGGTGAGCTGGAGCATTATCGCGATGCAGAAACCAATTGTGCATTCTTGACTTTGGCCGCAGGTTCTTCATAGATCCAATGACTTTAGGCAGGCACTGTTCAGTATACCACTCAGCTGTGACTGTCTTCTGTGTGTCCAAAACGACGCATTCCACAATTCCACTCGATTTGAAAAATACAGCTATCATTTTCTTTTTTACAGATCGTGATTTTCTGATAACTACGGGTGTGTCCTCATCATCAAAGACCCAAAATTTGTTTTGAGCTTTGGTCGGCACATCGTAATAGTACAGCCAAGTCCCGTCACCTGTCACGATGTTGTTCACATACCGAGATTGTCCCTTGTTAAACTTTTTTAGTATCTCCCGGCACCAAGCCACACGTCGTGTCATCTACTCTTCAATCAGTCGATGTGGCACCCAGAGAGAACAAAGTTTCTTCACGTGCTAATGGTCATGCAGAATCGAACGAATTGCTGGTGCGATGTGGACAAAGATCACCTAGTGCAAGGGTCATTTCTTCGAAGCACTGGTCTATGTTTAAACCACGCACGATATTATAACGCAGAACTGCACTTATCTCATTTCGTGACCACGATGCTATCGCAATCACTTTACACTCGCACTGTTAATGAATAACTGAGACTATCGACATGGCACGGCGGCTACTATGCACGTGTGAACATGTCTCAACATGCAACAACAAGCAGCTTCCTACGATTCATTTTTGCAACATATTGCAAAACTTTCCTAGTACCCTTTGTAGAACTAGGATATTTATCTTACGTTGTAGAAACTATATAGTATTGAAGATTATTCAAATACACAGAGATTCTTTTCTTTGTTAATTTCTTGTCTCTTTCTCTCTCTATTATTACGTATGTAAATAAATGTATTTTTGATTTTTGTGTAAGCAAACTTTACATGATGCAGTAAATACTATTATATGTATATTATAATCTATTCTTAACTCCAAACAAGAAGAAAAATATCCAATCTTAAAGCTCTCTCTTTATAAATATTTTTTATTTAAGTATCATAACCAGAAATAAATTTAATTTATCTTTAGACATGAAATTAATCAAATTACAATATAATGAGTTTATCACGTTTAACAATCCAATCTATTCTATAATACAGCTGATTAACCCGAGCATCTTTTGTGAAAGTAAATTTTGCTTTAAACCTGAAAAGGTGTGGTTTATGCATCTCATATCTGGTATCAAACGTAACAGCTGCGCCGACAACACCGGAGCAGGTTGAATGAAATGCCCTCGGGCTCAGATGGGGTTTTATAATATCACGTCCGATATTCCAACATAACAATGCAGTTAATTATATGGCGAGAACTCCTTTTAGAGGTGCCAACGATGAAGAAACATCTTAACACGTCCACATTTAAATTTTAATCATGTCGTGTGTATTGTTTTAGCGGTTAAGTGGAGGGTTTTTAAACAATAAAAGTCAACAATAAATTTCAGATTTAATATTAAGGATTTTGATTGGCAAAGCATTATTAGCCGGTATAAAAGATTGCAAGAACCTGTACTTTAACACGAACTTTTAATTTTAAACGCGTTATAACTATTTAATAATTTTTTACTAAAAAAGCTTTATTTTATCAATGGCATCAATTGCTAAGATTTTATTAAACCTTTATTAATGAAAATTATATATTTATTATAAATCTTAGAAAACATTTAATTGTCTCAGAGCGACTATAAGAAATTTTTTGGATAAATTCCATCAAACATTTTATCCCATTTCTGTTATTAAACTCAAATCAAAGATAAACCCAAATCAAGGATAAACTAAACTGAGATATTTCTACAAGGTAATACGGTAGGAACCCTCGAGGAGCAGGTAGTTCTAATATTATAGTACAAATGGTACTAGGAAAGTTTTGCAATATGACGATGCAAATGAATCGTAGGAAGCTGTTTGTTGCCGCATGTTGAGACATGTTCACACGTGCATAGTAGCCGCCGTGCCATGTCGATGAGCTCAGTTATTCATTAGCAGTGCGTGTGTAAAGTGCTTGCGATGGCATCGTGGTAACCAAATGAGATAAGGGCAGTTTTGCGTTATAATTTCGTGCGTGGTTTAAACATAGACCAGTGCTTCCAAGAAATTACTCTTGCACTAGGTAATGTTTGTCCACATCGCACAACGGTATTCAGGTGGTATAGAGAATTCCAAAGGGTAAATTTAACTGTGGAGGATGCTGAGAGGCCGGGAAGGCCACAAATGTCAATTACTGAGGAAGACGTTACTACTGCGAGGAAAATGCTTGGCGAGGACAGGCGAATGACTTACCAACAGATAGAGGGTACTTCAGGCCTAAATGCACCAGCAATTCGTTCGATTCTGCATGATCATTTGCACGTGAAGAAGCTTTGTTCTTTCTGGGTGCCGCATCGACTGACTGAAGAGCAGATGACTTGACGTGTGACTTGATGCCGGGAGATGCTAAAAAAGTTTAATAGCTGTATTTTGCAAATTGAGTGGAATTGTGGGACGCGTCGTTTTGGACACACAGAAGACAGTTACAGCTAAGTGGTGTACTGAACAGTGCCTGCCTAAAGTTATTGGATCTATGAGGAACCTGTGGCCAAAGTCAAGAATGGATACTTGGTTCCACCATCACGCTAATGCTCCAGCACACCGCGCCAGATCTTGCACCGAATATTTGACCACAACAGGATTGAAGCTTTCCTAGCACCCTCCCTACAGTCCAGACCTTGCTCACTGCGACTTTGCACTGTCCCTGCATGTGAAAATGAAGCACAAAGGGAGGCGATTTTCCCGCCTTCTGCGGACTTGAGACAACGAGTGTGCTTTACTCCCTAGTGAAACTTGGCAGAACTGGTTTAAAGATTTGTTTCCGAGCATGGAGAGATGTATTGAGTGTCGAGAAAATTACTTTGAAAAAATTATATAAACAAAGCTGTATTGCAAAACTTTTCTATTACACTTTATATTAGGATAGCCATAAATCGAAGAATTAGAAAATGCATTACACAAAGCAAATACTTACTACTAAATTATAAATATATTTGTCACTACAATTCGAAAATCATTGCCAGAAATTTAAAATTTTCGCAATGGTCTTAATTGGCGAACAACTTCATATAAACATTATTTACTGAATTTTTTATAAAATTATTCATAAAATAACGTACATAAAATGCGAGAATATTTTCTAAATTAAATAAAATACATTTTATTACTTTTTTAACATTTTTCTTGTATTTACCCCATCTCCACAATACGAAATACAGAAACAAAACAAAAATATATATTTACCATTGAGTTGGGGACTCGTGCGGACGATGCCCGGAGATAGATGGCACTGCGGGCGACTGGGACGTCTCTGTCATCAATCCAACGCAGTTAATTGGAACGACGGTATTAATTTTACTAACGGCGTATCCTCGTTACTTGAGTAACGATTTTCCGGTCATTTTGACAGGTAAAATCGACTCGCACACAAAAGCCATTGGGAGATCATATCAGCACTGATATCGGGTCGTGTAACGTCATTTTCCAGGCATCCTTTATCATGGAACAGATTGATGACAGTAACGGTTTTTCTGAATGAACATCTTTTAAGTTTTATATTATCTTTAAAATATTTAATCGATATTTTATCTAAAAGTTTGATTCCTCTTGATGTAATTAATATAAGCTACATTTTCTTCTAAAATTTAAATAAAGTTTCCTTAGCAATATGGGTACTTTAACCTGCAAAAATGAACAAATAATCTGAATTAATTATATGTACTAAGGTTGGGTTGGGTAATATAATTAATAGCAATAGTTATTTATAGAATAGAAAAAAATATATTAGATTATAAACTAAATAAGCAATTATGAAAACCAAAAATATTGAAATAAAAGAAACACCTTGCTTTTTCACAAAGGTTTTTTATTTAAAAGCTAAATGTACAATCATTACCACAAAAAGGTTGACGATCTAAATCACAGTTGCTGCTCGCTGTGCGCGAAGTTAGATAGCGCAATTTATGCCATTCGCCGAATAAGAAAGGGGGCAGAGCGTCAGGATGCAAGATTGGTGTATTTTGGCAATTTTCGGAGCGCGGCCACTTATTGGGATTCTTCTCTGGTGTGAACAGAAAGCGGTTAGATCAATGCTGGGAGTCAGCAACACAACCAGCTGCAAAGACGTATTTAAAACTCTGGAGATACTCACCCTTCCTCCTCGCTACGTAATTTCTTGCCTCAAATTTCCACACGAACACCAATCGGCATCCCTATAAAACTCGTGGTTGTAAAAATCCGATAATTCCCGTACCATCGCGTACGTAGGTCACAAACTGGTACAAACTACACCGCAGTAAAACTTTACAATAAGATCCCTGAGGAAGTAAGGAATTTGGAAAATACAAAATTTAAAACAAGTTATCCAGTTCCTAAAAAGTAAAGTAATTTATACGCTCCAGAAGTTTTATACTATAGATCACAAGGATTTCCAACACCTGATCTGAGTCTTTTGTTCTGTGCGTCTTTTTTGTTTTTTTGTTTGTAAATCAGGTGCGTAGTCGTGTAATTTTGGTTTTATGTATACGCATATGTGTATGTACATGGATACAGCGAGCCGTAACGACATCAAACTAGAAAGAAATCTCTTGCAGGTTTCGTTATAAAGAAAAACGAACAATGGTTTGCAGAGTGTGAAATTCAAATAGCACACGAATGAAAAAATTTTTCCCAGAAATCATATTTTTAATGTACATCTAATGCTGCTCTTCCATTGTTCCCTTTTACATTGCCGTTTCTAATGACCTGAACTTTAACTTTAACAACATTTCACTTCAACATTTTTAAAGGGCATTCACAATTTATACAATATTTATATAAGCTCATAAATAAATAATCGAGACTAGTTTCTACTGACGGTGCAGTGCACATGAAATGTAAATGTATTTTTTAAGAAAAACTTTGTGAAAAAGTAAGGTGTTTATTTTATTTCAACAAAATATTAGTTTTGTTGAATGGAATATACAAAATAAAAACTTTGAGACGAATGGCTAATTAATGAAATTTAAAATAAGGGAGACGAAAGAAATAATTATAAGATAGTATGAGCATACAGATAAAAGAAAAGACAAAATAGGAAAACAACTTAGCTAAACCCAGTGATGGACATACATTATAAGGGAAATCTCAGAAGTGAAATGGAAAGATTAACCGCGCGAAATCTTAAAAGAAACGATCATGAGGGCTCGGATGAAAAACCTAAAGAGTACGTAATTTTAGAAAAAGACAATTCTATATCTTACGAGGATGGTATGAAAAGTAACCGTGCTTGGAGTTAGATAGCACAATGTATCAAAATCGGCATTACCGACTGTGAGTACTATTCTTTAGTTGACATTTGTTAAAATTTCGAAGAGATTCATTGAATAGTGTTGTTATAAGAGCTGTCGAAAGTGAGTAAGTTTTATTTATGGAATCATGGAAAAAGAACAATACCGGTCAGCAATTCGATTCCTTTTGTGGATGGGAAAACACGTGCATAAATTAAAGAGGAGTAGGATGCCGTTTATAATCCATTACTGATTTAATAAATTTAAGCGTAGTATTAATATTCATGATATGGTCTTAGCAGACCACCGGGTGAAGATTAAAGGGATTGCTAATATGGTACGTATCTCAATTGAACGTGTGCAAAACATTCTTCACAAACAATCGAATATGAGAAAGCTATCGGTGAGGTAAGTGGCGCATCTGTTGACAATTTTTCAAAAACGGAATCGCCTAATAATGTTTGGACATGTTTAAAGTCCAATACGAGTAAGTTTCTGCGACGTTACGTGACCGTAGATGAGATATGGATACACGTCAGAAACCAAAGGTCAGTCGATGCAATAAGTTTTTCCCGACGAACGTACACGAAAGGATGCGAAGAGTGGTTGAGGCATGGTTAGGGTGTTGCTTTTGGCCAAAAAATCACGAACAAGCATTGATGTGTGAGCTGGTGCATTATCGTGAAGCAGAATCCATGATTTTTTTTCCACAATTCCGATCGTTTGAGCCGTATTGCTTCACGCAAACATTGCATAACTTCCTTGTATTCCTTATTAACCGTACGACCTGTTGGCAAGAACTGATGGTGCACCATGCCATTGTAATCGAAAAAAATAGTGAGCAAAACCTTCACATTTGATCGACCTTGGCGTGCATTTTCTTGGCCTTCTGTAAAGCGCTTGTACCATTTATAAACACTTTTTTGAGACAAAGTGGACTCGCCGAATGCCACAATCAACATTTCAAGTGCCTTGGAGCACTTTATTCCATTTTTAACGCAAAATTTAATACATATTCTTTGATCCATTTTTTCAAAAGTCAAAAATCGAAGAACACACACAAACGTGATTAAGCTTTTCAGTTGTCAACAACAAACTATTAATCCAAATTGGTTGATAATGCCAACATATGACTAACACATGTGTACCAATATAACAAAAAAAATTTCGATAATCGAATGTACACAGCGCGCGAAAATCAAAATTCACCTTTCCTTTTGAACAAATCACGTATACGCTCCTTTTCCACTTAAAAATTTTATAATTGACTATTTTGCCGACCTACTCGTCTTCAGTATAGGACAGCGTTTCAGGAGTCTTTCATACCGTGGTGTTCACCGAACATCTTCATTATTTTCCCACCCCTGAAACAACAGGCTCAAGCCGGGCGGAATGCCTAAACGCAGCAACAGGTAGATTCGAAAGGTGTAGCAACCGTCACTTGGGTATATTTATACTATTCATATTTTGTCTGAATTACTTTTTTTCCTTTTCATTTTTTTGAAGTGGTTGGTGCAAGGTAAAGTTTAGACGTTTGATTTTCTATTATTTTTCTGATACCAGCAACTGAAAATAAAACGTCTATCAATTTTATACATAACATTTATTTGAAAATCGAAGTATCTGCTATGACACAATAAATCAAACAGACTGTATATGAATTTGAACATTAAAAAATAATTTTAAGAATCATCAAACTAACTGAAACTATATAAATTTCCCTCAGTATATATTAAAGGCAGTAAATAATAAAACTAATAAAAACTCTACAAACACTTACTCACTCTCCTTCTGCCACCTTCTTAAGAATCTTTATTCTCCGTCTATTCAGCAACATTTCAGACCCTCGGCCAGAACCGGCGGCAGTTATTGTTAACACAATACCATAATCCCCTGGATTCCTTATTCAATCGAGACCCGGTCGCTTTTTTCGCTTAATAGGATCTGGTTGATATTTATCGGGTCAAGGGTTAGAAGCAATAACAATAATTGATAGTCTCTCACTGCCTTAGCGCCCCGAATATCGCCAAGATGTTCAATTCAGCCGGATCATTATTGGAACTCCATAAATTAGGAAGAAACACTGCGATTGACTAAATCAAGTTATTTACTTTTGTTAATTCGATGTAATCTTTAATACTGCAACTTGTTAAACTTAAATGACGTGATGTGCATAATAAAATTGTTTTATATTTAATTTGTTATGGAGAATTAATTGCTTTTTTTTCTAATTTCTGCAAAAAGATTACCGGAGCTGAAATGCCTCTGCGTATTTATGAGTTGAACGAATCCACTTAGCAGTACAGCACTTGTGCGGTTTTATCTCTTTTGATACGTAACTAGATATCACCGCAATAAGCTAAACGTCGACAATAACACCAGAGACACATGTCTTAATTTGCACGTGCTTTTTCTGGAACGTCCATAAATAACATGGTATGCATAACTTGAATCCATAATAAAAAATATATAATGTTATTTGTCGATTAAACTTTTCGTCAAGACGTGAAATGAACTTACGAGGATGAATCGAAAGGTAGAAATGCGTTTGACGAACAAACATTCGAACAATTTTGTTTTAGGTTTTAAGATCATTTTCTATCTAAAGAAAATTATAATTTACCTATAGAAGGGAGATATATATACACAAAAAAAGATAGGGGAACAAGGGAATAATAAAAATAAAAGGGAGTATGTAAAAAGGGGATATCGAGAACTAAAAATTAACAACAGCTTCTTTGGGATGATAAAGAAAATTAATTAATAGGTGTTTTAGTGGGGAAGTTTCAAAACACTGAATCGCAAACAACATAAGCAGGTAACAGACATGGACTTGGCAGAGAAAAAGGATATAAAAAGAAAACAAAAATAAACATGAATTTAGAGAATGGAAAATATGTATATGGAATATCAATCGATTTCTTTAATTTCAAATAATACCCATTAGATGAGATTATTCTTTTAGTTAAACCTAGTAACTCCGGAAGCGGTTTTTCTAACATTGAATTCGTGTTCAAAGTATTCATTTACCAATTGTAGGAACTGAGTTTCTTCAAGACCTCGAACTGAAATAAAATTAAATTAATTAATATTAATAGTAAAGTCCTAAACATATCACAACAAAGATACAAGAAATTTTTTCTTAAAATTTATATTTATTTTTCTACTCTACATACTTGTCCCAGCGATGCTCCCATCTCTTTAACCCGTTCAAATAGTACTTGGCGTTTTTCTCTGCAAAATAATTGTTCACGAAGGTGATTGCCTCCTTATTTGACGAAAATCTCTGTCCTCCGAGCGCAGTTTTTAGATGAGGGAACAAAAAGAAGTCGCTTGGGGCTGGATCTGGTAAGCAAGGTGGATGGTCAAGCAGTTCAAACCGTAATTCGTGGATTTTCGGTGTGAGACGGCGCGTTGTCTTGGTGAAACAGGATCTTCTTTTTCTGCAAATGTGACCGTTTTTCCATAATTTCTGCCTTCAGCTTGTTAAGTAATGATGCGTCGTATGCTTCTGTAATAGTTTTTCCTTTTTGAAGATAATCGATTAAAATAAATCCATGACTATCCAAAAAAACAGTCGCCATCACTTTCCCAGTCCACTGTATTTTGACTTTTTGATTTTTGACTGTATTTTTGTTTCGGGGGTATAATGGTGTATCCAAGTTTCATCTACAGTAATTAATCGGCGCCAGAACTCGGATTTATTGCACCTAAACTGCGCCAAATGTTCATTCGAACACGTTTTTCGTCTAAAGTTAGCAAACGCGGTACTAAACGTGTGAACAGCTTTCTCATGCCTAAATCTTGATTTAACATGTGACAAACACGTTCTTTGGACATATTCATAGCGATTGCTATCTCTCTCACTTTAATTCGACGGTCGTCTAGCACCATTTGGTCAACTAAATTGTCTCGCAAGCTCTTACGGCCACGTTTAAATTCTGCTGCCCAAAATTTTACTGTGGTAAATGATGGTGCAGAATCTCCGTACACAAAGTCCGACTCATCTTTGATTTGCGTATGCGTATTGCCTTTCAAAAACAAATATTTAATGACAGTTCGATACTTGACACACACATCGACTCACTCAAACGGCTGACAAATAACAACTGCGCGTCCAAAATGGCTGAAACTTTGGTGAGTACCTGACAATAGATACACAACTATATACCTTAGCTTATATTGATAAGTGCTGCCATCTTCACGTTGAGGTCGGAAACTTTTCAGACCACCCTCGTATTTAATAGTATACATCATTTATAATGCTTTAAAAATTAATTTTTTTCTTTCAATTCTTTAGTCGCCGACATGGCCTTGTTGCGTTGTGTTATTTGTGTATTTCCTGGACTGTAAGACCGGGTGACATTATAAGAAAATTTGTGTACGTCAACGCAAAAGAAAATTAATTAGCCGACATAAAACGCAGTCCGCGTTTCCCCATCTCCAAAGTAAAGAAAAAAAATATTAAGTGGAGAAAATACAAATAAGGCGAATAGGGGGTAATTTCCACTTGTGAGGGAGGTCAAATTTGACAGGATCGTTGGGGTGAAATGAAAAATAAGATACAATTTATTCGAGGGAGACTTCACTTAAAAAAAGGAGAGAATTTCCTTCGGCGAGTCCTTGCTTCTTCCTTCCTTTTTCTTTACTACATTTTTTTTCTTTTCTTTGCCTTTTTTGCGGCATTAATCGAGATTTTGAATAATAAAGAACTTTTGTGTTTTAGCTGTAGAAAATGTAAAAGAAAAATGTAATTAATATCATTATGAAGATATTACGGCCACTCGTGTTCCGAGATGATACTTTGTATTAAAGTAATTTTAATAAAAATTGCTAGTACTAATAACCAGGCAGAAAATGTTAAAGAATAAAAAGTGCGTACCAGAGAAAACAATTTTTTATTTGCTGATAATGACTTTGCGTTAATCGTTGGCTTACTGTTTAGGTCGGGTGTGTCAGGTTGTTGATGTAGTTGATACAATGCTCAAAACAATTAGAAAATATTTGCAAAAATAATAATAAAATAAATAAATAAATCAGATACGCAAATATTTTTATATTGCAACTACGAGGATAGTTTGACAAGCAGTCAGAATGACACATAGGTGGCGCTCTAATTGGTACACTGTAATTTAGGTTGGCTATTTATATGTTTACATTCCGATATTTAGATAAATCGGTTGATTAGTTTATTTTTGACAGCTGATTGAAAAAGAAGCAACACGTCGTTTTGTTAAAATGGAAAAAGCAGAGTATCGTACGGTGATTAAATACTTCGTAATTAAGGGTATGACGGATACCGAAATAAAAGGTGAGTTACGGGAAACATTAGGTGAATCTGCTCCATCATCCGCCAAAATAAGTAGATGGGTAAATGAATCTAAACGTGGTAGAACAAGCTGTGTTGACGAAGCGCGCTCTGGAGCACCCAAAATCGTGACTTCTAAGGAAATGATTATAAAAATCCATAATATTATTACGCAAGATCGACGACTCAAAGTGAGAGAGATAGCAGACATGGTAAACATTTCAACAGAACGCGTACACCACATTTTAACGAAAGAATTGGGCCTTTCGGCAAGATGGGTGCCGCGATTGCTAACGACTGATCAAAAGTTCACTCGTTTGTGCATTTCCAATGAGTGTTTGAACCTTTATAAGCGAAATCCGGTTGATTTTTGTAGGCGATTTGTTACTTGCGATGAAACTTGGATACACTACAGTACAACCGAAACTAAACAACAGTCGAAGCAATGGTTAGAACGTGGTTCTGCACCTCCAAAGAAAGCGAAAACCACTTTATCGGCAAACAAGGTGATGGCATCAATTTTTTGGAATTCAAAGGGCATTTTGCTCATTGATTACCTTCGGAAAGGTGCCAGAATAAGCGGACAATATAATGCAGAACTTCTACAAAAATTAAATGTTGAGATTTGTGCTAAACGGCCAGGAATGGCAAGGAAAAAGATTCTGTTTCACCAAGACAACGCTCCCTCGCATACCAGCACAGTTGCGATGTCCAAAATCCACGAGTTGCATTTCCAATTAGTACCGCATGCGCCTTATTCGCCGGATCTAGCCCCTTCCGACTTCCACCTTTTTCCAAAATTGAAAACGGCACTAGGTGGAAGTAAATTTTCATGTAACGACGAGCTTATCATCTTCGTAAATGAGTATTTTGCAAGCCTTCCGGAATCGCATTTTAGAGATGGCATAAGGGCATTGGAGCACCGTTGAAATAAATGTATTGCTCTTTTAGGAGAATATATTGAAAAATAAAAATTATTTTGTATTTAAAAAGTTCGTTTTCACTACTTGTCAAACTACCCTCATATAACGCTTTTAAACAAGAAACAGAATGCATTGACAGCACCTGCGCGAACCGCCACTACTGAAGGGTGGTGGCGGTACAATCTCGACTACAGTTAGATTTTACCATTCATCATAGCTAGTTTTTTAACTGTAATTACGACAGCAAGCTATTGCTGAAGTTTTTGCAGTTGGCCAAAGTGTGATTTCGCGTTTGTGAAATCGGTTTTTAGAAACTAGAAATGTTCAGGGAAGACAAGAAATTCCAGCATCTATAACATTAAGAGATGATCGATACCTAACAGTATTTGCACGTAGAAACCGCACTCATAATACAACGCAGCTTAGAAGTGAGTCCGCTGCTGCTACTTGAAGAGTTATATTAACTCTAGCAATAAGAAAACGTCTTCATAACGTTGGCATGTGTGCTAGAAGACCCCTAGTATGCGTTCTACTAACTGATCTTCATAAAAGGTCGCGAAGAATAAGACAGTGATTGTGTTTTTGTGACGAATCCAGATTCGCCTTAAATCCAGATAATTAGCGTATTTTAATTTGGCGTGAACTAGAGACACGTAATTAGCCACAATTTGTTCGAGAAAAGCCACAATATAAAAGTGGGAGTGTAATGGTATGGGCTGAGACGAGCGCAAGAGGTCATACAAAACTTTATGTGATATAGAACCTGGCTGCTCAGAGGTATCTGGATGAAATTTTGAAACCGTACGCTGCTGCTATGGGTGAAAGATTTATTTTAATGGATAACAATTCTCGTCCACATCGAGCAAACATCGTAAACAACAGGATTGAGCAATTGGGAATCAATAGAATGGACTGGCCAGCAAATTCTCCTGATGGTAATCCTATCGAACTGGGATACCTTAGGAAGACGTATTGCAACAAGAAATATGCCACCGCGTACAATTCAGGAACTTCAAATTGCTCTGAGAGAAGAATGGAATAATATTCCACAAGAATTTTTTGATGTCCTGATTCACTCAATGCCGATGAGACATCAAACCTTTATTGCCGTTCGTGGAGATCCTACACATTATTAACAATAGAGTTTTCGTCGTTTTATCAGTAAAACATCTTATGATGTTCCATAATTGTGTATTGATTTAATGATATTTTTTACTCTAGTGCCTTAGTAGCTTTATAATGTGCACAAACAAGTTCAAACGTGTGAATGCGTTCGGTTGCTTATTTAAAAACGTTGGAGTAAAATATAAAAATTTATGCGAGGTGCTACATTCTTTATTTATTAATTCTATTACCATTTTTCTAAGTATCCCCTAATTGTTTTGTGCAGTGTATTTTGAAAAGTTGCCCACCTTGTTTAAATTTGCAATCTTGTTATCATGACAACATCCTTTTATTGCTTTCAAAATCAAAGAAAGTGACGTATTAAATGCAATATCTTCCTTACTATCCAATTTACCACTGGTGAGGTTGCAATGCCTACTTTTTTGATTCGTGATGCTAGAGATGCTATAAGGAAACTATGGTTTGAATAAGCAATTTGTCGATTACGAATCGACGCTTCCTAATATGTGGAAATGTGTAAAAATCATTTTCATTGAAATGACAAGCGTTGAAACTCAATTGAATAATTACAAGCAAACGTCGATACCTACAGATTTCGAAAAAATATTGCTATTATTGAAAAATTTTTCGCAACTCACTCTGTATATATTAACATTCATAAAAGGTATTCTCGAAAGTAAGAAAGTCCCGTAAACTTGTTCGAAGAGCAGCGAATCCTTCTCGTTTGCACAATCGATGATTCTTAAGCAATTTTACCGTGCAATCACGTACCAATTTAAATATTTTTAAGTTTTTCCTATCGTTTTGGACGAATGAAGAACCTTTCTTTCTTTCGCCTATTAATATTTCTATAGGTTAGCCTTTTTTTCCGAATATCACGACTAACTGCATCTCAAATTCGATTAATCTATGACCATAATACGCTTGCAAAACACCAACCGGCAATCGCATAGATAATGTCACGTTCTGCTTGATCCGGAACGAATCGCATCTTCCTACTAGTCGACGTGCTTCGAATAAAATACAATGGAAAGACAATTTCTAGAAAATTATCTCCCAGCTTCCCGTATTAAAAGGAATCAAATCTACACACACACACACACACACATACATATATACGTAGATTTGATACATTACACGTATATATATGTATATATATATATATATATATATATATATATATACATATACATATATGTATGAGTGTTAGGGAAATGAATTTCATGCTTGCCGGAAAGCATATGATGTAATATGGCAAAGACAATTGTTTTCGTATACGAGGGTTATACGGAAAAAAGTAACTATTTTCGAATCGCGTGCTCTCAGATGATAAATTCAGAAAGAAATAGTCTTAATGACTTGCCTTGTTAACAAGGATCTATGTGAATTTTTATATATAAAATAGACGATCCTACTATGCATAAAATCAGATTCGTTATTTTGCATATTATTGGCGAAAATGTGTCTGATCACGGAAGCTGCGGTTCTCACTCAGTACAAAAATTGTATAGATAGGTCATGTACGAGGGGTGTTTCCAATATTCTGGGAATTGGTGCTATAATTAAATAACGCAAAATTTATACGCAATGTTATTGATGCCAGACAAGCCTTGACATGTTTATGCAACTATCTAGTGCAACATCGTTCAGTCTGATTCAGGTATTCGACTGATGTAGACGCGTTTTAGTAGCACTGTTTTTGTAACCAAGGAACACGCGGCAACATCTCAAAGAGCGATAATTTTCTTTTTGTGGAAAGAAGATGTGAAAACGTCAAAAATTATTAGTCGTCTGCCAGGTGTATTTGGTGAATCTGTAGAATCCAAAAGTACTGTTTATCGGTGGATCGATCGTTTTAAAGCCGGTAGAACATCACTAGAAGACGATCCACGCAGTGGGCGGCCAAGCACGTCGTAAATGAAAGAAACATTACTGCCGAAAAAACCTACTGAAAGACGACAGGCGAATGACTATTCGTCAAATTAGTGTACACCTAGGGATAGGTATACGACAAGTTCATGACATCTTGCATGATTGTTTGGGCGTTAGCAAGATTTCGGCGCGCTGGGTGCCAAGGCTGTTGGGACCAGAACAGAAACTCAATAGATCCGATACTTGTCGTCAACTTCAAGAGCTGTTAGCCCGTTACGGTGATGAATTTTGGTAATGAATAATAACCACTGACGAAACGTGGATTCCTTATTTCAATCCTGAGACGAAAAGTCAATCCAAAGAATGGTGCAAACCTGAAGAAGGGCCTCCACTTAAGGCGCGTGCCGTTCCGTCTGTTGGAAAGGTAATGCTTACTATATCCTGGGATTGCGAAGGGATTATTTTCATGGATTATCTGCCGAGAGGTACTACAATTAATGCAGAATATTATTCAAATTTATTATCTGGACCACTGCGACAGGCACTAGTCAAAAACGGCCTGGAAAGTTGCATAAGCGTCCGTTATTGCAACAGAATAATGCAAGACCACACACCGCAAGAAAGACGAAGAATGTTTTGAACGATTTACGATGGGAATTGCTGCCGCACCCACCTTATTCCCCGGATCTTGCACTCAGTGATTACCATATGTGTCCAGATTTGAAAAACCCTTACGGGGTGTTCGATTTGAAAGTTTAACTGACGTAAAACGTGCCATAAATAGGTAGATTGACAAGACACCGAAAAATTTATTTGAGGGAGGCTTAAAAAAATTAGTTTATCGTTGGGATAAATGTACTCAGTTAAATGGAGATTATGTTGAAAAACGACATTGTAATATTGACGAAAATTAACAAAATTATAAAAATTGTATGTAATTCCCAGAACTTTGGAAACATCCCTCGTAGTTTATAGTTGATAGAAAATCGAAATCCGTATTCTTGTCATATTTTTCATTTTACATCTGTAAAGTAACAAAAAGCATTGCAACTTTCGTATGCTGACAAAGCCTTAAAAGAACAACCGTGTCCAAATTGGTTTGACAAATTTATCGTTCACGCGAATATGAACAACAATTTGATCGTCCTCCTTATATATGACAACCTTGTATAGAAAAATGTTTAACATAGTTTTGAGCAGTACGGAAGTGAAACGAAAGAAAGATTTACTTTAGTTTTAGATTTCACCGAAATACATACATACACTTGATAGCTTTATGGACATGCCAGAACATTGCCACAACGAAAGTCACTAATTTCTAAATCATTTTGTTTGATGGTGAATAGTTCTCCTACTATTTGTCAAGCTTCATTTTGTTCTATCACGCAAAAAAATAAAGTTCCCTTAATACACGAAATTTCCTTTTTTTCGAGTTTGTGAAAATGTCAGAGATTGTCTGCTTTCAATATCTATCAAAACTGAATTAAATGACAGATCTCTTTAAAATTTTTAATGTTGTGGAAACTGACGAATGGAATTTACGTTTGTAACTCCTTCTGTTGCATTTTTACCAGACATCTCTTTGTGGAGAATTCTCGATAAAACTCTCGAACTTAGTGCAGTATCTCCATTCACAGACATTTTTTGACAGTCTAAAGTTAAATTTGACGTTATGCATTGTTTGTAATTCGCACAAAAAACACATCCTGCCCTAACGAATGCTCATAACTAAATAACTGCACCGGCTACCTCCATATACACAGCAACATTCACGTTATTTTTTGACCACACCTCGTATGTACATTTTACAGACAGTACGAAGCAGAAAGGACAATACAATCATAAATAAAGCAGAAAGAAAATACTTTACCTTGAATCCCAAAAATACACTGGCAAGATAGGAACAGATGAATGTTGAATTATTAACAAATGACACACGGTTGAGTGCATTAGACATTCGACGAAAAATCCTGATTTACAACCGGTGCTAATGAATCGTTAAAACACTTTTAATGATCGGTTTTATGAAATATTCCGTTTATTTTAGTACTTTTAATATCATTTTAATTACGACTGGAATAAACGAAATTTTATGAAAAAGTTTCAACATGGTGAAATACACATGCATCCAAGTTTAATTATCGTGAAATTGATGGCTTTTATTTACAGTTAAGAGTTCAACCTTAAACGGATATTAAACGAATTAAATTAATTATACGTCGTCTGGAAGGTTCTCAAGTGGTTATATCTAATCCAAACCTGCGATACTCTTGCTTGGAGATTGATCTTGATTTTGTTTATTATTGCTTGTTTAACAATGGTATCCAGTTTTTGAATTATGTTTTTACGGACTTTAAAAACTTCCAAATTGTGTGATAGAAGCAAAATAATGCGTACGGTTTAAAGTCCTAAAAATCACGAGCATACGCAAAATATTAGTTCACGACAAAAGCAACATAAAGAGTCTTTGTTGTCATGGTTTTGGACTACTGATCGATCGAAATGTTTGATTTTTTTCTCCAAGCTTTAGTTGGTAGTATATGTAAGTAAATAAAAAAGGGAATATTGTCGGTGTACTACAGGCGTACGCTAGCAGGTAAATAAGTTAAAATAAATATTTATGTATAATTTTTGAAACGTGAAGCACCCTATTAAAGAGCGTTTTCAGTGTAATCATAAACAGGATAAGATCGGTTAAATATTTGATACACCAGACATGTTTCCATAATTGTTCTAGCAAATCGACTACCCCGCGTGGAATAAATGTTCTTATATGAAAAGAATGACCGCGCGACATCTAGTGATGTAGTATTTACATAATCTGCATCTTTTTTTAGCTCAATGTGGCTACACTAATATCTTCGTCGTCGCTGATAGCATGTAGCTGTGTTTGTATAGCGACTAGTATTTGCAGTGAATTCACTAGCAGCAACGAAGGATTTTGTAACTTATCAATTGCTTCAACTACTCCTTTGTAATTATTATAAATTGTTTACAAATCCGCTTCAATTTTAGCATCTTGGAATTAGTTTCGGCTCTAGTTTCGACTCTCCCTGATGGCAGTTTCTTCATTAGGATCAAATTATTAAACTATACACTTTCTTGGAAATATATAAAATAATAAAATGCTGCCTTTAGTTATGCTCACTAACGCATAAAAATCAGCTGTGGAGGTTCAGCGATGTCGGGACGTGCTTATTCTCGAATACGTTTAGGGAATTTGAGAACACTGCTTTCGTATGTGCTATTAAACCATTTACCTCTGGATAATAGCATCGAATCGTTTCTGCCACACGATTTAAAGTATGGATTTTACACGTAAAGAAGAAGTGGTAACTTCTTACCTGTCGTCTTTAAAACGAGACAAACAGTAAGAGTTTGTCTCTCGAATATTAAAATTGTTCCAATGTATAGACACCACTTTTGAAATGATTCGGCAGTACATTATTGTACTCTTCTGTAAACTAGTAAGTTTTCAGAGAACGGCTTGCGTGTTTCTATTATACGAACTATGACATTAACAAGAGATTTTTTTTAATGTGTCGTTTCATCTACACATAACCAGGGTTTTCGATTCTCAAATTCCGATTTAATTTTATTTTCAATACGTTTGCGAGCAGATGGTACAAACTTTCGTAAAGTTTTCGAAGTGGGTAATTTACAGTTGCGTATTTATTCCGGAATGAATAAAATGATTATTATTTAGTAGATGAAGCGGTAGGTTGTACACTGTCAGTGTTGAACATAAACCGAAAAGAAATTGTTCATTAGATTGTACGTAAATTTTTTTGTGCTGTTCACCATCCACGTGTTTTTTGTAGTCATATTTCGTCCAGCATATGAGCGGTCTATCGCAAACTAAGCATTTCACTTTTATGCCGGAAATCCGTAAATTAGCAAATAATCTTATTTACTATGTACACTACCATTCATAAGTATTTGGGCACCCATATTTTATAAAATTATTTGAACAGCATAGCTTCTAGGAAATTCATTCTTGTAATATTGGATAGGTATAAGGAAAGTATTAAATCTACAGAAACGCTGCATAAATAACATTATGTATTACATTATTACCTGCAATAAACCAAAATTTGTTATTGGGACTACTTGGGGATTACCGCAATAAAAGTTTCTCCAAGTTCTTGTAATTGTCTTTCTGTGAAGGATACTGAAGGATAAGTTTAGTAATGATGTTTTAATGACCTCGGGCGAGTTTCATGTTAGATTTTTGAAATTGCCCTCAGTTACGTTTCTGTATTCGTTGTGAGATATTCCTGTGCTAGTAGTGTTGTTAAGATCGTTAAATATGCCAAAAAGAAAAGAGATGGACATTGAAACGCGTTCTCTTATAATTGCGCACCATCAAGATGGCAAAAGCAACCGGCAAATTGCGAAACAATTAAAATTAAATAATACTTTTCGTTCGGAGATCTACAGGTGAGCGTGCGGCAGAGCAATGTATTGTGCCTACGGTTAAACATGGCGGTGGTTCCGTGATGATCTGGGGTTGTTTTGGTGGTACGGTCGTGGGTGATATTGTGAAAATTGAGGGAATACTAAGGAAAGAGCAGTATCGAAACATTTTGGAGACCAACGCTATTGCTTCAGGATTAAGACTTTTGGGTAGGAATTTTGTATTCCAGCAGGATAATGACCCAAAGCACACATCCAAAATATGCAAAGACTATTTGCAACTCTTGGAAGCGGAAGGATCCATCGAAGTTATGAAATGGCCTCCCCAAAGCCCCGATCTAAATCCAATAGAGTTATTGTGGGAGGAACTTGATCGGGAGGTCCGGAAAGCAGTACCAACATCGGAGGCTGATTTGTGGAGGAAACTGCAGGAAGCTTGGGTCCGCATAACACCGGGTACATTAGCAAAACTAATTGCAAGAATGCCGCGATTATGTGCTGCCATTATAAAAAACAAAGGAGGTCACATAGATGAATCGAAAATTTAAATATAATATGTAATTCTACTGCCAGATACTGTAATTAGTTATGTATGTACATGTAATAAATATATTTTCATTTTTTCACTAGTGCTTTTAATCATTTCTTCTAAATTTATGGGTGCCCAAATACTTATGAACGGTAGTTTATATAGTACCATATACAATATATCAGCAGTTAAATTCCTTATACGTCCTCGAAATACGTCTAATAAAGCGCCAATTGGGTTTATACATTTAATACATAAATAAATAATTAAGTAAATGTTTATTTCTAGTGTATATAAAACCCAAGTACATCAAATTTAGCTGAATAAAAAGAAATGCTGAACATCGTTTGTAAATTGTAAAAAAGGATACCTTTTTACAAACGATGTTCAGCAGCCACATGTGCGTCTTTAAATCCTGCTTTGACCAAAACGCCATGTTGCCGATACGTCAACAACCACGTGTTACAGGGTTGCTCTTTTAAAAAGAAAGGAATGATGTAATAGGAAACTACTCTTCAGCTTTTCCATCTTGTAAACTGTGACCGACCCCTTCTGTAAATGTATCCGACACATTGCAGCCCTTACCTGCTGTCCACCGAAACATCTCATGCTTAGGGGTTAAAAATCAACGACAAATAAAACTAAAAACAAACTACTTTGTTGGAATTCTTGGAAAACACCGAAAGTAGAAATAAAATTATGAGAGGAAAACGATAAGCTACAAAATTTTTCCCTAAACTCAATCAAAAATCAAATAAGACAGAAAAGAACTGAAGAGAGCTTTGAACCTCTTAATTTTATCATATCGAATTTAAACTGATTACTAACATTAACATGACGATTTACAGATTTTCTTCCGATTGCGTGTTAACAGACATTTTAAATACACCTTATTAGTGAGATAATTTTCTATTAAAATCATCTAAATCGTTTCTCCATAGAAACGCATTTTCTTCTTATAACTCGACACGTTAAATCATTAGTATCGTTATTACGGCAAGCAGTGTATAATTTACTTGAACGCTTAAGTAAATATGCGGCCAAAATAAAAGTATCCACGGTGATACTGCCGCGTCGCCGATGGTTTGCAGGTGCAGACGACCCGACCTGTAAGTTTCACTTCCTGGGCGCTATACTAGTTAATATATGCAACAAATGCAGATATTATTAATGGTGTGCACATGCGTTTGTACGGGAGCAATGTTACAATGTAATAGATAAAAGCATACTTGTCCGTCGGGCAATGAAAGCTGCAGCGCCATGGTCAGTTCAGTGAATGACTTCCGTGTCTGCGATGATACATCTTTTAATATGAGACCGCGGCCGCGCTTATAATTGCATTTGAACTAATAATAAAAGTTCAAAATACGTGTTTCTACCTACGTATCATGTTAAATTATTGTGCATTTTAAAACGTTTTCCTTTCACTCTGATGACCACAGGCGAGTAATTTAAGTTGAAATGTATGGTTTTTACTATTTGATAACTTCTTTTTTTAGTTGTGTGTAAGTAATACGACTCCCCAACGACTTCATTAACGATGGTAGCGATAATATGTCTATTATTTCAGTGAATTTATGAAGCATAAAATTTAATATAAATAACATGCGAATATAATATAAAGAGACAAACATAGAAGGGCCTTTTTATTCCAATAAAGCAAAAAAATGAAGTTGTAACAGAAGACAAACAACTAAGAATCACATACCAGGTGTACCGAAAAGTCATTACTGGTTTTTTGTAAAAAAAACTACATAATTTTCAACGAAATGGATAAATTGATTTATTAAAAGTTTGGCTATTTGATTCTACACATCTTGCTCATCTTTCAGGCAATTTATTGACATCCTACAAAAACCGCTTCTTCTTTGAGCAAAACTATTTATCCAACCATTATCTAACTTCTTCGAAATTGGCGAAGTGCTGCTCTCATTGATGCGAAAAGGTGTTGGTACGGCGGGTGCGATATTATATTCCACCTATGTAAATGCTTTCAACGCTTCCTTGACTGGTTTTGCTGTAGGAGACGGCTCATTATCGTGCTCTAAAATCACTTTACCGGGTCTTCGGACCCATTCTGGAAGTTTTTCTACCAATACGTGGTTCAAATGGATAGTCGGTAGTGCTCAGTATTAACTGGTTCACCAGGTTTCAACAGTTCGTAATGCACTACATCACTCTAGTCCCACCAAACACAGAGTTTGTCTTGCGACTCAAACGATTTGGCCTTGGAGTTGATGGGCTAGCTTCACCAGATGATAACCATAGTTTTTTGTGGTTAGAGTTTTCGAAATAAATCCATTGTTCATCACCCATTACTATTCGATGCAGAAATGACTTGTTTCACAGACGATTTTTCGATTTTCCATTTGCCTGTCATTCAATTGATGTGGCACCCATTGTTCTATCTTTTGGATTTTTCCTATTGCTCGTAATCGGTCGCTGATCGTTTCTTGGACCACATTTAAAGCTTCTGCCAATTGTTTTTGAGTCTGGGTTGGGTCTTCATCCAACATTTTCAGTCTACCAGAACGTTCTTTGTTTTACACATCGAAAACACCACTTTTCAATTGTCGAAACCACGCCTCACATTTTTTATGGTTGGTGCATGCTCACCGTAAGTTTCTACCAGCAAACAATGACTTTCAGCGGCTGTTTTCTTTTGGTTAAACGAGAAAAGTAATGCGTACCGCAAATGCACTTTTTCATGCACGAAGCTCGACATTTTCAAAGAGGTATAAATCTATGTCAGTGTTACTTTCGCAAAATATAACACGTATAGCTTTGAAGCTTGATGTCAGTTGTATAAAATGACATATGTGTCAAATCATATTATTGCATACTTAAGCCTGGCGACATCTATTAGAAAAACCGGTAACCGGTACACCTGGCATGTGGCTCATACTAGGCTTTATAAGCACAAAATTTGCACAATGAAATGAGAAATAAAAAAATTACTACCGCATTGGTATAAATCTACTTACGATTAAAAATCTAATTTGTATACATTTTATAATACTTTTCGGGAGGGTAATATGTGCTTGAAACACTATTAAATCGGTCGAATTTATGTTCGTACCACGTATACAAAGTTTTTCCTACGGCGGAACGTTGGAAAAAGATTTCACTGACTTTCAGAGCTGCACTGTAAAAGGGTGCAATTAAGAATAATAATCAGAGATATTACCTTCCAAATAGTTAGTAATTAGACTTCTTCTAATTTAAGGAAAAAAAATTAATCTTTCCGACGAGAAATGTAATTTCCTAATTTTAGTTTACAATACTTCTAACAATGCTTATTCTATTCTTGCTTTTCCTGCTGCACTAAGTACCAGAAAACGCTGATGTATTGTTTTGAGCGTGAATCTATGCAAATTCAACTCCAAGAATGCGTTCAGAAACAATGCAATTAGATACAACTAAAATAGAGAAAGTCGTCATGGTACTACCACTCAATGTCAGAAATATTAGACATTGCTTTAGAAACGCATAGTCTACAACTTCACCCCTGGTCGTGGCAATTTGAGTCAATTGAGTAGATTTAAAAATCTACAAAAGGGACCCAAAAAAGTAACTGTCGACTGTCAAAATGTTTTAAATTTAGTCTAGTACCAAAAAACAATTGTTCATGATAAAAATCGTGCTAAGAAAATATTGGGTTGGCAACTAAGTACTTTCGGTTTTGTAGTATAAAATAAAACACTTTTTTTTAAACAAAGAATAGTTTTTAATCAATTATATATTTTCCATTTTGCTCAATGACCTTTTGCCATCTTTCTTTCAGCTGCATGATTCCGCGCTCATAAAATTTCTGGTCCTTATCAGCAAAAAACTAAACCAGGTGCGAGTGAAGGTCATTGTCATTTGTGAAAGTTTTACCATTCAAAGAATTCTGCAAACTTCGAAATAAATTGTAATCAGATGGTGCTAGATCAGGGCTGTATGGGGAATGTGGCATCACTTCCCAGCCAAGCTCCAATGGTTTCCCACGAGTTGTCAAAGATGTGTGAGGCCTTGCATTACCTTGGTGGAAAACTACACCTTTCCGATTTGACAATTCTGGCCGTTTTTCTTTGATTGGTTCATCCAGTTTTATTAATTTTTGACAGTAAACATCAAAATTGATCGTTTGGTTCCTTGGAAGCAGCTCAAAAAACACAACACCTTTGTAATCCCACCAAACTGACAGCATGATCTTTCTTGGATGCAATTCAGCTTTCGATGTGGTTTGAGCTGGTTTATCGTGTTTGCTCCATGATCGTTTTCGAACTATGTTACTGTACAGGACCCATTTTTCATCACCAGTGATGATCCTTTTTAAGAAAGGGTCAGTTTCATTTTGTCTAAGGTGCATATCGCAAAAGTTGATTCTTTGTGTTAAATGAATTTCTTTCAATTCGAGAGGTACCCAAATATCAAGCTTCTTAACTAGCCCAAGACATTTTAAATGTTTTTCAATTATTGTGTGTGATACATGTAGCCTCTCCGCAACCTCTCGAACAGTTATATGACGATCCTCTTCAATTATGACTTTGATTTGGTCATCGTCAACTTCAGTAGGCCGACCAGAACGTTGCTTATCTTTGAGGGAAAAATCTCCAGAACGGAATTTTTTATACCAATTCTGACACGTGCGCTCTGTTAAGCAATTAGCACCATAAACTTCACATGTCTTTTTGTGAGCCGCAGCAGCTTTCTTTCCTTTACGGAAATAAAATATGTAGTAAAATATGTCGAAAATGTTCGTTTCTGCACTCCATTTAAAATTAACCCACAACTAATAGCTTTAATAAAAATCACGCACTACTTGCTTCTGAAGTTACGTCAATGTGACTAGTATCACGCGACAAACGGTAAAGTACAACACTAACATACGTTATACAAAAATAAAGCAACGCTCTCTATCAGTAAAAACCGAAAGTACTTAGTTGCCAACCCAATAGTTACCCCTGGACCTCTGCCATTGCAGCTTCAGAAGATGATAGTGCGGTCAATTTTTTATGCCATACTACGGCATGTCTGTCTAAAGACTTCAAAAGTTTCGTCGCAAAATGTCATACTACATTTCTATAACGGTCATTATAAAGGAATCTGCTGCGATTTGCGATCCAATGATTTCTTTATTCTCACTTGTTTTGAAACAATGACGAATAATTTTACATCGGTTATAAAATAAATTTAAACATCTCCTAAAACACAGAAATGTTTTTGAAGCTGGTTCTTTCAAGAGCAGAGGAGTATTGACTGTAATAAGAAATATTTCGGGAAAATTGGAATAAAATTTTCGGAACGAACTATTGCCCGTATAATTTTTTAGCCAACAGATGGTCTGTTCTTTGTTCTCTAAAGTGATATGAGTACTCTGGCTTCTCTCCGAGAGATGACTATATTTGTATAGTTTCCTCTAATTATTTTGCATTGTCTTTTAATGTAGCCAAAGAATAAGATAACATTCCACGTAAAGCATGGTAGTTTTCAGGTGAAAGTTTGGCTATAACTTATACAATAAGACATCTTTAAATCTTTCATCAGTTTTATTGTAATATCGATTAATATTAACATTATTTTCTAATTAAAATTATGTTATACTCCAGCCTTTCGACCTGTTTTTCTATATTACTATTAGTTACGACGTGCAATTCCAAACTCAAGGTCAACCTGACCCCAAAATCGATTTAAAAATTCGTTGTAGTTAATAGTAGCCATCTTATTTTATGATAAACTCCCATTTAATGCCAATACTTCACGTCTAATAAATTCAGTGATTGATAGACTGGAAAAAGATTTCAAGGAAGTTATCCTTTAACGAGCCTCGACGTGGTAATTTATTAACTCGTTATAGATACATGCACATACCTATTGTGAATTCGAAAAATATTAACTAACGCTTATTAGATTTACTGCGATCTATTCAATAGCAATACATAATTAATTTTCAGTTTTGCATGGCAAATTGTTGTAAAATATTAATGAGGTTCGCTAAGAAAAACAATGAGCAACATTCGTTTAGCATTCATTCCATGAGCTATTGATTACATTTTGTAATTTATGGAAGTCTTTTCAGGTTAATACAGGTATTCCAAAATAAAATAACAAAACGTATGCGCGAATGCAATATTAATAAGGTTTTGCTTCTTGTAAGTAAAAACCACCGAAGCATGTTTAAATTTTTTGAGGCGACGCGTGCTTGTGTATTGAACGCATTTATTACTATGAGATCTGATGCAATCAAACAGGTAGAACGATCCGTGGCGCTCACAAAGTGGTGATATATTCCAATGGAGGCGCCTCGATCAATTCCACAGCCAGTCTTTATGCTCTCACATGGTACGTGTTGATTATCGCCGACCACGTGGACTTAATACAACGAAACACGGCGAAAAGCAAAGAACACTAATAAGAAGTGCAGTGTGGGAATCCGAACTGAACTTGACAGATGGGATCGAACGAACCGTTTTTTGATTTATCTATTACCACAAGCTAGATCATGCGGAAACCTTCTCGCCAGTTACATACGTCATCCGTGCCTCTATCCGTCGTAGGTTTATAATCGGAGACCGATCGATAAGGCCACACGGTGCATTTTTGCAGACACGAGTTCCACCGCGGAAACACTCCCAAGTAATAAGAACAGAGAAACCGATGCGGACGCGGTAATTACGAGTAATTATTTTGAACTGGCTGCATGAGGTGGGAGGTAGTTATTTGTGTCTAGGCATGGAATGAAATTGTAAAAATGTTGCATTTGACCTTTCCTAGTCGGATGAAATATCGTTTCTTTCCAATGTAATTATTCATTATCTGCTATTATCTCTAACAATCTCGGAAGTGGTTCGGAAAGGCTTCTGTTAAATATACTAATTTTAAGACACTTATAATTGAAACGTTCGCTGGGGAATATATAAATACAAGGTGCACATGAAATTCGCAGACATAGCTTAATACGTGGGTTGTCTTTTAAGTTTTGCATATAAAACTGGAATAAAGCAGTAGATAGCTTTTAAAAACTTCGTTATTCGAAATATTCTCTACGAAGATTAATGCACTTTTGCATGCGCTCGAACCGACTCCGGAAGCAGTTGTTCTACTGGTTTGTTGGTACAGTCAAAATTGCGTTTATGAAGGCATCAATTGCTCCTTCTGACGACTGGAATCTTTGATCACGCAGTCCGTTCTTAATTTTCGGAAAGCTAAAGACGGACTTACGTCCGGGCTGTACGGAGGATGGTTTAACAATTCCACATTTCGTTGCGTTAAAAATTCAATTATCTTGGGTGCTGTGTGCGAGCTTTTCCTTATTGGAGGATGATTCGTCATTCGGGGTTGGTTTTTCGAAGCTCAACGATGATTTTCAG
Organism: Dermolepida albohirtum; assembly: GCA_031893035.1. Lineage (NCBI taxonomy): Eukaryota > Metazoa > Arthropoda > Insecta > Coleoptera > Scarabaeidae > Dermolepida > Dermolepida albohirtum. The sequence goes on from JAVIWB010003301.1 coordinate 312,607, forward strand.
CAAACAAATGGTTATATACTAATCAGCAGTAACAGTTCTTTCTTGCAGAGGAATTGTTGCTACATGACCAACAATATGTTCATCAAACGGCAAGTAAAAAGTATTACGTTGACGCGATTCCAAATTAGGAATTCTATGGTTGAGATTAAAGTAAAAACAATCTATAATATTATAAAGGATTTAGATATTGCATGTTTAAAGTTACATGACAGATATATGTGATAAACTTTATACCATGAGGACTTAGAGAACCTTCTCTGAACAACCTAAATATCCCACTTTTCAATAAGATAACAAGAAGATTTAATCATTTAAGGTTGATATATAACCCCTTTCCACATTAATTTTCATATTCTGTATACGTATTTCGACAACTAAGTTGTCATCATCAGTAGATAATTAAACAGCGTCGCACTAAACGAATTCCGTAATGATCTTTACTGTCGAAAACTAAAACGCACACCGTGTGCGTTTTAGCTTACGGAAATTAATGTGGAAAGGTGTTATATATCAACCTTAAGTGATTAAGTTAATCAACCACAGGCTCCATCATAATTACCGTAATAAGAAGACCAAATTAAGGAAGTACATTCCAGCCACGATCGTAAGGTCAAGTATAGGCGTTTCAGAGTACTTACGTTTGCGAAAGACTTAGAAAGACAGTTTGGAATAATAAAATTAAGCTCTTTTTTGTTAGCGCTTGTTTTAAAATTTATGTATTTGTTAAAAGGAAAAGTTGAATCAAAGCAAATTATTCTTCAATGTGAGTCAGCGTGTGATGGACTAAAACGACTACTAAAAAGTATAATTTTATATTTGTTTATATTAGAGAGACTTCCTATGTAAGTTGTTGAGGCTGCTTTGTAATGTCATGAATTCATTACGAGAGATGGCACTTGTAAAGACCTTAGGATCATCTGCGAAAAGCAATTTTTCAGAACTGATTATGACAACCACGTTATTGATAAAAATGTTTAATGTTAGAGACGTCAAGTTAGATCTTGGAGAAACTCCAGATATTACAATACAATCCCTAGAAAGCTTACTCATAAAAACACATAGCAACTCGTAGGAGTCAAAATTGAGTTACAATACTCTATCAAAGCTTCATTAAGTCCGAAACATTCCAATTTAATGAGTGTGTAATTACGACAACACGCCTTCATAAAGTTGAGGGTGGGAACAGAAGAAAGACGACTACTGTTCCTAGATGTAACAATATACAGTCGATAATCAGGAAAACTATAACGCAGTGTACCCAGAAAGAAAACCCATACGGACGTATACCTACACGCCTCATTCCAGTGCCATCCTAAGCAGAAAGGAACTCTTATTAAAACGCTAATGTATAGAGCAGGAACACGTCACTGAAACACAGAAGGCGATTGAATATAGCAATACAGGGATAAGAAGAACTGTAAGAAAGCCCAGAACGGAAAGGCCAGGAGAAACGGAACCAGTTACAGGACGGATATTGACGAAAAGGAATGTAAAAGTATGTTTTAATACTGCGTCCGCACTTCAATATAACTCTTTTGGAGCTAAGAACAAATTGCCACGAACGAAAGATGGAATCTACAAATTAATGTGCGAGGTACGTGAAGAGCTACGTCAAACAAACTGAAAGCTCGATTGAGCAAAGAATCAAGAAACGTTAGAAAAAGAAAGACAATAAGCGGTTCATAAAGTTCTAACAACTACAAAGAACTACCATCGAAGAGTCAGAGAAGCCATTAAGATAGATAAGCATCCAAACTTTAACCATGAGGATGACTATAAGCTAGGCAATACAACGTAAATTGTCACGCACCAGTGGGCTATACATAAGAGAAAATGACAACGGAAACAATCAGTCCAATACGAGGGTAGCCGTTTATATTTCCGGAATAGCAAACAAAAAAAAATTATTATTATTGAAAATAGTTTTATTGCTTTTCAGAATATTCTCCTTCAAAATCAATGCACTTTTGCATTCGTTTAAACCAATCCGAAAAGCTTTGCTGCCACTGTGAAGGCGGTATCTCCAAAATATGAGTTTTGAATGCCTCAACTGCCCCTTCCGGCGTAGAAAACCGTTGACCACGAAGTATATTTTTCACGTGTGGGAACAAAAAGAAATCACAAAGTGCCAGATCAGGGCTATACGGCGGATGACTCATCAATTCAATGTTTTGCCCGGTCAAATATTCAAATGTTTGAACCAACCTATGAGAGCTCACATTGTCATGGTGGAGAATGATCTGTCGTTTTCGGTTTGTTTTCCTTATTTCTTCAAAAACTTTTGTCAAAGAAATAGTTGTGTACCATTCGGAATTGACCAGTTCCCGAAATATAAACGGCTGTCCTTGTAATAAATCGAGGTAGAAACTGGTAGTATGGACAACGAAACGTCGATTGAAATTACAACATATTACCTATGATACTGGCCGTCGAAACCTATGAAAGCTTATAATCAAACTATTTTTATTAGAATTATTTAGTAGTGAAAATATTGAGTGATGTATGTGTATGTACACATTTTATTTTCAGTATTTTTTTTTAGATATCTACCCGAATACTATTACATTTTCCTTCTTTTTCACCGACATCTGCCATTTACCAGTTCAATTAACTACACCCAATTCATCACGGCAGTTTTAATTCCTTTTTTTTCCATTTTTCCCCGTATTCCATCGCTTCCGTCATATCGTGTAAACTCCATAAACATGTCAGTATCAGTTTCATTTAGCGAACAGGCCTGTTCACTACTCTAGTCCAGCGAAAAACACGCACGCGCACATGCACCAGTATGCACTTTTTTCGTCATTTTTTTTAACTGATGCGTCGACTTTTCAGACATTCGACCCACGAACATAGGGCCAGTGAATTTTGATTAATGTCCTAACAAAAATATAAAAAAAGAGAAAATAAACACAGACAAGTCTCTATATGGTAGAAAGGACGACTAGCGTATATTTAAAAAAAACCGGTTTATTTCGCGTGTGAATGGCGCCAATGCTCATTGAATTAAAAAAATAACATCACTGGTGCAAATACAACAAACGTTAAGAGGATTGAATGTACAGTTGCGTTTATCTAAATGTCACAGGCGAAAATATAAAATTAACTAATCCTAAAATGTAGCATAGTTCGTAGCGTTTTTGGTTTCTAGGATAAGAGCGCCTTGAAAAAAATATTTGTACACAATTTTATTACTGTTTAATTGATAAGTTTTCGAATTTGTGAATTTATACAAAGATTGTTTTATTTATTAACAAAAGAAAATGTAATGTCAAGTAGAAAAATTCAGCATTTCTGACATATCTTTTTGTTCGAGTTTAACAGAAGTTAATGCGTAAAAACCAGATAGAAACGTTGGCGCCATTTACGGAGTGAAAGTAATTGGGGAGAGTATATATGTACATGTATGAGTAATATTAGATTATCGGGCTCTTCGCGATGTTGAACAGAAGTTCTCGAAAGAATCGCCGTTTCGACGTTTCGATGACATCTCAGTCATCTTGCTCAGGATTTGTTTCGTAGTGAAGCGTCAACTCCCGAAGAAGATGATTGAGATGTCAAAATCGAGACGCCGATTCTTTCGAGAATTTCTATCCAACATCGCGGAAAGCACGAGAATTTAATATTACTCATACTTACAACTGCGAGAACCTCTGTTCGAATATATGTATGTATACATACATATATATATATATATATATATATATATATATATATATATATATATATATATTGTATATAAAACATACATTTTGACTTCTAGTAGTCAGTATGTGCTTTTTAATGAGTATACTTTAGGGATTATATTGCAACATCTGGAGTTCCTCGAGGATCTAACTTGAGGCCTTTAATATTCAACATTTTTATCAATGACGTGGTTGTCATAATCAATTCTGGAAAATTGCTTTTTACAAATGATCCTAAGATCTTTATATCACGAAAACAGTTTTCTTAATTTAAACAAAACAATTTTGACATAAATGACTCTTAACGTTCAGGAAGACCATGAAACGTAAGAGCGTCTGGAACGCTTTAATTCATGATGATCCACGCCAATCGGTTCGGAAATTTCCCATCATAATGGATTGTAATCAATCGACCATGGACGACATTTGCATTCCATGGGCAAAGTTAAAAAACTGGGTGTTTGCTTGGCGCATTTTTTGAGCGAAATCTGAGTGTGACGTTTGTGTGTTTTTGCTAGCTTGTCGTTGTTTAGCTTTTAAACAATATCGACTGTTTTTGTTCCACGTTGCTTTGCTGATGACGAAAAAATGGTGCTTACATATTAACATCAGAAGCAGAAGAGATTGGCTGATCTCTAACAATAAAGTAACTCTCCGAGGTATTCATCCACGTAGGCTGATGCTGTGCGCCTTGACTGAAACAGAGGGTGTCTTCTACTATGAATGAACTGCTTCCGAGAAGTCTAGTTATCACTACTGACATCTACTATCAATAATTTTCTCGGCTTAAAGTCACATTTCAAGAAAAAATTCCGCGAAGACATCGATATCGTACCGGGAACGGTACGATAACCCACTGATTCGTTAATGACATTAGAGTTTACCTGAAGAGAGTTGATATACTCGAAACGCGACACATGCAGGGTCTTATTAACATATGAATCATTCTCAGATGTTAACGATGTGAATAATTGATTGACTAATTCATTATTTAAGGGTATAAATGTGAAATTTCATATAATTCGCTAGAAATCCTGCGACGAACGAAGATCGCAATGGCTGACGCAACAATGTTGCAAAAAAACGAGCACCGACCAGTGATTAAATTCCATTACAAATCAAAAATGTCAAAAGATCATTGACGAACCGATGATAGTCATTTAGAAAGATTCTGCGCCTTCGTTATACAGTTCATAAGTGGTATTGTTCGACCAAATTGTTACATGTTGTGGCGCATGAAGAATACAGACCCTCCAAAGAAATTCATAGTTGCTCCGTTTGTCGGAAAAGTTATGGTCACAGTGTCTTGTGAATCGAGAAGGACATTGCTGATCAAGTACGTAAAAAATAAGAAAAGGTGACACCACAAATAAAGCATTTTACGCAACCACTTAATTTAAGGGAAGCAATTAAAGAAAAAAGGCTGGATAAACTGACCGCCAGTTTGTTACATCTTCGCGCGTGTCTCCAAGGCTGCTGTGCGATATTATAGTTTCGAAGAAATCAGCAACACCGTACACCTCAAACCCAACCTCTAGTGTTTCAAATTGCGCGGTTTTTTTTAAGAATAAATAAAATATAGATGGCGCACTGTGGTCGTTCATAAGAAAATATTGGTTTGGTTCGTGAAAGTGTTGCTGAAGATCTTGAAATGTCCAGTCCACGACGTTCACAACAACTTGGACTTAGTGTGTCAACAACATGGCATATTTTACACAAGGATTTAGCTCTGAAGGCATATAAGGTTCAAATAACACAGGAACTGAAGCCATTAGATCGTTTAAAACGTCGTTCATTTGTCAATTTCATCAATGAACAACCAGCTGATTTTTCTCAAAAAATAATGTTTTCTGATGAGGCAGACCGGTTCTGTGGAAGAATCAATAAAGTGAAAAATACAGTCGTAGTGGTTGTTCACAAGAAAATGTCCATTAGGCGACATTTGCAACAACTTGGACTTAGTAGATCAACAACATGGTGTATTTTACACAAGGATTTAGCTTTGAAGGCATATAAGGTTCAAATAACACAGGAACTAAAGCCATTAGATCATTTATAACGTCGTTCATTTGACATTTTCATCAATGAACAACCAGCTGATTTTTCTCAAAAAATAATGTTTTCCGATTAGGCACATTTTGAACTTGCACGAATTATTCATGAGAAACCTAAGCATCCTAAACGAGTTACTGTTTGGTATGCATTATGTTCAGGTAGTATAATTGGACCTTACTTCTTTGAAAATGCTGCTGATGAAGCTGTAACTGTCAGTTGTGATCGATATCGTCGAATGATAACCAAATTTTTGTGGCCTGAATTAATGAAAATTGATCTAGAGGATATGTGGTTTCGACAGGATGGCGCTACACCTCACTTTGCACACAAATCAACTAATTTATTGGAGAAAAATTTCCTGGACGTGTAATCTCAAGAAACGGTGATGTTAATTGGCCACCAAGATCATGTGATTTGACACCGTTAGACTATTTTTTTTGGGGTTATGTGAAAAGTCAGGTTTATAAAAACAATCCACAATCAATTCTTGCTTTGAAAGATGAAATTATTCGTGTCATTGACGAGATAGAGCCTCAATTATGTCAAAATGTCATTGAAAATTTTAACAAAAGTGTGGACGTCTGCGGAGCTGCAAGAGGAGGCCATTTGGCAGATATTATTTTTCGCATATAAATGTCATAACTGATACTTCAAATATGCAAATTATGCGTTTTATTTATTCTTTAGAAAAATGCGAAATTTGAAACAGCCTTTATCTATTCTCCAATTTCCAAAAGAACCTTCGTGGGTAGCGATTTTTCGACGATGAAGAGGCTTATTATATTTTACATGGACATCTGGTCCCCGTTACAATTACAACCACAGAAGAATTTGAAATTATAGTAAAAAAGAATTTAGTGTTACAATCAAATCTATTCACATCTTAAAGGGTAGCTTAGAATCAAAGGTTTCTGATGTTTGTGCAAGACCAAAAAATTTTAAAAAACGGGAGACGGAAATATGCAAAAATATTTTGCGTTCAAAAATCAGAGAGATATTAAATCCTTTGGGGACGATAAATAATACTTCCAACATTTTCCAAATCCAACTTAATTAAATCCAAATTACCCAGATTCCATTTGTTTAATTTCCGAACAGAAACAATACACATTCGTTATCCGATGATTTTCATACGTAACCTTTCCGACAGAGCGTGAAAAAAAATATTCCTCAATATTGATTTCGAGCGAAGTTATTCCTGCAGAAGAACGACTGCAATAAATTTCCAGAGACCCTCGCCTCGAGAAGAGAATATGTTCTCGGATTAAGTTCGCTTAACGCTAAAGTTTCATATTTATTATTGGCGGATCGTAGAAGGTGGTGCGTTTCGGAAAAAATTTATCCCCGGGACGCCACTCTCAACTGTTCCCTTATTTCACATATCGACGTCCGTGACATTACACGAAATATATATACGATATACGTATCGCATGTACGTGTTGTATGGCAGGCTTGCAGCTACTGTGTGTGCTACAAGATATTGAAACACATTTTGTGTTCTTTTCATCACCGGAATCACATTTGCTTTTAATCTTGGATTTTGTTATGTGCGTGTTGCCACCGAAGCGCCGCACTACTCTACCAATAAATTTTCTATACATTGGATTTTCAATTTCCTTTTTTTTCTTCGCTGAAAAGTCAGCGTCGGGAATAAATATTCATAACACAAGGGAATTCCTAATTTATTATCGTACGACATAAAAATATGGAGTCATATTATATAAATGCAATTTATTGTCTGTCTTGTTCCTACATCTATACCATACATCATTATAATAATAATAATAATCTTTAATGCCCAACAGTTACACAGACCATTTACAGGACATAATTCACTTAAGAATAAAATTAAAATTGAAACAAAAATAGGTGCAGTTAATGTAATACAAAGAAAAAAAAGAATCCAATTAATAAAAAAAAATATACACACTTATAATAATGTATCCAAGTCATACAAAAAAAAACTGAACGAACAATAATAGATGCAAGTTAATGAAAGAGATCCTCGTATAATACATTGGCATTTCTGGACATATGTACCAATGTAGCCTTGTAGAGAACATTGGTTCTTGCCCTAGCTATTGAGAAGGTCGTCGATAATCTAGTGTCAAAACTAGGCACGAGGAAATCAACCTGGGACAACAGCACAGAAGATTCAATAAAATTATTTATTAATTTATAAAGAAAACCGCCACTAGCTTTCTCCCTGCGCATAACAAGAGAATCCAAATTGTGCTTAGCAAGTAGACCCTCATACGTCGAACCAAAGGCAGGATAATGACCATCAATCCTGTAGGATAAATATTTGAGGAACCTCTTTTGAACACGCTCCAGTAGTAATTGCTGGTAATGGTAAAGCGGGTACCACACAACTGAAGCATATTCCAATCTGGACCGGACAAGAGAACCTTAAAGAACCTTCAAAGTTTACAAACTACTTAAACCCCTGCAAGAACGAATAAGGAACCCAAGACCTCTGGAAGACGATGAAGTTATACTACTTATATGCTTCGAAAAGCTAAAATGCGATTCGAACAAGACTCCAAGATCCTTGAAGTTGTGTACTCTAGGTATAATGGATTGCCGAACATTGTAGTTATAGTAAAGCTGAGTATCACTTCTACTAAAAAAGAGAACAGCACATTTGACGATGATGAGCTTTATCTGATTGTGGATACACCAATCGTCAATAATGCTCACATTTGATTGAAGATTAATATCATTATAAGGAGAACGAAAAACAATAAACAAGTTTCGATTCTGAGGACTTTATGTAAATGTTTGTAACTCCGTCAGAAGCACGTAAAAGAATTAGCCTTTTAATAATTAAATAAATAAATAATTGTATTTTTTGATCGACCCCAAATTACATACAATCAGTCCTGTTGCAGACAATAAATAAGTAAGTTCTATAACCATTATTAGTAATCACTTGAAGAGTACCTTTGATTATGTAAGGTGTTATGTCGCTGCTTGCGTCTATTCGTAAACGTCGGGATACCTGGCCGACAGTTAGCAATATGTAGTGTTATGTACGTGTTACGTGCCCGTAGAAATCTACAAGGAACTAAATTTTTATCTTATTAAATAAAATAGATCGGATTTATCGGGGTTCCTTTCTATTTTAATTGACAAAAGACGGATATACAATCGACGAGCTCTGTTTTACCGGTCTTATTCGATAATTGTCAGGCTCAGCTTCTGACAAGGACGTGTGTTTATGTTTTTCCTTTAAAATAAGTATAACAATTTAGAACCGCTTTCCGATATAGCTCTTGTTAGACTTCCAGGTTAAACGAAGTGCAATTCGTATTTCTAGAAAAATGACCTGATTTTTCAATTAAGGTAATGGCTCTCATGTAACAGTTCCGGTTATACGGAAAGTTGGGGTCATATTCCTTAGTGTAAATAGAACACCTTGTATATTTTTGCAATTTTGGATTCTATGTACAATTTCCGGTGAACTTTTATAAAGTTACCCTATTCATAAAAGTAGCTGTTTTCGAAAAAATAAAAGAAAACAGTAACCAGCTTAGAACCTAATACTTTCAAAGTGATTTAATTGCATACAGGGTAGTGAAAATTTAGTCAACTTCAAACTATCATAAGTCAGTTTTTCAAAGTAGAACACCTTATATATTCTTCCATATTCTGATACACAATTTTATTTCCTTTCGAACATATCCTATACCTTTCTGTTCCAATTTTTTATTTACTGTTTTTGTAAAATCGATTAAAACTGTTTAATTTCTTGCGAGGATTTATTAGATTAGATCAAAAGTAGAACTTGCAGAGTGTTTTTTAAGGGAGATGCCCTCATTTACCACCAATGTGTGGAAAGAAATTAATTCTTTCTAAGAAGTTACAATCACAAATATCATTGGTAAAGACATTGGAAGACTAACCAATATGATTTTAATAATTAAAAATATTTTATAATTGTCACTATTGTATAATAGTGACAAGAACGAGCATAATAATTATTATTTAATGATAGAAAAACTAATTCCTATATTCGATATGACCCCATCTAGTCTTAAACATGTCTTTATCTTTACCATAAAGCCATCTATAACAACTCCTGATATTTGCGCTGCCAGCAAAGCTTTAACTGATCTTATTCGAGTCGAGCAATTAGATCTTCTTTTGAATCAATTGATGTGGAATTAACTTTTTGCTTTATTGCACCCCAAACATAAAAATCTACTAGTGAAAGATCTGGGGATGTTACTAACTAGTTTCAGAATCCTAAACGTCTTATCCATCTGGTGTCAAACATCTCATTAAGTTATCTGCTTCTGGGTTTCCGGGCGGTTCCAGCCCGGAAACCCAGAAGCAGATAGCATGGACCACGACCGCGGAAGTCTACGTACCAAATTATCTCATTAAGTTGTTGGTCGTCTATATTCCCACAGTTAATTGGCGCACCATCTAATTGGTACCAGCAATTTCTCAATTTATTTGACGGTTCGCAAAATATAGTGATATCTCCATTTAAATTATTTTCGTAGATAAGGTACCGAATTTGAGTGGAGTATCTTTAACTAAACAGGAAACAAACAAATTTATTTTGATTTTATGTCTGTTAAAAATACCTTTTCTGCCAAATTTAGATTCATCTGTTCAAACTATTTTAAGAAGGATCTTCTTGTATTCTAATTAAAATTATTTCACAAAATTGTACACGTTGTTCAGCATCCCCTGGTTGAAGAGCAAAAACAAGACTGTGAATACAATGCAAACCATTTCTTTTTAAAAGTTTATGGAGGGAAGTTCTTGAAATGCCTGAACTGAGGATTTGGGATATGCACGAAAATAAGCCCAAACACCTCAAAACCTCCTGAAGTTGTAGGCTTTGGCAAAACTTTGTCTGCAGAAATCCGACCATTCTCTTAATTGATTTCTTAAGATTCTTCTTAATATCTCTCTAGACATCGATGGTAAATGGGAGTATCTCTCATTGAACACTTCAAGTTCTATTTTTTATCTTGTTACATTCTATACCTTGCCTCAGAATAAGAAGGAGTGATTCAAATATCCCGCTAAAACGCGGAACACATAGCTTGAAAATGTCACTTACCATAAAAATGAAACATAAACAGTTGTGAATGTAGTAGTTTGTCAACAATATTAATCTTTTTCTTTATTACATAAAAATACATGGAAAAAAATTCATTTTAATGGAAGTATGATTGTACAAACGTTACTTTTTGGATTAGTATGTACAACCTATCCAAAACTAAGATTAAATATTATTAAAATAAAACAATGCAAAAATGTAATTAAACGTTTACAGGCTATGAAAAATGGCGGATATCTGGCATTCATTTACCCATATTAAACTTGCCTGTTCAAGAACCAATGAAATCTCTTCAAAATATGTACCGTTTTGGCGCGATATTTGAATCACTCCTTCTTATTCTGGGACAAGGTGTACATGAAAAAAAATAAATTTAGAACGCCTACATTTGAATACGTATTTCCATTTTCCAGTTTTGCTAAGAATTTCATAGCCATCCCCGCAAATTTAATGATTTTACAACAGCATAAAATATAAAAACTAGAAGAAATAGGTATGGGGCACTATATACTAGATTAGGAAAAAATATACAGGTGATCTATTTGTAAAAGTCGACTTATTATGGTTTGAACTTAAGTAAACTTGGCATTAAATTTTCACCACTCTCTATTAAACTACTTTGAATATATAAGTGGAAAGCTTGGAGATCCAACAATCCAACAATCCGATCTATTAAAATTACCTCTCTGTCTTTATTACTGTAAGATACACATGATACTAAGCTGATTACTGTTTTTCTTAATTTTTTAAAAAAGGTAAATACTTCGAAAACGGTTAAGTTTAGGATTTAAAATTTTCAATACTACGAGGTATATGTATATCTTTTTTTTCCAACTAACATAGAAAGATTTTCAAATAGCAATGGTAATTGTAGAATAAAAGATATGTTTTATTTGTTTTGTATCATGTTTTCGGCTTAAGTACTTCTTTGTCTTGTGTTACGTGTTTTTTAAGTATGCTAGGTTGCAACGCAAAAAGAACGAAAAGTAAGTTCGACATGATATTTGTTTTTCAAACTAGACAGTCAATTAGGTTTACCTTAAAAATGAATGTAAAAGTACCCTTTGAATCAATAACAGCGTAGAAAGAATCTTAAATCAACTAAACAACCAGATGTCACACGTCGCGACGTAAACGTGGTATTGACAAAATTATTTACGTGCTTAACGTGTGAAATGCGGGACGAACAAGAGGTTAAGTTGCAAAAATAATAAATAAAAACGGTAGAAATACGGTAGAAGTTATGACTGGAAGAAGAATATGTAATATAAAAAATGATGGGAAATAATATCCGGATGAAATTAGGAAAGCAGCCGGAGGAAGAGGTTATTCGTATGATTCTAACATAAGCCCGATTTGCGCGAGCCATTCCCCAGAGTGGTCGAGGGTTGCTACGGGACAATGATAGGGAGCTCATGCGTGGACAAACGACGATAAAAAGAAGAAGCCTAACTTACGTAGATTGTTGTGGTTGCACCTGCAATTACGCCATGTCCTCTCGTACGGCTTCGGATGTCGTGTCGTTGTTGCGACGGCCAGTTGCGGAAAAACGACGCCGTCTTCTTTGCGGACACGCTTCAACATCGGACGATGGGCACATTTCGCGCGTAAACGGTACTCGAGATCATAACCGTAGGTAGATCTAACATCACAAGGGCACCAGTACTCGTTCCAACTCGAAGAAGAAACTTGACACTGTAAAAGCGATCTAGCTTTTATTTTATCGTGTAATTCGCGGTCTTAAGTTGTACCCTAAAGGCACGAAAAAATTGAAGCTAGTCTGGGGGAACCCGCGCATAAATTGGGGAGGTCGTGTTACATTTACACCATCGACTCTTAATCTCATAAATTCAGTATAGATTGCAATTCAATATACATTATTGTCCACAAGTACTTAATTATCGCTAAACGGGCAAAAAAATTAAGTATTTTAAAAGGCAGTTCATTACAAACTTACGCTAACTTAAGATTTTGGTTGGTTGATTGGTTGCGTTAGCTGAAAAAGCTTAAATCACTCACAAACTGACCAATTTGAGTGTGTAAGGACTTTGGCCCTATATTTCACACTATATTGTTTGACTCCCAAGCGAAAGGTCCTTTTTGAAGACTATATTGAGGACATACAATGGCGCATTTGTTATGATACGAAGAACTTTAGTGCAGGCTAGTTTTAACGTCGATTTATATAGCAGTAATTTATTTTTTTCTACTGTATAACCAGTACAATTGACTGGGTTTTAATTCCAGCTGCTTTCTCTTCGCAAGTACGTGTTTTTCCCACCATAGTCGTCCGTCTAAATGAAATCGCAAGTATTTTTTATCGCTTGCCTGTTTTAGCAATTGGTGGCAGGTGAACAACTTTTATTAGGATGAAAATCGCATGTATTGGTTTGTCATTAGCTTTAATATGCCATATTTGGAGCCAGATCTGAATTTTATTTAAGTTAATTCGTAAACATATGAAGGCCAGTAGAAAGTCGGCATGCTATTATCCAAGTAATTTGCTTATTAAATTTATTTTTAAATTTTGATACGAGAGCTACCGTAAATTATATGTACGTACGGTTCAGTATTCTTTGACTTTTTTCCATACGCCTCTTACTCAACGTTCATATTAAACCGAGCATAAATATATGTACAAATATGTATGTACTTACTACGTATTAAATTAAATTTATTAAAGTCGAAACCTACTCGACCGGCTCGTTCATTTACAAGAAGCGCCATGTAAAACAAAAAGCCGGAGAAAAATAGAGGATTACGGAGCGTTTAAAAGTGATTTATGTATTTGTAGATACGTTCAGCTGCAAAAACAGTATCAATTCCTTAATGGATCGGTGCACCGGAGTGGTCAGCTTGTCGTGATAAATTCACGTCACCTCCTAAAGGTCAATTTGTCGTCTTGTGTCCTATACTTTGTAACAACATACATGCTTTTTAGTGGCTTCTATAATATTTAATCTTTTTGCTGATACTCGGTAGCAGCTAGAAATTGAAGATATTTAAAATTGTCAATACCACGAGCTATGGAATTTTTGTACGTGTCTTCATCTTTTTTCTTTCAAGTGATATAGGAAGAATTTCAAATCGCGGTGGGTAATTGCGGATTAAAAGTTGTTCAGATTAAATTTAAAGCTGAAGGTGTGTTACTAGTTCACTTGTCTAGAGAGTGACCTAGAAATGCCTTGACAATTTACTCAAATCAGGAACGGACGATGCACCAATTTAAAAACACCTAAAATTTTATCAAAATTTTTCCTGTTTCTTCAGAAAGATTGCGTATTCTAGATCACAAGCAAAGCAAATCTTTCTATTACATGTAACAACATCCGCGACTTAAAATTATTTTTTCTTATAAATACATAGTTTAAAAAGAAAAACACAAAAAATACAGTCTCTTCCGGACTTCTCCTCCATATAATCAATGAATAATGTTGTTTTATTAAGCGTAACGCCGTCTTCTACAGGAGCAATTCCCAGACTTTGTTATTATTTTTTGTACATACGAGGGTAGGCGTTTATATTTCAAGAATAGCAAACAAAAAAAAATGTTTGTTTTCGAAAATGGTTTTATTGCTTTTCAAAATATTCTCGAAAATCAATGCAGTTTTGCATTCATTTAAACCAATTCGAAAAGCATTGCTGCCACTGTGAAGGCGGTATCTCGAAAATATGAGTTTTGAATGCTTCAACTGCCCCTTCCGGCGAAGAAAACCGTTACCTACGAAGTTTATTCTTCACGTGTAGGTACAAAAAGAAATCACAGTGTGTTATTTCAGGGCTGTACAGCGGATGGCTCATCAAATCAAGGTTTTGCCCGGTCAAATATTCGATTATTTTAACTGACCTGTGAGAGCTCGCATTGTCATGATGGAGAATGATCTGCCGTTCTCGGTTTGTTTTCCTTATTTTTTCAAAAACTTTTGGCAAACAAATTGTTGTGTACCATCGGAACTGACCGTTCCGAAAAAGCGGGCGACCATTTGTTTTGATATGCTTCGCGCAAAACTTTTGTTGGTTTTGGCTCATCTTGGAATAACCACACAGTCGAATGTTGTTTACTATCGGGCTCATATGTATAGATCCAAGATTCACCACCTGTGACGACTTTATAAATGTTCTTTGAAGCACCGTAATTGTATTTTTTGTGCATTTCTTGGCACCAATCGATACGAGTCCTTTTTTGAGCTGTTGTCAAATTATGTGGTACCCAACGTGAACATAGGTTCTTAACGGCTCACTTTTCATGCTTGATCTTATGTACGCTAGTGTTGCTAATACCTAAAGATGCCTCGATCTCACGATATGTCACATAACGATTTTGCATTATCAATTCAGTCACTGCATTAATGTTTTCCGACGCAACAACATTTGTGGGACGACCTTCATGAAATTCGTCGTCCAAAGTGCGCCGCCCAAGTTTGAATTCCCTATATCAGTGATATACTGTTGTTTTCGGTGGTGCTTCATCACCATATAAAGAATTCAACTCGTCGATGCATTCTTGTTGAGATAATCCACGTCGAAAATTATGGAAAATAATTGCACGAAAACGTTCGCGAGTTAATTCCATTTTTTGGCTGACATAAAATTTTCAAATTACTGTCAACAGTAAAAATAGCGACCGGATAATAAAACTGTCAAACTTCACGATGCGATCATCAGATCGGACACAACACTAACAGTGTTGCCAGTTCCCGAAATGTAAACGGCTATCCTCGTACGTACATATATTGGAACTCCACAACAAGTAACCTAGTAGATTCTTCGATCTGCTAAGTTTATAGTCATCATCTTTGTTAAAGTTTTCTATTTCGATACCTTCTTTACAGCTGGGCGTATGCGCTTCCCATGAATGGAACTGTATTGGCTTTCTTCAAAGTATTTAAACCATCTTCTATCCATTATTTAGATTATTGTTTTATCTGTTATACCTATTAAAGAAATGCAGGTTTTATTAACAGTTATAACTAGACAAAAATTCAAAGAAATTACACTAAAGAACCTCCAAACACTATTTCGCACCACCAGCACAAGACTACAGCAATGTTTATTCCAAAAAGCGGTTGACATCTACCCAACTGATAGGACTATTTCTGCTTCCTTCGAAGTATTTTAAGCATCTTTTACCCACTACGAGGGAGCGTTTTTATATTCGCGGAATGGGGGACAAGGGGTGGAAATAAAAAAACCAAATTATTTTTCTTTTTCAATATATTCACCTGCAAGACGGATACATTTTTCACATCTTTCAATTAATTTATTTATACCCTCATAAAAAAATGATTTCTCCTTATCTGCAAAATACGCCGAAACTGCCTTCTTGACTTCATCATCGGCAGTAAATTTTTTACCCCGCAGCTCTTTTTTCATTTTCGGAAACAGGTAATAATCACTCGGGGCCAGGTCTGGGCTGTAGGGTGGGTGATTCACAATTTCGAAGCCCACCTTATGCCGGGCAGCCAACGCAACGCGGCTCTTGTGGATGGGCGCGTTGTCGTGCAAATGCAGAACACCTTTTGTCAATTTTCCCCGTCTTTTCTCTTTAATGGCTTCTTTTAGTCGCCCTAATATTGAAGCGTAATATTCTCCGGTTATAGAAACACCTTTATCTTTATAATCAATCAACAATATTCCTTCCGAGTCCCAAAATACCGTTGCCATGAGTTTCCCAGCTGATTGTGACACTTTAAATTTCTAGGGAGGTGCTGTGCCCTTTTTATGCCACTGCATGGAGTCTTGTTTAGACTCAGGTTCATAATGATGAACCCAAGTTTCGTCTCCAGTAACAATTCCACTCAATACACCATCCTTGTCTTCATTACAGAGGTCCAAAAATGCACGCGAACACTCTACGCGCTGTTGTTTTTGCGACGGAGTGAGCATTCTCGGCACCCATCTTGCGCTGACCTTAGACATGCCGAGATGATCGTGTAGGATTTTAAAAATTGTTGTATCGGATACTCCAACCATTTCTGCGAGTTGTTTCTTCTTTAGTCGAGCACCTTCGAGTACAATTTGTTCAACTTTTTGGATAAGTGCTGGCGTGGTCACCTCAATGCTCCTGCCCGGCCTAGGGTCGTCTTCAAGGGATTCCCTTCCTTGTTTAAATAAACTATGCCACTTGTACACCATGGTTTTTCCTGGACAAGAGTCGCCGTAAACCAATGACATCTCATTCATTGGTCGCGACTGATTTTCCTTGCCTGGTAAGGAACTTTATTACGGCACGATATTCGATTTTTTCCATATTTCAATTTTCACTCCTGATTATGTTACTTGGTTGACGATAGCTCAAAGACTAACTGTCTAATAACAATGAAACTTCGTATTTATACTAATCATGAGTCGCTGCATAGACTACGCCCCCAATGCGCCTACTCACCCCTCTACAACCCGCTCATTCCGCGAATATAAAAACGCTCCCTCGTATTTAGACCATGGTTGTATCTATGATATGTATGGAATAGATGAAGGTTTTATTAACAGTTACGACGACAAAAAATTCAAAGGGAATATATCGAGAAAACTTCAAGCACTGTTTTCAAATGTTCAGTGTTTTTTTATGTTTTTGGTTAATTGATACAATCGGGTCACACATCTGATTTTTTAAATGTTCATAGTCATGTAAAATGTATTTTCCCATTCATCTCAAATCTTTCTAATGAAAAGCCAAAACGCACAGTTTGCGTTTTGGCTTTCAACGGTACAGATCGTGTGTGGAATTTGTTTTCGTATGAGAATTTGGCGTAGTTTTCCAGGTGCGACATTGTTTAATTATCGGCTATGACGAACTTAGTTGTCGAAATACGTATACAGAATACGAAAATTAATGCGGAAAGGGGTTATATATCAACCTTCAGTGATTAAATATCATCATAAGTCGATTTTAGCCATCCATAACGCTCATCATCTTGAATACACCTACGATCTCGCTGAAATTCTGCTGCCCACTTCCTTTAGTGTTGAGAACAAAGAAGCATTATCGTTAAGAGTTGATTTAATATTATTTTTTGTTTTAATTAGTGTTAAACATTTTTAAAATATATTTAATTACTGATCGATATTAAATTTTATATTCGTTTTTAACATGTGCAACATGTCTTAGAGTTCGAATGAGAACTTGTTGAATATACATCAATGAACTACAAATGACAGATCATATATTAAACATTGTAATTTTAAAGAGTAAATTCCAACCTCCATTTCAAGCCAAAACGTAATTGGTCAATAAACAAACTCAAGTCTATCTTTTCAGAAACTATACTTTTGCGACATTCATGTCTGTCATTATACATACTAAAATAATATCTAAACACTTCTTTTTATTTGTGCGCATAATTCCTTACGTAATTGATCGGTAGTAAACGCGTATAGGTGATAAGAAGTACAATATCAACTAAGAACGCTACATATACATAATTAAATATTACACGAGCGTTGTATAAATATTGGTTTCGCGTTGAGTATCCAGGGACTTAAGCTGAGAGTTATATTATTAGTGGTTCGCATTATACCTACGCGATTTAACGTTAGTAAAACATTAACGCGTGTTCCCCGGAGTGTTTTCATTTAATAGAAATGAAATATTCTCCGTAGACTAGAATTATTACAGCAATGTTTTAAAAGGCTGCATGAAGTAAATAATAGAGCTTGTCAATGTTGTCGAAAGTTACTTGAAATAACAAAAATACTTAATGCTCATGGTATTAGTTATTCTTAGGTGAAGTAAACGGAGGAATAATAAATGACAGCAGAACTATTTGTTGTTAGACGCGCATCTCCCAGGAAGAAGTTTCTTGGAATATATAAATATAAATGTGTATGAAAACAATACGAATAGAAAATGTTTTACGCCAAATTTTCTAAAATTAAAATTAATTGTTATTTCATTACAACACATTCTATATACTTTGTTTTTTATTAATATAGGTGTACCGCAAGGTTCGGTGAGATGAAAAATTTGAATAGTGATTTAAAGAGCGCGGTTTTCAAGTTACATTTCGGTCCACTAACTCCATCAAATCCCTTTTAGGAAATGCGAAAGACAAAGTCGAGGACAACAAACAATCGGGAATTTACGGAATTAAATGTCTAGATTGCAGTAAACAATACATCGGCCAAATAAAACGATCGATCGAAACCCGGTGTAAAGAACATATCACGCATATAAAATTCAACCGGCCAGAAAAATCCAGTTTAGTAAAACAAGTGTTGGAAAGTAATCACAGTTGTTTGCATTTAGTAAAGAATGTGTGTAATTATCGCGTATGATGACACGTACATTTTGTTGTTGTAAAGGCCACTGACTTGAGTTCTAACCCATAACACATCTCTCTTTGACCTCTTGTATGATAGACAAGAGGGGTGTTGTAAACGCATGCAGGTACTTTTCTTTTAGGATAGTTTAAGATTAGAATACAATTTCTTTTAAAATTATACAAAACGTGCGTTTTGACTGTCGACGGTACAGATCTTATACGGAATTTGTTTCGTGCGAGTTTCTGCCGTAGTTTCTAACTGCAACACTGTTTAATTATCTACTGATGATGAAACTTAGTTGTCGAAATACATATACAGATTACGAAACTTAATGTGGAAAGAGGTTATGTAACCTTAAGTTATTAGTTATTCGACCATAGGCTCCATCAAAATTACCTTCAAAAATATATATTCGTTTAAAAACTGGAAGAAAAAAGATATTTATATAATGTAAATGTATGAAATATAAAAGATGGTTTTTTTTAAGAATAAATAAACTATAGATGGCGCACTGAATTTGTCTGGGTATGTGGGCATCTAAAAAGTGTGATGTATGACATTTATAAAAATGGCTTCGTACACGGTCGAATTGTTGAATTATTTTATGAAAATCAGCGTTCTGTGAAACGAGTTTTTAGAAAATTACGTGAATTTTATGGTTTACATAATCGTCCATCCGAAAGCACTATTGGTCGAATTATTAAAAAATTTCAACAGACCGGTTCTGTGGAAGATCAAAAAAGTGAAAAATACAATCGTAGTGGTCATTCACAAGAAACTATTTGTTTGGTTCGTGAAAGTATTTCTGAAGGTCCTGAAATGTCCATTAAACGACGTTCACAACAAGTTGGACTTAGTGGATCAACAACATGGCGTATTTTGCACAAGGATTTAGCTCTGAAGGCATATAAGTTTCAAATAACACATAAACTGAAGCCATTATACCATTTAAAACGTCGTTAATTTGTCAGTTTCATCAATGAACAACCAGATGATATTTCTCAAAAAATAATGTTAATAAACAAAATTGCCGTATCTGGGATGAGGAAAATCCACGAATTATTCATGAGAAACCTATGCATCCTAAACGAGTTACTGTTTGGTGTGCATTATGGTCAGGTGGTGTAATTGAACCCTACTTCTTTGAAAATGCTGCTGGTGAAGCTGTAACTGTCAACGGTGATCGATATTCTCGGATGATAACCGGATTTTTGTGACCTGAATTAATGAATATTGATTTAGAGGATATGTGATTTCAACAGGATGGCGCTACACCTCACTTTGCACACGAATCAATTGATTTATTGAGAGAAAAATTTTCTGGACGTGTAATCTCAAGAAACGCTGATGTTAATTGGCCACCAAGATCATGTGATTTGACACTGTTCGACTATTTTCTTTGGGGTTACGTGAAAAGTCAGGTTTATAAAAACAATCCACAATCAAGGCCTGCTTTGAAAGACAAAATTATTTATGTCATTGGTGAGATAGAGCCCCAATTATGTCAAAATGTCATTGAAAATTTTAACAAAAGAGTGGGCGTCTGTGGAGCTGCAAGAGGAGGCCATTTGGCAGATATTATTTTTCGCATATAAATGTCATAACTGATACTTCAATTACCAATAAAAAGTTTCTGAAAGTGATAGCAAATTATGTGTTTTATTTATTCTTTAAAAAAAACGTGAAATTTGAAACACCTTCTATATTAATGTATTTGTATTATCTTCTGTTTTTACACCTTTTTTTGTAACTGTCTTGATATGTACTTTGCTATGAGCTAAATACATAAATTCCTATCTTCTTTTGTCATCTAAAATATCTTGTAACAATACTATTCAAATGCCTGAATGTTTTTTCTTAATATAATACTTTTAAGAACCGTTTAAAATTAATTCTAGAAGTATAATTACGTATTGTATATCTTAGTTATTTTATATTAACTTTTTTTCAGAACTTTCTAAATTCACTAATTTACTTTAATTACTCGCTAATTTTACTAAAGAAGAATGTTAGTGTTTTATTTTTTTTATTAGAAAGAAAACTGTTCTTCGTAGAGGCAAAAATCTGAAATTCGTTTTAAAATTTTTCTACAATATTACATAACAACAGATGAAAATTATAGGTGACAGATCGTTGGCGGAAAAATGATCTCTATGGCTCGTTAGGTGTCCTGGCTCTCCTCATTTTTCTTTTATAATCCTTTTTGAAAGCGAAAAAAAAGACGCTGAGCGACATCGAGAACAAACTGACGACGAAAAGAGGGAAGAACGTTAAAAGGTGACTGGGCGCTATTGCCAATTAGCGTGTTTACTTTCCCGGTTCATATTGCGTCTCCTGAGGAGGCGACGCGACGAAAATTACATGATGACGGTGATAGTGGAAAAACTGGCAATTTTGAACGTTTTCCCAAGGGCAATTTGCCGTTAAACATTTTTCATTAAATAAAAATACTAAATAATTTTATTTCATGGAAAAGACAGCAGTTAATGTTGAAATTATCTTTAAATAATGAGGATTTATAGAATTTTTCATCAAAACATTATTTTTTTTTATCACTGGGGTTGATATATAACCCCTTTCCACATTAATTTTCGTAATTCTGTATACGTATTTCGACAACTAAGTTGTCATCATCAACAGATAAATTAAGCAGTGTTGCACCTGGAAAACTACGGCAATAAATACCCGTACGAAACAATTAATCCCGCACACGATCCGTACCGCTGAACGCACACTCTCGCGTCTGTGCGTCTTGTCTTTCAGCGGTACGGATCGTGTACGGGATTAATTGTTTCGTACGGGTATTTATTGCCGTAGTTCTCCAGGTGCAACACTGCTTAATTTATCTGGTGATGATGACAACTTAGTTGTCGAAATACTTATACAGAATTACGAATATTAATGTGGAAAGGGGTTATAGAGCAACCTTAGTGATCAAGTTAGTCAACCACAGGCTCCATCAAAATCACCTAAAACATTATTTGAGATGCCAAAATCAAAAATAAAAATAAAATTCGAAAACTCGAAATGGATAAGGACACGATCTACTTTCGAATCATTATTAAGGACAAGTCATCATCTTGCTATACTGGAAACTGAGTTGATTTTGTTGATTAATTTTCAACTAAAATGCCCGCACAAGTTAAGCACTTCCATGAAGAAATTAGCGCCTTTAAAATATAATTTCATAACCATAAAACAATAAAATTACATCTTCTATTCGTAGAATTACAAAGGCTTAACATCTTTTACCATGTTCTTTGTGTATTCAGTAATCTTCTGACTATTAAGTAGGTGTTCCGAATAACATTTTTTTTTGCATTATAATATATGGTATACACGGTGGCCAGAAATTCACTGATAATCGTCAGGTGGGACGATTCTGTAATTATAATAATTCTGAGTCGAAATACTAATATGGAAATGTCCTTCAATGTTGAAAATGTGCGACAATAAATATTTCGAATTTTTTGAAATTTTCTATGTAAAACTACGTTTTTTTACTATCAAATAAAATTATGTAACACTAAATTGTTCATAATGAATCGTTTTATGACAATATTTTACCTTACTAAACTATTCTTATCTTGTTTATTTACGTTAAAGTACATGTGGAAATTCTGATCCAGAATAATATCCATAATTTAAAAACAAATATTCGTCAAACTTTGACGCTCGTCAGTTTAACGTTCATTGTTTTCGCTTGCATTTTTGTGATAGCCTAAGCAATTTGTTATGTACACTTTCAATGAATATTCTGGCATGTATATGGTATTTGGCTTTTGCAATGGAAATGCACACTTGGCAAAAGAGGAATATGCAATATGATATCCACATCGGCAACATTCATCTACCGATACAGTTCGAAGACTGGATATGAAATTTCGTGAACCAACCGCATTCGTTCCCAGACAACCCAAGACATTTTCGTACGATCCAAGTTGAAGGAGGAATTTTGGATATTGTTGAGGAAGATCCTACTTATATAACTAGACAAATAGTCTAGGAATTGAACATTCCAAGTAAGACAATAGTCATTTCAATGCCTACGGAAAGCCTTTAAAGCCTTCCATGTTACAAAAGTACAACCATTCTACGAAAATGTGAATTTGCCAAGAATAATATTTTGCAGCACAATTTAAAACAAAATCTAAACATTTTAACATTTTATTACTTATTTTATGGAGCGACGAATGCATGTTCACAGGAGATGGTGTCTTCAACAGTCAAAAATTCCATTTTGGGGCGGATGTGAATCACAGATGTATTCGAGAATTTGGACACCAAAGAAAGTTTTCTGTGAATATTCTTCTTAAACCTTGAAATTGTTGGACCGATATTACTTCGGAATAGACTTAATGCAAATGAATATGTAAATGTGTTGGAGGAAGTATTGGATAATGTTCCAAGAAATATCAAACCCAACATGTATTATATGCTCGATGGTGTACCAGCTGTTAATGCAAGAATTACAAGAGCATAGTTGAACGAATTGATCGGGCGAAATGGACTAATACCATATCCTTTAATGTCACCAGATACGAATCTATTTGAGTTCTTGGTTTGGGGTTTTTTGAAGGAAAAAGTAAATACGATACTTCTGGCAAATGAACATGGAGTGATAAATAGACTGAACTCCACAATACAATTAATTTCCCCAGATATGTTCCAACGCGTCCTAAATTCAATTCTATAAAGGCTACATGTTTGTCTTCAAAGCAATGGCTACCAGCTTCAGCAATTACGTTATTATTGTTATTATCATCATTTTCGTTACACTGAAATACTGATGCTGCAGTTCCAAAAATATTTTCAGCGACGAATTGGTACGAAAAAGTATCTACAAAATGGCCATTTCGGTTAATGTTGATTGTAGAAATGTATTTTGACATTGAAGAAGAACAGGACAAGATTAAAATATTTTATTAATTATAAATTATTAAAGAACATCCAATTACTTCTCTATACAATATTTTATTTTCACTTCTGATGTAGATTTATAAAGTACAAAATTCCTTATAAATAAGATTGAAAATCATCAAACTAAATAGCTAATTCAATTTTATTTCAACGATGATAAATATCGAGTTTTTCAATAAGGACATAATAATTCTTATTTAAATAAAACACAGAATAGTAGAGATATTGCCGTAAAATTTATTCCAGGTGCAGTACACAGATTACATTTTACTATGGAATTCGATCCCGTTCAAATTACCACCGTGAGCATGTTCGTAGCGATCGATTCTTTGTAGGCAATTGGAGTCACTTAAGCTTCTCTAATGTTGTTAGCTTGTTTGCATAGAAAAACGACTTAACGTAACCCCATAAAAAGAAATAAAAAAATCCAACGGCGTTAAATCACATGAGCGTCGTGGCCACTCTACCGGACCATTTCTTGAGATTACACGGTTAGCGAACATTTCCTTCAATAGATTAATTGTTTGACCAGCTGTGTAACATGTGGCAGCATCTTGTTGGAACCACCTATCACTTATGTCAAGTCCATCCAATTTTGTCTAAAAATAGTCTTCCAACATGGCATGATAGCGAACTCCGTTTTCATCGACGAAAATATATGGTCCAATCACACCTCCGGTATGAAATCTACACCACACGATCACTTTTGTGGTTGTAATGGGGTCTCTTGACGCACATGTGGATTTGTTAGTATTCAATAACGCATATATTGCTCATTGACAAAATATTAAGTCAAAAATAAACTTCATCGCTGAAAATGATGTTTCGATGAAAATCAGCATTCTCTTCAAATTTTAGCAGAGCCCAGTCGGAGCAGTTTCGGCGCTTCAAATGATCAAGAGGCTAACAAGATGAAACTAACTCAAGAACTGGTTCTTGAGTTTCATCTTGTAAGGATGTAAGCCAACATCTTTACGCAAAATTCGCCACAATGTGGTTTGAGAAATACCCAATTCCTCTGAACGGCGTGAAATCGACTGATTTGACTCATTTTGAACAAAAGCAATTACTGCGCTGCGATTTTTCCGGTACTTCGAATGCTGCGCTATCTCACTGGCACAGAAAGATCCAATAGCGAATATTTTGACTCGAATTAATACACTATAGCACACACAGTCTATCTATTAGGATAATTATTATGACCGCAAATTGGAGTAAGCGCTTTTAGACTTGCGACCACCGACTCAAAAATTTCGGTAGTACTATTAATCATTTCTAAGCGTTGCTCGCTCGCGAGCCCCACTAAATGTTAACTTTGATTGACGTTTTGACGTTAACAGATCATAAAAAATTTTGAAGGGTGCGTTCGTATTAAGAGACAAATTTGTTATGTTCTCATTGGAAAATCCGATACATTTTGGTGATATCGCAATATTGAGCGATTTTTTGAGACGTTTCGATGTAACTTAAAGTTCGTATATTAAACATTGAAGAATTCGGTAATAATTCAATAAGAATGAAAGATTCATTTTGCTTTTCGTAGTAATAGAAATTATGTTTAATAACAAAATTTAGATTTTTGTTTTGATTAAATATATTTTCTTTTGTTTCAGGTAAGCAGTCTCACTTAATCTAGATTACTGTAAGTCTAAATAATATTATACATTTTACACATTTTTATATTCTTCCTAATTAAATAAATTTCCGCAAACTTTTATATATGATATATGAATCTAGTAAATTAAGTAATTCGACACGTTCGTCCTTTCCTTTTCTTGAAAATTATGTAGTTTTTTTTTACGAAAAACCCGGTAATGACTTTCCGGTACACTTGGTACATTATAGACAGTGTTTTCAGTGTTGTATTTGAAAGTTGCGAGACCCTTTTTTGGAAAACTTCTTTATTGCCATTAGTTAACTTCAAGTACAGTATACCAAAAGATCTAACAATGCGCAATGAATGACCCACTGGCATCGAATAATTAAAAAGGTATACAATCATTATCTTACCTATATGTATATCAAAATACAAACTCATCGAAATCTTTACACTCTAGAACACCATGATTTTTTTTCATTCAACTTAAATTGACACTACAAATGAGTTAAATAACAACGAAGCTATTTGAAATTTCTCTGATACCTTTGTCCTCATTTCACACAATTTTTTTTACATTTTAGCTATTGTAAATAGCTAGTTATTGTATGTCAACCTAAACGATGGTAATATTTCCAAAAAGTCCAGGGTTCTAATCCCGGACTGCTTCAGGCTACAATAACTTTGCATGGCCTCAGTTTTACTCAAGCTATGGTAAAGTTAGTTCCTATAGAAAAATCCGAGGTTAGTAATAGACGTTAGACATACAGCCGCGTTACTATTCTAATGAATTGGAGTCATCTCAATCATAACAAATCTGCAAGTTCAAATCTATGAGCCTTCGAAGCATAAAGTATTTAATTTTTAAAGAATATAGAGAAATTAAAAACACTTTTTCTAATTATTTTGTAATGATATTTAATGTGCTGTAAGATTATTATTAATTGGCACTTACTAAATCTATTGCAAGTAAAATACTTGGTTTTGTAACAAAAAATCGGCCTGTATAGTTCATATTTTTTAGTGAAAGAATGACCAGGAAGTCAGTTGTTATCTTTCCTTGTTTATTTTCCTGTTAAGCAAAAAAATATATAGAAAATACACAGTAATTTACGTGTCATTTGTGTCGAGCTATAATTTTGACGTACTAAATCTGAAATTCTAAGAAATGCATGAGTTTCACATCAAACATTGCATGAAAATTTTATGTACACATACATACCTAGAAAGCATCTATATATAACGTATATACGAGGTCTGATCAAAAAATAACCTTTATTTTCAAATTTCGTGAATTACGTATGTTCGATTTTCGCATTTTTTTCCTGTTATGTTGGTACACATGTCTGTTATATATGTTGGCAATATCAGCCATTTTGGATTGTCAGTTTGTTTTTGACAGATAAAAAGGTTAGTCGTGTTTTGGTGTGCTCTTCGATTTTTTACTATTCGAAAAAATGGATCAAAGAAACTGTATTAAATTTTGCGTTAAAAATGGAATAAAGTGCTCCAAGGCACTTGAAATGTTGATTGTGGCATTCGGCGAGTCTACTTTGTCTCAAAAAAGTGTTTATAAGTGATACAAGCGCTTTACAGAAGGCCGAGAAAATGCACGCCAAGTTCGATCAAATGTGAAGGTTTTGCTCACTATTTTCTTCGATTACAATGGCGTGGTGCATCATGAGTTCTTACCAACAGGTCGTACGGTTAATAAGGAATACTACAAGGAAGTTATGCAACGTTTGCGTGAAGCAATATGGCTCAAACGATCGGAATTGTGGAAAAAAAATCATGAATTCTGCATCACCAGCTCACACACCAATGCTTGTTCGTGATTTTTTGGCCAAAAACAACACCCTAATCATGCCTCAACCACCTTATACACCAGATTTGGCTCCCTGCGACTTTTTCCTCTTCCCAAAACTGAAGACACCGATGAAAGGAAAGCGTTTTGCTACGATTGAGGAGATAAAAAAATCGAAACAGGAGCTGTTGGCGATACCAAAAAGCGCGTTTCAGAAGTGTTTCGAGGATTGGAAAAAACGCTGGCATAAGTGTATTATATCTGAGGGGGATTACTTTGAAGGGGACAAGATAGTTATTGATGAATAAATACTTTTTGAAAAAATTGAAAATAACGGTTATTTTTTGATCAGACCTCGTAGAGTGTATATTTGAATTTACTTTATTCAAATGTCGATAATATTATAAGAATATTATTTTCATCCGTAAAAATATAGGAAACTTATACTGATCATCAAATAAATAAGTAGAAATGTAAATATAATTATGATAATAACATGTATACTCGTATACAGACTGATTTAAATAAGTCACAGAAACAAACACTTTTTTTACGAAGAGAATATAGCAGCATTTCTCAACCTTTTAATATTTACGACCCAATTTTCAATTACAATTCTTATCATAGCTTTCTGCCATCGCTGTCCCCCTCATATAATATTATTTTCTGTTTAAATTGTGCTGTGATTGTAATATAAGTTTCCTCTTGAATGTATACGATACTGACTTAAATACATTATCGCGAAATGATAAATTTACTGATATTTGGCAACACCAATTTGCTGCATTGATAAAATGAAAATCAGCGTCTTTTTATCGCTCTCTGTGTTATGTCTATCATATCTGAAATTCTCGCATATGCCCGAGATGTTCTGATTTGTCTCGAACATTCTGGAACGTCTGCCGCGACCGCGACGCATGTGTATGTATAGTATATAAATACTGCACCTCGTTCAACTCCAGCCAGTCTCAGGTGCGTCGATTCTCGACTGTGTATGTTGTAATTTACATATTGACTGCAATTGTCAGTATTCAAGTAGCATGAAATTTATACAGAATCATGGATAAATTTTTAAATGGACGTAAGCGAGAATTAAACGATAGCGAAGCATCGGCAAGTACGCAGACAAAATATTTTCAAAAATACTAACATTTTTGCAGCACTAAAGTAAATAAAAAAGAGAGATTCCCTTTGTTATTTGCTTAAAAATTATGGCAACAGATAGCATGAAACGTCATAAATAGATTAAAATAAATAAACAACGTTTGGAAACGCTTCATAATGAGTACGTTAACAATCCCTGAAAATTCTTCGAATTAAAATTAAAATCATGTGAGACAGCTAAATCATTTTTAAAAAAAGCTTTGTATGCAAAGAAAAAAGCTCTACTAGTTCTTGCCTCTTATAAACTTTCATGTAAAATAGATGCAAAAAACACACTATTGGTGACGAAGAAGAACTAAATTTGTCACCTGTGATTGAGGTTATAGAAACTATGGAAAATTTGCGTCCGAATACGCACCGATGATGCTCGAATAATGTTTGGAAGAGTCCAAAGCTTGCATGCTCTTGCGAAACAAAAATCTCTACAGTGTGTCTGGACACACTGTACAATTCACAGACAAATTTTGGTTTCCAGAGAAATGAATCCTGGTCTGAATATTGCGTTTATGACGGTTGTAACCATAGTAAATTGCATCAGAATGAGACCCGTTAAATCAAGACTCTTTTCCGCACTTTGTAAAGACCTGATTGTAGTACTTTCAGCGTTACTGTTTTATACCGAGACAAGATGATAATCACGTGAGGAGAATTGCAATTAAACATTGCACAGACTTGATTAAAGACTCAAAAAAAGACGAAAACTTCAGGTAACTGGCGATAAGACGTAGTGTTTTCAATATGATCCAGAGACTAAGCGTCAAAGCTTTGAATGGAAGTATCCAAGCGAAGAAAGTTCGAAAAAAAGCCGTTTGGAGAAGTTAAAAGTGAAGACAATGTTGATTTGTTTTTATGATTCGAAAAGCATAATACACAAAGAGTTTGTACCGACTAGTCAAACTGTCTATACTGTATATTATCTTGGTGTTATGAAGCGTCTTTTGGTGTGTATTCGCCGTGTGCGCGCTCAAAATCGTGAAAATGGTAGCTGGCGTTTGTTACATGATAATGCACGATCTCATCGCTCGACGCTTATCACTGATATTCTAACTACAAATGGCATTTTAACCATCAACCATTCACCATATTTGGCCTGTGATATCTATCTATTCTCCAAACTACATTTGCTGGTGAAAGGACAACGTTATGCCGACGTCGAAGCCATTAAAAAGGCGTCGAGAGCGATTTTAAAGGACATCTCTAAAGAGATGAACTTACAAATTCACTCGATATGTTAATTGACCGTGCAAAACGATGTATTGAAGCCGAAGGCGATTACTTTGAATAAAATAAATTAATTTTACCAAAATAGTAAGCTTTTGTTTTCATTTTTAAAGTTCCGTTTTCTCTGAAACAGACTGTGTATTATTGCGTCTCCCTATGGGGACGCACACCATAGGTTGATAATCATTGTGATTGTCACACAGCTATTTTATCTAATTCTGTTAAATTCTAATTTACATTATATTTGCAATTTAATTGTCCATTGGTTTTCTTAAGCACATATCGGTGTTGTTTTGAATTTGGTCCTTGTCATATACAAATAAATACGTAGAAGTGTATAAATATATGCACATATTTATAAGATTATATAACGAAAACTCTCTATGCTCTTGCAAGATCGAAATAGATATTAACGTAAACGTACAAGACCATGTTGTAATATGGTCGTGAAAACATGTAATCAAATTTCAATCTCGTTTTGAACCATTGACGATAAAATAGCCCTTTTGATATTTGACTCTCGACTAACGGATATAAAAAAGAACTCACACCGGCGGGAATTTCAGCTGCATATTTCTCACCTAACGTCTAACGCTAAACATGTGTACTCTCCGACCACCGTGGAACCAAAGTCCTTCACGAAACAGTACGCCCGTGCAAATATTTACAGAAATCTTTATTGGAAATTAACAATATTAGTATATGAACGTGTGTATTCGATAAATAAAACAAGCGCCAGTCGGTGCACAAAAGTAAACAGTGCCGATTAATAATAGAACTTGCTCCCAGTAGTTTGCTAACTTTGTGTGTGTGAATAACCTTTTTGGAAGGTTATTTGTTTACGCTTGTATCTTCAATTCTCCTATGCATACATTAGCGTAGAAGAATATAATATTTTTAATTTAAAACGCACTGCTAGAAACAAACAATCAGTTGCGAAAAACTAAAGCCTTAGGATATTCATACAAACATTACTTACTAGAATATTTATACAAGAATAATATTAGATGAATGTCAGACATGAATCCTCTTTTTATTCAAATAATTTTTGTGTGTTCCTTTTTAATTTCTTTCCCATTAGAAAAATTTATCTGAAAACTTTAACACGAAGAGGTTCGTGAATAAGTAATTTTATTTTAATAACTGAAGGTTGATATATAACACTTTTCCACATTAATTTTCGTATTCTGTATACGTATTTCAACAACTAAGTTATCATCATCAGCAAATAGTTAAACAGTGTCGCACCTGGAAAACTATGAAAAAAGACCCGTACGAAAACAATTCCGCACAATTTGTACCGTTGAAAGCCAAAACGCACACGCACAAAGAGGTCCATAACGAAAGTAATTTTATTGTTTTCCAAAATAATCCATTTTAGCTTAAATGCATTTGTCTATTCTTAGGAACCATTTTTCAGCACAGACACAAAACTTTACTTTAGTGAAACTTATAATCAAAAATAATATGTGGAATACTAGTACAGGAACTGAATGATGCCTAAGAAAAAACAGTGAACGGATCAGAAATAGTAACAGAGAAAGAATTACAGATTTCAGATTTGGAAAAATTCAAATTGTGAATACACGAAAGAAAAACTTATAATAACAAAACAAGTGCTAAATAGAAATGAAAAATCCACTATAGAGTATTTTATAGTAAGTAAAGGAATATGAAAAAAGCGAAGGATATACGAGGGTGGTCCTAGAGGTACCCGACCCACAGAGAAAACACAAAAATTTTAGAAAGAAATATATTTATTTTTCAACATAATCTCCTTTTTCCCAGCGATGTTCAATAAATTCGATACCCTTTTTATAATAAGAACTGTCTTGCTCCTCAAAATAACCATTAACTGCCGACATCACTTCTTCGTCGTTGGAAAATCTTTGACCACTGAGCTATTTTTTCAAGTTTGAGAACAGAAAATAATCCGAAGAGACTAAACCTGGTGAATAGGGTGCATGAGGTAGCAATTCAAACTTTAATTCATTCATTTTGGCGATTGCAATAACGGATCTGTGAGCATTGTGGTGGTGCATTGTGTTAATGAAACAACACTTTCTTCTTAGCCAAATGGTAAGGTAAGGTAAGTCTGGTGACCAGATATATCCCCAATATCTTCACAGACCCTGCGTTTGCGGGAGCTTTATTTCGTTTAGAAGTGAAAGCCATTTAGACCCTTTTTAGTGTCATTGAGCATTAGCTCGCTTGTTGAGAAACATGCCATGGCTTCCAATAGTGTTTCATGGGCCTTTACTTCTAGCCGTTGTTTGTTTTTATCTCTACATACAAATGTTGTGTCGTCCGCGTACTCTACCACAGGATCCGTGACATGTTGTGCAAGGTCTTTGAAACTACCTACTATCCTACACTATATGTGACTGACCTAAGAAAAACAGATTCATTTTTTACAGTTTTACGATCACCAAAAGGAATTTCTACTACTGGACCACTGTGTACCTCTTTGAATATTCACCATCGAAATATTCAAGCCTAAACATACACAAATACATATAATTGCTCAACGTGACCACTGCACCTGGAAAAACCAGGAACAATATTTTTGTTCGCATTTTTACAGGGAATTACTATTATTACATTTCCTCGCTTTCAACAGCCAAACGATTGCTGCTTTGTTTCGGGATCATAATTGAATATATATCGAAGATTAATTACTTGTGATGATATTAAATACTTTGGAGATCTTCTATATTAATCTTGTCTAATCTAAACCTGCACCATTCTAATTGTTCTTTGATTAACAAATATGGAATCCACTCGTTAGTTTCTTTACATGCAAATAAAAATAATATCTACTGCATATGACCTAATACACAATTTCTCTGGAATCTCAAAATCGGAGATATTTTGATTTCTTTTCTGTTGCGATAAAGTTTTCAGCACAAACAGTTACTGCAGGTCATCTGGGTCTTGGACGTCTTTAAAATTACATAGCCAGTAATTAACTTTAGTTAAACAAGGATTATTGTTACCAAAAGCTGTCACAAAATTCTGATTACTTGGTTGTATGAAAAAAATTTATTTATAATTATAAAAAGTAATCTGAATTTCCCTATTGCTTGTTGTAAAACTATGACTTATAATAATAAAAAGCTGTATGTCTGTATGCTTTAATTTTAATGAAATAAAATTGTAGTCGAAAAGTTAATAGACTGTCAAGCGACAGATACTTTTTGGTATTTATCCAAATCCATAGCCCACTACTAAAGATTTCCAAAAAATCTCGAATATAAGAAGTATTAAATTATACTAGATTTTTGATTCAAATGATTTGTTTTTCTTAATTTCCTAATATTGTGCTATTTAAACACATCCTGATTTATATCGGTTTGTATTATATATCTGACGATATGTAGTTCTTTATTTTTGAGTGCCCCTCGTATATAAAAATCATAGGAACAATTAGCATAAAAAGGAACCGGTTCAAATCAATGTACATATTTGGAACTATAAGCAATTAACTTCTTGTTTAAACTCTGTATTATGTAAGCCTTAAATGAGTTCCACAAAAAATCTCATTCAGGTTTCTGCACGCTAAAAAAGTACGGCGATATATTTTGTTTTAGTGTACAAAAAGAAAAAAAAACGTATACGTGTAGGTATGCTAGATTTTATTTATGAAAGTATAACCAAAAAAAAATAATACCTTTACTCTCTTAGAAACTAGACGTTCTTTGTAACTGTATAATTGCATCGCTAATATCAAAGCGAAAAACTATAAAACGATTTGAAATATCTGCTCGATTGATTTAATATCCCCTTTAGAATACACCTCTCGGAAGGCAGTTATTTTGCAACATGTTACATGACTCGATTACTACTTTATGAACGTTTACCGAGTCTACGCTCGGAGAAGAACATTGTCAGAACAGAATACTCTGTGTATTGGTCCTCCTTTTGTTTTTCCTGAAGCAATTTTGACTTTGGTAAGTCAGATTGGAACAGTAGAATTGAACTGGCTAGTGAAAATACGATAATTTATTTGGGTAATTTGAACTAATATTTGAACTTATCTACATGTGTATTTCTTGATTGTAAGTGTGTACCATTTTCGTCCAAATTAATCTAATTAATCTAGTTTTATGTATAAAAAACAAGTTCTGAGAACTAGATAAAATAGATAGTTTGAGCTAGTAGTTAATCCTTTAGTCGTACCATCGATACATAATGCGAATTTACACGACGAATACGCGTCAAAAGACGCTTCACAACACCAAGATAATATACAACACTGACTGTTTGATTAGTTGAAACAAACTCTTTGTGTACTGTGCCTTTGGAATCATAAAAACAAATCAACATTGTCTTCACTTTTGACTTCTCCAAACGGCTTCTTTTCGGTCTTTCTTCGCTTGGATACTTCCATTCAGAGGTTTGACGCTTTGTCTCTGGATCGTATTGAAAACACCACGTCTCGTCGCTACTTACAATAGAATAGCCGAAAGTTTCGTTCTTTTTTGAGTCTTTAATCAAGTCTGTGCAATGTTGAATTCAGTTAGCATGTGTGGTACAAACCATGCACAAATCTTTCTCAGTCCCAAATGCTGTGTCAACATGCGATGAATTTAATCTTTGGAAATATTTAACTTCATTGTCACGTATCGCAATTCTGATAAAGTCACGCAAAAGTTCTATATTTGTTACTTTCCTTAACCACAGATTTTTTTGGACCAAGCTGTTCTTCGTCATTTATGTCCGTACGATCGTCTTTATATACGTTTCGGTAAACGATTTATCGATTTAAAACAGAACATGATATTCGCTCCTTGTTCAAAATTCATTTTTCGACCAAAGCCAAATACACACTGCTATTTTATGCGTAATTTCTCTGCTTCTAATGATACATCATATCATAATATTTTGATATAATATTGGTGAAAGATCTACCTTACATATGCATATTTTTTTAATAGGTGGCGCTATTAAGAATTACTATTTTAAGTTCGGCTTTCTCTGCGACAGACTTCGTATACATTGATCACGTAAAAAATCTTTTTTATACGACCTTCTAAGATGGAGAACAGTCTTACTGAAGATTTCAACATTCATTGGTCATTATGTGAATATCCCATCTTCTTTGATATACATAGGATATGGGAGATTTACTGAAGTCTTTTTGCCTGTTCTTTACTAAAATAAAAGTTCGGTTTTCTCTGCGACAGCCTGGATAGTATACTCTGACGTAGGATTTTTATTTACACAGAAATCTATCGTATTTACACCCGTCGCAGTTAACAATCCACCATCTTACGGCTATCCCTAATAATTCCTGTCGCTGATTACCCGAAGAATTGCTCAAACTTAGTTATAACACTATTCTCTCGTAATTAAGAAGGAGATTTATGACACCTACTACCTAATTAATTGTGTCGTTAACCAGTAGTTGGGGCATGTCCTAATACCCTATTTTCATCTATTCTTTATTACTTACATACAAAACGACTTCAACATAGTAATTATCTAATCAAATTATAACATTAACCCAGTTGTTTGAAACTATAAAACACATCTGACTTAAACGTAATTACGTTGTTTTTCCTTAAACGTAGCCTGTGTCTATTATTGTATCAATTTCTATAATTTAAAAGAGCACCTGTGTTTGCGTTGCGTGCAAGATTAATTGGGAACACATGATGTGAGCGTTTAAA
Source organism: Dermolepida albohirtum (assembly GCA_031893035.1). Classification (NCBI taxonomy): domain Eukaryota; kingdom Metazoa; phylum Arthropoda; class Insecta; order Coleoptera; family Scarabaeidae; genus Dermolepida; species Dermolepida albohirtum. The sequence continues at coordinate 348,068 of JAVIWB010003301.1, forward strand.
TTGTTCAAAGTAACACACTACTAATGTGTTTAATAGCAGGTTAAACCGAAACCTGCTGAATCGTCATCGCCGTCGCACACCGATAGGTGGCGATTCATTTGTCAAAACGACTCATATCTGTCAAGCGGTTTGTTGTAACAGCTGCGTGGCCCAAATCTACCTGAACATTGACGTATACCTGTACATTACACTGTATACAAGAAATAAATTGTGATTAAATACACAAATTTTCGTAGATGTTTTAAGTATTAAAAATAGACGTATTATAAATTCTACTTTGAACATTTTAGGTAATATCTTGTCAGATAAATACGAGACTGCCAAATACAATTTTTGCTGTGACTTTTCAATAAATTATTCTTTGCAAATCATATTAAATTGTATCAATCGGTACTTGTTAAGATTAGTCTACATTGAAAATATTGAATATACAAAGGGTACTAGGAAAGTTTTGCAATATGACGCAAAAATGAATCATAGGAAGCTGCTTGTTGTTGCATGTTGAGACATGTTCATACGTGCATAATAGCCGCCGCGCCATGTCGATGGGCTCTGTTATTCATTAGCAGTGAGAGTGTAAAGTGCTTGCGATGGCATCATGGTCACGAAATGAGATAAGGGCAGTTTTGAGTTATAATTACGTGCGTGGTTTAAACATAGACCAGTGTTTCGAAGAAATGACTCTTGCACTGGGTGATGTTTGTCCACATCGCACAAAGATATTCAGGTGGTATAGAGAATTCTAAAAGGGAAATTGTCAACGTCAGTTACGGAGGAAAACGTTACTTCTGTGAGGAAAATACTTGGCGAGGGCAAGCGAATGACCTACCAACAGATAGAGCGTACTTCAGGCCTAAATGCACCAGCAATTCGTTCGATTCCGCATAATCATTTGCAGGTGAAGAAACTTTGTTCTCACTGGGTACCGTATCGACTGTTTGAAGAGCAGATGACGCGACGTGTGACTTGGTGCCGGGAGATGCTAAAAAAAGTTTAATAAGGGACAATCTCGGTATGTGAACAACATCGTGACAGGTGACGAGACTTGGCTGTACTATTACGATGTGTCGACCAAAGCTCAAAAAGTTTGGGGCTTTGAAGATGAGGATACACCTGTAGTTGTCAGAAGATCCCGATCTGTATAGAAGAAAATGATAGCTGTATTTTTCAAATCGAGTGGAATTGTGGAACCTGCGGCCAAAGTCAAGAGTGGACACCTGGTTCCTCCATCACGATAATACTCCAGCTCACCGTGACAAAGCCTGCACCGAATATTTGACCACGACAGGATTGAAACTCGAGCACTCTACCTACAGTCCAGATCTTGTTCCCTGCGACTTTGCACTGTTCCCGCATGTGAAAATGAAGCTAAAATGGAGGCGGTTTTCCAGTGATGAGGACGTTCTGCGGGCTTGGGACAACGAGTATGCTTTACTCCCTAGTGAAACTTGGCAGAATTGGTTTAAAGATTGGTTTCTGAGGATGGAGAGGTGTATTGAGTGTAGAGGAAATTACTTTGAAAAAATTAAATAAACAAAGCTGTATTGCAAAACTTTTCTAGTACCCTTTGTATACGGCATTATTCTCTTGAGGTTTATTTTCCGCCAAGTAATCATAAAAATATTTCTTTCTTAAGGAACGCTTTTAAAATTGAGTTAGAGTTAATATTAATCTACATTACCAAAGTGTGGTCTTCGCCGTGTCATTTAAGGAACGCACAGCTTCCACTTCGATCGACTCTGAATTTAATAGAATGCTAGCTGTTGTGGGTGTTGTATTGTCCTGAAATTTCAAAAATACATTCGATTAATATTTAATGGGCTTCCATTGATATAATGTCGCGATCTATACCAACCAGAAAGGATCGTGGACTAAAAATTTGCCGAAATTGAAATTTTAATTATGTAACAGTTATTTCATCCAAAATATTGCAACTTTTAAAAAGTATTATGTGAACATACAATTTATTAAGCTTTTTGTTTTAATTTTGAGTACAATTTATACTCGGAAGTGTTTATCTTGTTTTTTAATTAAAAAATTGATATAATATTCACTTATAAATGTATACCATTTACAATTCTACAAGGAATTATTGAAATTATTTTTCTCTCGCATTAGCTAAGAAACGTTTATATTGTGATTTGAATAGTTCAGAATTTTTACCGTTCGGCAAACTTCCTTTCCATAGCTCGTTCCTTTGGATGTACAAATGAAAATTTATTTATTATCATATTATTCTATTCATTTAACCGTTGGCAGCAAATATCTATTTTATTAGCAAAATGTGTTAGATTTATTAATCTGGTACGTAGACTTCCGCGGTCGTGGTCCATACTATCTTCTTCTGGGCTTCTAGACTGGAACCGCGTCACTGGTATATTTGCCGACGTTTCGTACCCACTCGTATGGGACATCAGTTATACCAGTGACGCGGCTCCAGCCCGGAAACCCAGAAGAACATAGTGTGTTAGAGTTATTGTTTAGTATACTTATAAACTTACATACATTCATTTTTATATTCCTTTCTCTTACTAATTCGTGCTTTTTTCTGTCTTGGCGATACGGCGGCTTCCAGTGCATCGATGGACACTTTTTGTGAGCACGGCTGGTTCTTCTGTAAATCGTTCCATGATATCAGAGCAAATGTTTATCCGATTGCCTTCTTGTTCCTGAGTGAGGTTTTTCGGCACAGTTTTCGATAAACTTTTGTCATGTTTAATTCATCACGCAAAATGTCTTACTGTTTCTTTATTAATGTTTACCATATTGACAATCATCTGAATGCTCAACGTCAGTCTTTCCGCACAATTTCATTAATTTTCCGAACGTTGAACGTTCGTTTCAGGTCTTGCAGTCACAAGTCGACCAGAGCCTTCATCTTCTTTGACCTCTTCCCGACCTTCAGAAAACCGTTTGTGCCATTCAGAAACTAAAGCAGACAGAGAGACGAAACTACGGGTTGTTGCTTGGAAAGTATCAAGGTCAATGACATTCCAATTACAGCCTCGCCCGATGCGACTGCGTGATGGAAGGAGCATATCTCATTTTTTAATCGTCGTACCTCGTATATATGCCATACTTATGCCGAAACTTGTTTTTATGTTGTGATCCGACGAAATTCGTTGTCTTATCATTACTTTTAGATCAGACTTTGATTAATGAGTGTAATTAACAGTTATAACGTGGGAAGAATACTATGTAAGTACGTACATATGTATAAATTCTTGCCGAACTACGTACAAGTTAAAACTAATGTAAAAACACAGCCCTTTTTTGAATAGTAGATCAGAAATATTAATTAAAAAAAATACTTTTGTTAAGGAGTCTCTTTCATAAAATATAAATTCATAATTTCTATTGCTTTTAAAGATAAAACAGTTAATAACAAACAGATTAAAAGCGCACTTGCATTCTTATCTTTAAAATTATTATTTGTCCAATATTCTTTAATTCTCACAGTACATGTTCAATATTAAGATGTTAAAAGTGTTTAAAGAGGGTGGGACAATCACCACACACCACCGATCTGACCTCTATCACTCGATCTTGAACATTCTTGCATACACTTACCTGAGATCCTGTGACACAATAAAAGAAGAACCTGCTTGAGAGACAAGTGCACACTCTTGCCGTGTTACACGGGGAGGACTGCACAACTACGAAAAAGAAATGTCTCCTACGTTATACACGAGTGTATACGTGATACGTGGTGAGTCTATAGTAGGATAGGCAGCAACGTCTTCGCTACTGGCACGGGGGAATTTTAAGTATGCAGATGCAATCGGTGCACTTCTTGTCTTATTATGTTTCTTTGTCTTGCCTTTTTTGTACCAGAATAATATGTCCTTTAGAAACCGTCTCTCTGGGTTACAGTTTTGCTTAACTCGATCGTAAAATGTAATGACGCAGATGAAATTTTAAGAGCGTGCAGTGGGAATCGCTCTAGAGAGAGTATCTTAACCCGTTTTGGTAGTGCATTTCTTCTGGTTTCGTGCCATCAACCTCATGACTAATATAGTACATTCTATGTCTTTTACGTTAAAAGTAAGTAACGAGTTTAAATAATGAAATATTGTCATTGAATGTTTCATAAAATACTGGTTGCTGCTTCTCTTACTTTCCGACAGTATTCATTTCTGTTATTGAAATATAAAGGCTGTTTCAAATTTCACGGTTTTTTTAAAGAATAAATAAAACACATAATTTGCATGTACTTTCAAAAACTCTTTATTGGTAATCGAAGTATCAGTTCTGACATTTATATGCGAAAAATAATGTCTGCCAAATGGCCTCCTCTTGCAGCTCCACAGACGTCCACTCTTTTGTTAAAATTTTGAATGACATTTTGACATAATTGAGGCTCTATCTCACCAATGACACCAATAATTTCATCTTTCAAAGCAGGAATTGATTGTGAATTGTTTTTATAAACCCAACTTTTCACATAACCCCGAAGAAAATAGTCTAACGGTGTCAAATCACATGATCTTGGAGGCCAATTAACATCACCGTTTCTTAAGATTACACGTCCAGGAAATTTTTCTCTCAATAAATCAATTGATTCGTGTGTAAAGTGAGGTGTAGCGCCATCCTGTTGAAACCACATATCCTCTAGATCAATATTCATTAATTCAGGCCACAAAAATTCGGTTATCATCCGACGATATCGATCACCATTGACAGCAGCTTCACCAGCAGCATTTTCAAAGAAGTAAGGTCCAATTACACCACCTGACCATAATGCACACCAAACAGTAATTCGTTTAGGATGCATAGGTTTCTCATGAATAATTCGTAGATTTTCCTCACCTCAGATACGGCAATTTTGTTTATTAACATAGCCACCTAATTCAAAACGTGCCTCATCGGAAAACATTATTTTTTGAGAAAAATCAGCTGGTTGTTCATTGATGAAATTGACAAATGAACAATGTTTTAAATGATCTAATGGCTTTAGTTCCTGTGTTATTTGAACCCTATATGGCTTCAAACCTAAATCTTTGTGTAAAATACACCATGTTGTTGATCTACTAAGTCCAAGTTGTTGTGAATGTCGTCTAATCGACATTTTCTTGTGAACAACCACTACGACTGTATTTTTCACTTTTTTGATCTTCCACAGAACCAGTCTGTTGAAATTTTTTAATAATTCGACCAACAGTGCTTTCATATGGACGATTATGTAAACCATAAAATTCACGTAATTTTCTAAAAACTCTTTTTACAGAACGCTGATTTTCATAAAATAATTCATCAATTTGAACGCGTTGTGGTACCGTGTACGAAACCATTTTTATAAATGTCATACATCACATTTTTTAAATGCCTACATACCCAGACAAATTCAGTGCGCCATCTATATTTTATTTATTTTTAAAAAAGCTGCGTAAGTTGAAACACCCTTTACTTTGCAAAATCGATAGATTTATGAAAATTAATTTCAATCCAAATTTAAGAATATAATCTACTTAAATACAAATGAAATCATTATGATAGCAGCTGCAACATAAAGAAGATGTGATAACACAGCCCAACAAAATGGCATTTTTGTCTAAGTGTCGGATCTTGGATACTTTTGACGTGCTCATTTCAAAAATAACTACCCTTTTTTCCCTAGCGGTTCTCGTTTTTAAGATACAGCTTTTAGAGGTAAAAATTTAAATTTCGTACATGAAATTACAATCCAGTTAACCAGTTTGAGTCAAAAGCCCGATACTGAAACCTTTAATTTGATGAATCAAGTGTATGGTGATGCGTTCTTACCACATACGAATGTGTATGAGTGATATAAACAATTTAAAGACTGTCGTACGGACATAAATGACGACGAACATCCTGGCGCAAAAAAAATCTGTGGTTACGGAAAATAACATCGAACTTGTGCGTGAATTTATCAGAAATGAGACGAATTCTTATTGCGAGGAATTGCGTAGGAATGGAATTAGATATTTCCAAAGATTCAATTCATCGCATTTTGACACAGCATATGGGACTGAAGAAGATTTGTGCGCGGTTTGTACCACACAAGCTAACTGAACTCCACACTGTACAGACTTGATTAAAGACTCAAAAAAGGACGAAAACTTCAGGTATTCTATTATAACTGGCGATGAGACGTGGTGTTTTCAATATGATCCAGAGACCAAGTGTCACAGTTCTGAATGGAAGCATCCAAGCGAGGAAAACCGAAAAAAGCCGTTTGGAGAAGTCAAAAGTGAGGACACTGTTGATTTGTTTTTATGACCCGAAAGGCATAGTACACAAAGAGTTTGTTCAACCAGTCAAACAGTCAATGCTGTATATTATCTTGGTGTTATGTGTGCGCGCCCTCAATATCGTGAAAATGGTAGCCGGTGTTTGTTACACCATAATGCACCATCTCATCGCATGGCGACATATTCTTCATTTTCTAACTACAAATGGCGTTTTAACCATCAACCAATCACCGTATTCACCTTATTTAGTCCCCTGTAATTTCTATCTGTTCTCTAAACTACATTTGCCGATGAAAGGACAGCGTTATGCTGACGTAGAAGCCATTAAAATGGTGTCGACGGCTATCTTGAAGGATATCTCTAAAAATGAATGTAAAAGTTCATTTGACATGTTAATTGACCGTGCAACACGTTGTATTGAAGCCGAAGGCGACGACTACTTTTAACAAAATAAATGAATTTTACCAAAATAGTAAGCTTTTGTTTTTATTTTAAAAAAGTTCGGTTGTCCCTGCAACAGACTGTATATTTATCTTTTTTGTTAAATAAATACTCTACTTTGCATTTTTTAACTGACCGTTGAAGCAACTAGTAATAGTTAACTAACGTGAAATGTATTTAGATAAAGAAAGAACTCGATGATTTTATTCTATGAGGTCAAGTACAATTTATTCCAACAACTTGATCTGACAAGCAAAATCTAACGGCTATTTTAGATTCTGCATTTAAAATTTACTTATAATCGGTTAAAAAATCGCCGCCCCAAAAAGTGTCTATAGAACTGTGTAATAGTTTGAATAAATTACGGAGAAAAACATGTGCACTATTCAGCTCTAAACAATTTTCATATGAAATTTGCGGAAACAGTATTTGTTAATATTTAAAAAAAAAATACGCAAGAGTTTAACTTACACCCAATATTTGAATTCTTCTATTTCAGCAAAAAAATTCTCAAATATCCACTATTAATAGTTTCTGCAACTAGATCGAGGTCAACATATAATACATTACTCCTTGTAACTTGTTCGTTATTAAACTTTTGCAAAAAAAACGTAATTTACCTCTATTAAAAGACTCGAGGCGATCAGTTGCTGTGTAAAGTAGCTGTTTCTGTTGGGTTTAAAATATTTTCAAGGCATAATCAAACGAAAACGTTGTCGGCAATTAAACAATTTAAATTTGGAGCTACAAGTTTAAAAGAGCACTGTTTCGAACATTTCGCAAGCTACCGCCTATATTTATATATAATTGAGTTTTAAATTGCCGAAACAGGCGCAGCAATAATACGTAAGTGAGTACTTAATTCCGAAGTTATATTTCCAAGCATCGCTTTCAAGTACCGTAAACAATTCTATTCATTTATGAAGTTCGGATAATCAGTGGCGTAGGTAAAGGAAGTTGTTTAATTTAATTCATTTTTGGTAGAGTCTCGTTAGTTTTTATATATTCAGTATCTATACAGCAAATGAATTTCGAATAAAATATTAAAAATAAATAAAATATAAAATATTTGTGGAAAGTGGAAAAATTGACTTATTGAAATTTAATATGAACTTTTTAGCGGTAAAAAGCATGTTTTGCAGAAAGTCTACTATGAGGCCTAAATTGTGGTTAGGCAGGAATAAGTAATTTCGTACGTAAAATAAAAACTAAATTTGTTGTTTGTATATATGTATTTGTTAATTAATTTATCATTATTATATCATAGTATTCTTTTGTTTTTTTATTAAATGCATCTAAACAATTGGTACAATTATTAGTTTGAATGTTTGCTGTCATTTTCTTTTCGCGATTCTCTTTGTATTCACAATTAACAACTTAATATTATAATCGTTTTGACGATTTCGCAAGTATCTTGTGCATAAACTTTCAAAACTAAAAGGCGAAAGTTCGGATCGAACACTTCAATACAGACGCGCTCCAGAAGATGAGAGGTAGCTGACCGAAACGTCGAGTAGCTAATGGTAGCGGAATATCAACTGAAAGAAGCATTTGCGTACCTCGTCCGCGAAAACATTAACTCTAATACAGTGTTATGGATTTCAAATAATTAACTCGTGCACAAAACTAACGCATCAGAAAGATTTTGTTACATCTGTTTTAGTTTTAAATCATACTATCTCTGTGATGTTATAATTAAATTAATTCAACTCATGTTTAATAAATTAAAATCGTATTATCCGCAAAAGAAAACATGAATAAATAACACAAATATCGATGAAAATTGTTGAAAAAAAGGTGCAATTACATTGTAAAAAATTAAAATCCATAGCGCGTAGATCCTCCTCTAACTCCAGTCACTGCTTCCAGACGTATACAGAATACGAAAATTAATGTGGTAAGGGGTTATATATCAACCTTCAGTGATCAAGTGAATCAACCACAGGCTCCATCAAAATTACCTAACTTTGCTTATTACTTGGTAAACCTAAACCCTTAAATTAATACGTATTTATTGATTTTATCTTTGAAATATTTATTAAACATTTTTTATATCTATTAATTAACTATCAAATAATAATAATAATCTTTAATGCCCAACAGATAACACACAATCCAATTACAGGACATATTATTAAAATTAAGAATAATAATTGCAGTTAATTTAATACAAAAAAAAATAAGAAATTAGTTATCAAAAAGTGTAAACACTTATAACACGGTAATGTAAGGCATTTTAAAACTTAATGTACAATAAATATTGATTAGTGCTATATCAGAAAGGAATCCAAGTATAATCCATTGGCATTTCTGCACATATTTACCAGCGCAGCCTTGTAAAAAACATTGGTTCTTGCCCTAGGTATTGAAAAAGTTGCCAACGATCTAGTATCAAATCTAGGTACGAGAAAACAAATTTGAGGCAATTGATCAGTAGAATCAACAAAATTGTTAATTAATTTAGAAAACCACCACTAGCTTTCCCTCTACGTATACAAAGGGATTCGAAATATGCCATAGCAAAGGCACGATAATGTCTATCAATCCTATAAGATAAATATTTCATAAATCTTTTCTGAACACGTACCAGGAGTAACTGCTAGTAATGATAATGCGGATATCACACTACTGAAGCGTATTCCATTTTGGACCGGACAAGAGAACAATAAAGAATCTTCGAAGTCTGCAGGTTACTAAAACCCTTGCAGGACCGAATAAGGAACCCTAGACTTCTGGAAGCTGATATAGTTATGTCACTTATATGCTTAGAAAAGCTAAGGTGCGAATCGAACAAAACCCTAAGATTTTTAAAGGTGTATACTCTGGGTATAGTAGATTCACGAACGTTATAGTCTTAGTGAAACGGAGTGTCACTTCTGTTAAAAGAGAGAACAGCACATTTGTCGATGTTTAACTGAATTTGATCATGGGTACACCATTCGTCAATAATGCACAGATTTGTTTGAAGCTTAGTGCTATCCTCAGGTGAATTAATACAGTTGAAGATCTTTAGATCATCGGCGTAAGCTAACAACACTCCTCAGTCAAGACGTTCCAAGAGATCATTAACATAGATATTAAACAAAGTGGGATGATGTCATTGAAGTAATCTTATCAAGATATTTATTCTAATTAAAATATTATTTCTGCATTGTAGTTTCCTTATAAATGTTATCTCATATCAATTTTTCATATTAACAAATTGACCATATCATAAAGTTTTTAACTTCATTTACTAGATGTCTTGGTAAAATCTTCCATATATCAGCTTAATTATAATATATTTACGTTTATACTCATTTTTCTTTCGTAAAGTACTATTATTCTCTGTCTTTTGAAATATTTAATGGGCCTTGGTGACTTAGGTTGTGCGTGTTATTACACTCGTTTTTCATTTATTTCACTTTGCTAAATCTTGCATTTCTGTTTACTTGTGATCTCAAATCTACTTCACAAATAAAGGTCCATAGTTTCATTTGTTATAATATATTTACGCTGTATATGTTATAATATATATAAGCTGTTCTAAATTGCATGCATCTATGTAAACAGTAAAATTCTTTGTAGTAACGAAAGTAAGTCTACGTGGAAGATTCTTGGGTTTTTAGGATTTTAGGAAACTACTCATCAGATTCTCTATTTTATAAACTCTTGACACGTAACCCACACCCTCCCGCGAATGTAGCCGATTCATTGCGGCCCTTACTTGTTGTCCATCGAAATATGGTCCGCGTAGGTGTTGAGCACAATTAATATCATAAATATGAATCTTAAACGGCGTGATATCAGTGGACGATGCGCAAATCGCAAGTCAAGAAGTAAGAATATCGAGCAATGGTTTTAAAATATTTTCTGGGAGTAAAAATGTTCTGATCTATGAGTTAAATCCGAAATTACTTAATTGCCAATTAAATATATGACTTCTAAATTCAACATTTTATTTCGCTAAAGTGGATGTAACAAGAATAAAGTGTAATATTTCGATTCCCGGTATTAGCGAACTTGAAATGTAACATTTCAAAGAAACTCCAAACTGAATCCGCTAACTACGCCACTGAAAGGCGCGAACACTTATCGAAAGCGCAAATTCCCATTCGAAGATAATAATTAAAACCATTCGCGCGACGATTTAACCAACAATTATATCGTATGCTCCTGCTAATTACGTAATTCCATTAAAGTTAAACGCAATTTAAGCCAATGTTAATTTCCAGATTGAACGAAACTTTTCTCTATTTCAGGCTACAGAGTCGAGAGAAAAGTACCCAAGCTGGGCGTCTCTCTGTAATATCAAAGTGCAATATGCGGGAACAGAAGCGGCGACTAGCCGGTGAATTATTTATCATGCGAGAGCTTAAAAAGAGTAGATCGTGAATTAATGTTTTCCGGTTTACCGCTTTGATTTCTGGAAATTGTGAGTACCGAGCAAACATTGGGAGTTTTCGTATGTGTACCGAGACTGATTTGAGAATTTATATTTATGATCTCGGTTCCTGAATGATTTATCGCTTACACGTCTCTTTATTTGAAAATTTGATTTATGATATTGACTTGTAGAATTAACAGAATACACGTAGATAATAACTATCTCTTCTATCCTGACTGTTCTCCAAACTGAAAAGGAATTTGATAAATAAGGGAATATTTTTATGTAGTATACCTAAATATGACAGAAAAGACATAATAATTTTCAGTCCAGTGAATTAATTTTAATTGCTGTAACAGTTCAAATTAACACCCACTATCTTCTAACAATTTTATTCATTCATTACGCGACGATGAAATTTAAAAATATTAATTAAGAGTGGACAAGTAATGTCCTTTTGCATTCCAAAACTTTCATTGTGGACGAGGAATCTAATGGATACTATATCCGAGGTCAATTCAGATTGAATCAAATCTCCGAGTCCGAGGTCCGATCTGCGCATCTCTTCTTTATTCTATTCTCTTATCAAATTCTATCTTTCCTTTAACTACATTTATTCAACAGTCTACATTAGAGTAATAAGCTATTAATTTGAGATTCAATGACTTAAGTGGATTGTTTCCGTTGAATCTATCTACACAATACTATCATAATATTATAATTTTATGACTAAACTAGCAGCTAACAATACCAAGTACAGTTCACGGTCTTTATTACACACTAGTTCAGTTTAGTCACAAGACCTGAGGGTGTGATTCTCTTCAATCTTCTCGCTTGTTGTTGGTTTAAATAATTTTTTAGGCAGCACATTAAGATGCTGTAACAGTCATGGTATTTGACGTAATATTGAGTTATAACATATTTAAGAGAAGCTACAGGAATTCGTGTTTAATGAACAGTTGACACATATTATCTTATTTTGGAACCCCTGCAAGATTTCAATGTTTCAGTTACTAGCAGTTCATCAGAGCTAAAAGCCATTTAGCTATATCGGCTTAGGAACGGCTGTATATGGCAATAATTTATTTTCGATAAGTAATTGTAATCTGCCTTCGATAAGTCAATAAATTTGATTCAATTTGATGCCTAACTGTTTTCGTTTTGTGAAGATATGTGTCTGCTAAGTAAGTCACCTTCTAGATGAATACCCAAATATGAATTAACAATAGATTCCATCTAAAATACTATTGCGTGAACCTAGTACACATATGTATTATAATATGCGTAGCAAAAAATCCAACAAAATGTCGTACTGTCATTGTCGCGACTGTGACTTTTAAAGTGTCATCGCCAATAAGAGACCCCCCCCCTCCCAGTCTTCTGTAGGGATTACTTTGGAAACTCTCTGAACTGAAATTAGCAAATATTGTTTCAATAGTCAGCGTACTCACAGTTTTAAAGCGTATGCTGATTATTCAGTTGACAAAGGGAACAATGAAAAGAAATATTTTCTATATATTGCTATGTACTTTAGATTGGGTTTAAAATAATAATTAGGTACATTTTTCCTTCCGATTTCTTGTTATAATTCCTCAGGTAACTCAATTTGTTGACTCTGGAATATTGAAATTAGACAGGTAAACGAGGCGGATGTTAGCCCAGGTGCTTCCTATTTTCGTTTATGCGTTTCAAAATAATTGTTCATTTGTAAAAAATTAATTAATGATCACGTTACATAAGTAAATGGGGGAGGCGCATTATAGTCAACATTAATCCAGTAACAGAGATTTGTTATGATTGTTGACGATCAATATTAACAAGTAATTAAATTTTCTTCTTATTCCAATTTAAGGTTGACATACATATAACCCCTTTCCACATTCATTTTCGGTTTTCTTTATAAATTAATAAATAATTTTATTGATTCTTCTGTGCTGTTGTCCCAGGTTGATTTCATCGTGCCTAGTTTTGACACTAGATCATCGGCAATCTTCTCAATAGCTAGGGCAAGAAACAATGTTCTCTACAAGGCTCCATTGGTACATATGTCCAAAAATGCCAATGTATTATACGAGGATCCCTTTCGTTAATTTGCATCTATTATTGTTCGTTCGGTTTTTTTAAATGACTTAGATTACATTATTATAAGTGTGTATATTTTTTGTTATTTGGATTCTTATTTTTCTTTGTATTACATTAACTGCACCTATTTTTGTTTTTAATTTTAATTTTATTTTTAAGTGCATTATGTCCTGTAAATGGTCTGTATAACTGTTGGGCATTAAAGACTATTATTATTATTATTTTCATATTCTGCTTACGTATTTCGACCACTAAGTTGTCATCATCAGCAGATAATTAAACAGTGTCGTACCTGCAAAACTACGGCAAGAACCCGCACGAAACAAATTCCGTACACGATCTGTACCGTCAAAAGTCAAAACGCACACGGTATGCGACACTGTTTAATTACGCTCAATATTGACTGATTTTCTTGGCCCGAATTAGATGTTCCCTATTCGGATGATATGTGGTTACAACAAAACGGCGCCACTTACACCACTGCTAATCAAACAGTTCACGTGCTAAAGAGTTGTGTCGATTATTTCCAGACCAAACTTTTATCCACCATTCCCATGCCACAATTTTTTCTGTGAGATTAAGTCGTCTATTTACGCTGAGAAACCACAATTTACAAACTAGCATCGAACGTGTCATTGCTGGCATTCGGCAAAAAAAAATCATGGAAAATCGAGTTCAGCGGATTTATTTCTATCAGCGACTTTGTAAAAAACATTTGAATGATGTTATGTATCACCAGCAATGGTATTAACTGCATTTTACACTGAAATAAAAAGTGATCTGAAGTTTCTAGCATTTCTGTGCTTTATCGTACAAAGAAAATCGTCGCTCTTAATGAAAAACTCTTTACATGTCTGGCGATCTACTCAGATAATATTCCGGAAAATATTACTTCGAAACAAAATTGTTATAAAATTTTCGTTTATTTTGGCATAAAACTTTTAGTAAAAATAATAAAAAAAACAACACACATACAAGTTTAACCAAATGAGTATAAAAAAAATTCTTTTTAATTTTTTTCTATGCGATTAAATTCGCGGCACATAACTTATGGACGATACTGTATACATCGATACAAAAATCTCAACTCTCGTTAAATTTAACCTTTTTCAGTCAAAAGAAACCTCCAATCATGCAGAATAGAAGCATTCTTCATACATTCATGGACCTCTGTGACACGCCGCACTGTTGCGACAGGAATTAGCCGCGCTCCAATTGACCATTTTGAGTGACAGCGCGCTGACAAGTCCCCTGAAATGCATTAGTCTCGATAACAGCGAACGTTATTGTTCGTACGTGTAATTTAACAGCGTTGAAGCGTAGTTCCGTCGCAACACGGTGCGGTCTGCCTCGTCGATGCCTCTTTTGACCGTTTCACGTGTGTAAATCCGGGCGAATCGGGTAAATCCGGACACGCAGAAACCGGCCGGTTTTAGCGTTCGAATGATAGAGTGCTTTTATTTCTCACCCTTCGCGCGGCGCTTATCTTGGGTTTGACGGAAAATGATTGCTTGTTCATTAATTCGATGGTTGTTTTTTGTTTTGCGGCACAAAAGAGGTGACGTGTACATATTTATTTATTTTTTTTATATACACACACACCTCGCGACGTGAGTTATGAAATATACAGCGGGGTGTAAAGTCGGGAAAAATTAATACGGAAATATTATGCCAAGCAAGTTTAGACCATCTAGGTTCAGGGTTTAAATTAAAAATAGCACCTGCTTAATAACCTGCAATACCATTTCTTGATCAGTTATTTAGTATGATTAAAACTTATTTTCCTTTTACATAGCGTAAATTAAATAATTGCGTATACCATAACATCGTGCATGCTCATAGGAGGGTAACCGTTTATATTTTGGGGACTGGCAACACTGTTAATGTTGCCTCCAACCCGATGATTGCATCGTGAAGTTTGTCTTATTTGACCGTATATTTACCTTGACTGTTTTATTATCCGGTCGATATTTCTATTGTTGACAGTAACTTGAAAATTTTATGTCTGCGAAAAAATGGAATTAACTCGCGAACATTTTCGTGCAATTATTTTTCATAACTTTCGGCGTGGATTATCTCAACAAAAATGCATCGACGAGCTGAATTTTGTATATGGTAATGAAGCGCCATCGGAAGCTACAGTATATCGTTGGTGTAGTGAATTCAAACTAGGACGGCGTTCTTTGGACGATGAATTTCGTGAAGGTCGTCCCACAAATGCTGTTGTGTCGGAAAACATTAATGCAGTGCCTGAATTGATAATGCAAGATAGTCATGTGATATACCGTGAGGTCGAGGCATCTTTAGGTATTAGTAACGCCAGCGTGCATAAGACCCTGCATGAACATTTAGCCGTTAAGGAGCTATGTTCCCGTTGGATACCACATAATTTGACAACCGCTCAAAAAAGGACTCGCGTCGATTGGTACTAAGAAATGCACAACAATTCTTCCAAACACTATGTTCAGTAAGCCATAGATCGACATCCACATCCTAGAAGTCCAGAACGTAATATCCAGCATTCATTATCTCTTGTCTCTAAATCGTTATAGTCTCTCTATGCCCTTACTTTATATACAAGGTAGCGCTAACCGCATCAGTAGAATACCCCTTAAAAACAGCATCAAAACCGTGCTTAAACACCATTAAAAGCTCAGAACCCTTTTTATGATGTGTCCAGGATTCCTTGCTCATGCGTTAGTGTGTATTATGGTGAAACAAAGCGATCTATCGGCGCTCCTGTTTCAGAGCATGCGTTGTACTAAGAGCTGGTTTTCGACTTGTCGGGTATAGGTTTGAAACTAGGCACCATATTCAATTCAATTCTACAAAAATTCTATCTCGAATTAGTAATTACTAAGGCCGAAAAATCCATAACTCAATAAAAATCTCGAAACATCGCAATAACTTAAACTATGATGGTTACCCCCTACACAATACCTGGTAATCCTTAATACCCAACAATTCCACGGTAACCATACAAACGTGACAAACGACGCCCATATATAAACCCATCCAGTTAGGTGCGAAGATGTCTCATGCAAATGAAGGCGATCGGTTGACGACAGAAATACCGAGGACACGGTTCCAAAGTGAAAATGGACAGCTACTGTGGAAGCCTCTTTATTTAAAAAATCTGAAATAATAGACCATAATTGTCCTAGAATCCGGTGCTCCGTCTGTGGCACCACACCGTGACCGCGAAAGCCTACAAGTCAGATTGCATCTTGGTGCTTTCGTTTGCTATATAGTCCTTACCGACTATACGGCAAACGAAGGCACCAAGATGTAATCTGGCTTGTTATTCTGCACAAGTGTGCAAACCATTTTGATTGATTCCTATTAATAACATCCAAAATCGATTCCACTCCCAACCCTGCTTGTATCATTTCTTATACTAGAGTATTAAATTTAAGCCGTCTAGAGCGACCACTCCTCGAAAAGCCCACATTTTTCTGGCCATCTTATTAGGCTTTACTACATATCGAACTTTAGCGTAATACCATTTTTTTTCACACTTCTGTGTATTTAATAACCATCTTTTTTTCTGAAGAATATCCCTTATTTAATTATTGTACAGACTGTCTTTTTTAGAAAGTTGGTCTGAACCTTTTTGCTTTATTGTCGCTAAAAATTTAATCGTCTTAAGTTTAATTATTATTCTTCATTTTATATGGTGCGTCTATCTCATATAAACTTTTTATGTTCTTACCTGAAAAACACAGCCTTGAAACGATTCTCTAAGTGCTTATTGGTATTGATTCAACGGATCTAAAATTCTTCTCGCCGTTGACGTTTTCGCGTTGGTTATGTACTTCTCACCATTGCTAAATAGACTTCGACATAAGGTGCTGCAACAAATGAAACATTATTAATAAAATTAACATATTTTCTTTTAATATTTCTTTTGTATTGGATTTGGATTGTATATTTCCCATACAACAGTTTTTATAATTTCCCGTAATGGCTCTCGAAAGCCCATGATAGCTCTATTACGACTTGACCCTTACAATACACTAGGGTGATAATGTACCTACTGCACTGCAACGAGAAACAGCCTTATTCGGCGAAAGAATTGAGTGCACCGAACGCAGAATAAGTTGCTTCACGCACACCTAGCGACTGGAATGCGTGCAGTCTTTTCAGCGAATGGGTTGGAATTACTGTCTATTATTGGATCATCAATCTGAGGCGAGCTATGGCTCAGCATAACACAGATATTATTAGCAATGGCCTACCCATTAAACCAATACGGCAGTTAATATTTGTTTCAACATTAGAAATGAATAAGTGAGGTAATCCTGTTAATACCTTTTTTCTTTAATGTAGAGTTTAGCAGTACCAATGAATATTTGTTTGTAAAACTATACTACTTAAAACAGTATATTTCATAAAGACGATAATAAATTTAAAGAAAAAGTTGATATAACATAATTTCTTTTTGTTTCAGTATATTTGCCAATAAATATCTGAGCACATTGTTGTATTTTAACTTGTTTGGATAAGTTTTAATGTGTTCTTGTTGGAATAATATAAAATATCGCATTTTCGGAGTAGGAAAAATACAGAAATATTCAATTTTGCACAAGTTTCAAATATATGATAATTCTTACAAAAAAATAGAGTTTAGTAACGTGTACAGTATCCATAAACATCTAAAACCTTCTGGCATCTTCATAGCTTGAGCCGGATTAACATATCGAAAATTTCTTAGGGAATTATATCCTATCCTTCACTAACAGCAATTCGTAATGGTTGTAACATTCTGGTGGTATATTGCGTATAGCAATACGCCTCTTCTCACAACATCTCAAGCGTGCTCTATTGGATTAGCATCTGGAGAGTTGGATGTTCACTCCATCCTATTTATACCAACTTCATCAGTCCAGTTGTTGACATTGCTCGCATCATGGGACGACCAGGATTTCCGTTCAAACACTTGCATACGGAAAAATCATGGATATCAGAATTTCATCCAGATATATTTAGTTAGTGAGGGTCACATTTCTATGAAATAAAGCGCGATGTATCTTCCAGTACTTAATCTGATTCACACAATTACGTTACCATCCCCATATTTTACAATTTTTCGTGGAAACTTGTGTTGGTTTACGGCAAGCTAGAATACGTCTATGATCTAACTGCAACGTAAAGCTGGATCACTGTATAATACTCGTACCTGTCCGTCATTGGTACGTTTATTCGCTAGCATTCTGCGGGTTCTTCTATGCTCTCCGGTAAGAGGAATGCAAACTAACATTCTTCAGGAATATGAACCAAACGTATGCGAATGATTTTTTACTATTAGCGTTGATAATAACGTTTCAGTGGCAGCAGTATACTCACTTCGAATCTAGGTTACACTAAATATGTTTCGATCAAAAAGTTTCGATCGTCTCTTAATGTTGTTGATGTTAACCAACTTTGCTCTTGTATCTAGAGCTTCCCAACATCGATTCCAGAACTTATGAAATTGTTCTCATGTGCCCTAATGAAATGGTGAAGGAAAACGTTAATTAATTGCTGAATGTTTCGTATAGTTGCTAGAGTTTCTTTACAAGACGCTGTATAAACAAGTACCAACCACGAATTAGAATTGGTACGAGATTACCAAACCTTATCGAAAGATCATTAAACAGATTCATGACTCCATACCAGAAAAAGAAAATACCTAATACATATTCATATTAGCCCATACACTATTACCAAACATCTTTTAACCCTAATAATCATCAATCATTGTCCCTAATTTAAATATTACAATAGCTTTATTTGCATAATGTCTATTAGCGTTGAAATTGGAATTCGATATTTCTCTGTAATCGAATCAGAAAGCTTTACGTGAAAAGTGAACAAAGTGATAAACTGTTCGGTGATTGAAAAATCCCATTACGGTATGCGACTAATTACAATACCGTTTTCTATTTACATTTACGAGCTGTACTGCTGTATGTAAATTAATCGAAGGAGTTTAATAGATTTCTTCTCTTCGGTTCTCACAGAGTACATTGTGCAACTGAAATTAGACACTGCCTCACAATTAGCACGTGAAACTTAAATCGTCCCGATATGGTCAGTGGCCGCGTCCAAATGCAAATATCTTTCGTTAGAAAAACTTCAATGTGACAAAGATCTTACATAAAACGATATGCATTATTAATCAATTGTTCTATGCTCATATTTCAATGTGAATTCGGTGATAAAGTTTTCGATCACGAGACTAGCTTCTTTTCGAATTCTTTCAAAGCAGTTTTCCTTTCATTTTATTTTAATTTATTGTGAATGAAACAATTTCGCTTTGTATTTATATAAACATATGTATATGATTTTTGTAATTTTATAATACTTTAATGTAGGTTATTTTGATGGAGCCTGTCATTGATTAAATTAATCACTTAAATTTGATATATAACCCCTTTCCGCATTAATTTTCGTATTATATTTACGTAATTCGTCAACTAAGTTGTCATCATCAACAGATAATTAAACAGTGTCGCACCTGGAAAACTACGGCGAAAACCCGCGTGAAACAAATTTCGTACACGATTT
The DNA here is from genome assembly GCA_031893035.1 of Dermolepida albohirtum. Classification (NCBI taxonomy): domain Eukaryota; kingdom Metazoa; phylum Arthropoda; class Insecta; order Coleoptera; family Scarabaeidae; genus Dermolepida; species Dermolepida albohirtum. The sequence continues at coordinate 367,721 of JAVIWB010003301.1, forward strand.
GTACCGTCGAAAACCAAATCGCACACTGTATAAAAAAATACTTTAATGTATTTATACCTTGTCTCAGAATAAGAAGAAGTGATTCAAATATTGCGCCAAAATAGTACATATTTTTAAGAGATTTCATTGGTTCTTGAACAGGCAAGTTGAATATGGATAAATAGATGCCAGATATCCGCTATTGTTCATAAACATTTAAAGGTTTAATTACATTTTTGCATTGCTTTATTTTAATAATATTTAATCGTAATTTTGAATAGGTTGTACATATTAATCCAATAAGTAACGTTTGAACAATCATACTTCCATTAAAATGAATTTTTTTTTCATTTATTTTTATATAATAAAGAAAAAGATTAATATTGTTGACAAACTGCTACATTCACAACTGTTTATGTTTCATTTTTATTGTAAGTTACATTTTTAAGCTGTGTTCCGCGTTTCAGCGTGATATTTGAATCACTCCTTCGTATTCTGAGACAAGCTATAATAAAATTGAAAATTCTTTACTTTGTAAAACGTATGGTCTCCCTCTCAAGGCTATGGTTACACGTAATAACTCTTCATAAATAACGAGAACGATGCTTAGATATAAAATTAATTACTTTTCTTCTTCTTGTAAGTCTTAATATGTAAACTTGTTTAATGTAACAATAGCACGAGCCAACAAATTTCAACTTTTGATTTGGCCTTCAAGTGGTATATACTAATTTTTTTTATAGAAAACATGTATTTTAACGTTTGGATTTTATAACATACTTTTAACACTTTAGTAGCTTCAATGTATACGAGGGGGTACACAAAAATAACCAGGAGTATATAAAAACTTGTATTTTATTCTTTTTCACAAAAACTTAATACCTTTAATATATTCTCCATTTAACTTTATACACTTGTCTAATCGATGATTCCATTATTTGAAATATTGTTCGAACTCGCTTTTCTGCATGGCTGCGAGTTACCGTTTCGTTTTTTTATTCACCCCTTCAGCGTCGTCAAAACGATGTCCTCTCATGTCCCTCTTTATTTGTAAAAAAAATCTCATGGAGCAATATTTAATGAACAAGGGGCATGGGGCAAAGTAGTCACGTCGTTTTTAACCAAGAACTGGGCAACTGATAAGGCTGTGTGAACACATGCATTGTCACTCCAAGTTATTCCAGATAACTCGACAATTGCTTCAATGGTTCGTTGTCGGTCTTCGAACGTAATTGGATGAACTTTCTCGAAATTTCCATCTATTCTGGAAGTTGATGGACATCCAGAACGAGGCTTGTCATCAATTAACATACCACCACTTTTGAAACGAGAAAACCATTCGCACACTTGAGTTTTTCCCATAGCGTCATCCTTATAAGTTGTTTACAACGTTAAAATTATTTCTGCAGCATTTTTTTTCGAGCAGGTAGCAAAATTTTACAACCGCACGTTGTTCACTTAAATCTAACGACGATCAAACGAAAATGCTTTTACAAAAAAATGCACTGTAATAAGGCGCAACCTTATTCGGAAAGAACCGACTGCACCGAACGCAGAAAAAGTTGCGTCACGCGCACCTAGAGACACGAGTACGTGCAGCCTTTCCCACGAATAAGTTAGAATTAAACCATTTTGTACAACAACCTCGAGCCTTATTATATAAGGTAAAGCCCCCGTACCCCGTAATAATTAATCTGTAAATCTTTTGCTAAATTATGATACAGCTTTTATATTGATTCGATTGATTTTTAGCACCTATCTTTTATACCTTAATTTAAATTACATTGAATTAATTTCTCGTATGGTTTCGATAGTTAATGTAAATATCGTTGGATCAATAGTGTCTGGATTTAGTATGGTGCAGTATAATGTAATTTACTATATACGTTCTATCTTCTATAGCAGGTATGGGCAACCTTTGACATGTTGTGGCCCACATATGTTCTATAGTAATATAAGATTTATAACACCAACTGAATACGTATCGGAATAGCTACTTGTTAGCTTATATACTCTAATACTGTGTAATCTCTAAATCTATATTGTTTCAATAAACTAACAGATTTTTGTTTGTTACTTTAGCATTTTGACTATTGCGTTTGTTATCTGTTGAATTTTTTTCCCTTTCTCATCTTAACCATAGGTTGATAGTTTTGTGAATGGCACGTATGTACTTGTTATGATTCACGTGCTTTAGTGTTAGCAAGTGACTTCTAGGAAATGCAATACTGTGCCCTCCCTTTAGGATCTTTTAATACAGAGAACCCTTCCTAACTCTCCGAGATACTGGCCAATTAAAGCCTGGATGGATTACGATAATTTACATGTAATAAATACGGGCTTTTAACTATCAACCACAGTTGATAGTGACGTGACAAAGCTGTGAACGTTGTTTATAACAGACAATACAATATTTCATCACATTTCTAATTGTGGGAAATTGAAATATATATTAAAGTATGTAATGGATAGAAAATTCGAAAAATCCAAACTAAATTAGGGGTAACTTACCACCTATTTCCTATAAAAATCAGTATACGCTTTGATGGCAAAACCAATTGAAATTTCTTTACCAGCGTTATTGGAATGCAATCCTTATAGTCCAAACATTAGGCCAAAAGCCTGTGCCTTTAATTTATTCTAATAAACCTAATGATAAGTGATAAAGAATGAATTTAGAAAAGTAGTAATAAATTTTTCCTTGATTTATGCGCGTGTTGAAATGTGTCAATTCTAGTTGAAAATATTTTAGAAAATGTACTAAAAAAACAGTGGTAACACCCAAAATTTTCCTAACATCCTAAATACAATGTCTGACAGTATTACCATTTTCGAAATATTATACCTTATAGAAGGTACGTAGTTATTTATCACCTACATTACGTATCCACCATCGAGAGCTTATTTTCTGAAATTAAAACATGTCCACGCTTGACTTGAAACACTGTCGTACATCACAATAAATGCAAAAGCAGGAATATTACCGTAACATTTTCGCCATACAATACACGATATTATTTCTTATTTACTGACATGTAAGACGATGATGTTCTGCAATATACATTGTACATACATAGCTCGAGTTCTACGATGTTAACGTTGTTTCATACCCACTAATGCATACGCAAATATATAGCCAGTTGTAAACGTTTCTGACAAGGATACATTAATTCAATTTCGCTCTGACAAGGACGTCGTCGACTGAAGAAAAACGGCATAACCGGCATTCTTTAGTCGTACGGCATAGAATTTTATAGCGGCACCATTGTTTTCTCTTTGTTAATGTTGAATATTGCAGTTTTTAACAAAAGAAGCCCGATACTTTTATTGTTCTTTAATTTGGACTTAATCTTACTATGTGCATTTTATATTTGTACGTCCTCAATTGAGGTGCGATGTAGAGGGATTTTGTTCTGACATTTCCAAACGAATAGTGCTTTACTCAACGTTGTTATTTAAAAATTTCTATACACACAATAGGACGGTATATTTTCAATGCTGGATTGAAAAAGATCATAAAACAAATTATAGATGTTGATGATAAAAATACTAATGAATAAACATCACACGTATTTATTTTTATTATAGACAGGAAGTGATGATTCTGACTTAATTTTATTAAAAATACATGACTGTCGTGTCGGAATTTCAAGTTTCTAGACTACTGTTAGGGAAGGTTTTTGTTGGCTAGAAATAACACTGACCCGTTAAAATTAAGAGAATGCAAGATACAATATAATTTTACAGAAGACAATGTATAAGACTAGTAGCTAAATCCATTAGATAGTTCTACTTTTACGAATAGAGGAATTTTCTACAAATTTTTACTTGTCCAACTTCCACCATGATCTCCTTTTCGTCGATTTTCCTGATTATTTACTATCTTACATGATCAATAAGGTTGATATATAACCCCTTTCCACATTAACTTTTGCAAATTCTGTATACGCATTTCGACAACCAAGTTGTCATCATCAGCAGATAATTTCAAAGTGTCGCACCTGGTAAAACACAGCGAAAAACAACTGTACGAAAATCAAACTCCGTACGCGATCCACACCGGTCAAAACCAAGATGTACATCTTGGTTTTGAGCGGTGATTTTCGTACAGTTGTTTTTCGCCGTGTTTTACCAGGTGCGACACTTTGAAATTATCTGCTGATGATGACAATTTGGTTGTCGAAGTGCGTATACAGAATTTACAAATGTAGAAAGGGGTTATATATCAACCTTATTGATCAAGTCAATCAACCACAGGCTCCATCAAATTTAACTATCTTACATGGTTTTCACTTTCTTATACTATCCTAATTGTCCCTCTGTAGTGTTCTATATCGATTTTCCTTCAAGATTATGATGTTCCTTACACTTTGACACTATCGATCACACCATATTATTGTCTAAACTGAGCTCATTCGGATTTACATCAACAACTAATTTGATGCATCGTACCTTTATAATAATTCTTGCTATGTCAGTTATAATGGCTTTTATTCCTCCATTTTCACCGACTTCTCAGACATTCTCGAGTGGTCGAATCTTGATCTTGATCTGCTACTATTTCATGTTTATATCAACGATCCTCTGTCATTGCTTGACTGTCACGTCATCAACTTATCGATTACGAAACTTTGCAGAAAAATTTAAATACTGTCCACTACCACTGATGTAATAATACAAAATAAAAGCCAACCTCGACAAATGTACAGTTATCTCGTATACGACAAAGGCAAATCCCTTGGTATACTTTTATTCACTCGATCTTTTTAATATTCCAAGTCATAGAGGCCCGGGAGTTCTATTCGATCAGCGCCTGCAATTTACTGACCACATTGATACTGTCATGTTTAAATATTAGAATGCTTCAACCAATTGCAATATTTCTCTCCCTAAATTTCTTCTGATTAAATTTCATATTTATTTTCTCTAGAGTGTTTTATATGTATGTTTCTATACACTTGTTCAATGTTTTCATGTTTGGCTCTTAAAGCAGTATCATCTGCGCATTATACTTTTTATATCTATATTTTCTCGGTCCCCCAATACCAATTTATATTGATTCGTCTTATTTCCTTTATACTTCATCCAATATAATCTAAAATAGCATCAAACTCAGTACACATTCCGGCCTTAGTTCTTTTGATGTAATAAATACGTTTTCTTCTTGACCAGATTTTATTCAGTTTTTGATTTCATATATCCTATACATTACCACATTTATGTCGTCCTTTGCTAATATAGAAGCCATTTGACCAATTGTAACTGAAACGAAATTACAACACAGAATTAGCGTCAAGATTGCAACTGATCCTTCTTCAAATATGCAACTAATTTTGAGATTAATTCCAGGTTACGAAAAACGGCAGCGTAATGCAAATTTAGATTTGCTCCATGTTAGAGAAAGCTCTAATATCACCCCACAATTTTAAAGCACACTCTAAATAATGTCGTATATCTTCGACCACACAATAACAGTCCACCAGTCGCTTATTGATATTATTCAGATATTCAGCTATTCACTTAATTTTCCTTCCTCATTTTGGCGACTTCCAAAATTAAAAAATGTGCGAAGTATGTAAATTTTCAAAGGTAACTGATATCTGACAGAATTTTGAAGCAGATGCTTCCAGAAAATCTGCCCCACTCAAATTTTCAGAAAGGATAATTGAGTTTAGAAGTGTAGATAGGAAGTGCTTTGAAAACAATACAAGCCTCTAATTCATCATCCCCTAAGCACATAACGGGTCTTTTATTAAGTGCTTTCTATCTTTAAATTTAAATAAAACAAAATGTGTGCGAGATGTCGAAATTTTCTATTCGTTTGAAAGGCCTGTCGATGCCATTATGTATGGAATACATCATTGTGCAAATGTCCGCCGCGGCTTCGCTGGGTGCCGCCACCAGAAATGTCCAATTTTCCATGACTGGTACATAAATCAGGTTGAATTTGATGGCATGAGTTATGTTGGCTTTGACGGCCGCTGTGGTTTGTGGCTTATTAGCATACATCTGCGACTTAAGAAAACCTCACAAGAAAAAGTCTAACGGGATCAAATCGCACGATCTCGATGGCCAGTTCACATCACCTCCACGTGAGATGACCACGCCTTCAAATCGCTCGTATACTATACGTATGTATAATATGGCGTGAGCTGTGTGGCACGTAACGCTGGCTTGTCGAAACCACATGTCGTTAGTGTCCATATCATCCAATTCAGGCCAAAAGAAAGGCCGAGTTCTTGTGAGCGATGTGAAATCGACTGCCTCGGATTCTCCTGCACACTCTTAAGGACAGCGGCGATGTTTTCGGCAGATCTTGAGTGTCGTCGTCGTAAAGATGTTGGTTTATTGTTTACTGAACCAGAGGACTCAAATTTATCCACCGCATTGCGAATAGTCCTCTCGGTAGGACGATTATGGCGACCGTTAAATTGGCGAAGTGCGCGGAATGCTGCTCGAACAGAACACCCATTTTGATTGAACAATTTTATCATTTGCACGTGTTGTTGAACGCTATATCCGTCCACGATGATTTAGCAAAACAGACTGAATAAATGACAGCCAATTCGACAGATGTAGCTTCAACGATATGACCACTATCAACTGTCAAAGTTCAGAAATCCCCCTAAATTCATATTTAAAGGATTAGTTACCTCATACCTTTTTAAATGCTTTGCTAATAACATATTAAATATTCCCGGAAAAAAATTATTTTTGTTATAAAATATAACTTCTAAGAAAGAATGCAATAGTTTCCAAGATAAGAAAAAAATGCTCGTATTCATAGAAATTTGTAGTTATTTTCGAAACTTCGGCATTCGTTGTAGTCCAAAGTCAACTATTCACCGATATCTTCTCGGCGCGTTTGTTATTTCAACAATCGTTATCAATATTAACCTCCTGAATCTACTTTGTCAGAATTTCTATAAGCAGCAATAAATTTGACAGACCCATATATCACTTACTCAATTTTTTATTGATAATTCAAGTAGCTTAATTCCCTTTTTATGGTATGCCGTGTACAATAGTGTTTTGAGACATACACATGTTAAGTCTTATCTCTTAAAGTTTTATTGTGTCGTTAATTTATCATTCCTCATGCATCTCAAGTTTCACTACAATTAATTAAAACCACATATGTACGTACGTGCACAGTTGGCTCTTCATAATCGCAATAATTCTTAAGAAAGCTTGTGTGTACAAGTACCAGCGCAACTTTTCTTTATCGTTTTATTATGTGTGCATGTAAGTGTTGCCACTAGTCTCCCGCACCGGGTATCGAACGATCACAACGCTTTTTAAACACTTTTACCAACACAAAATGACCTTTGTGACCGAAGATGTACGCGTACTATTCGTCAGGCGCCATCTTCATTCCTCCTTGTCGTTAAGTACAATCTGTGTAATTAATTTCGTAGCTCTCCTTGATATTATGGACTGTTTGTTAAATATAATTTGCATTTTAATCGACGTCATTCAGTAGATGCGATAAAACTGAACTATTAATTAGTTCATCATGTTTCAGGTATACTTCTTGGAATAGTCCTCTCTATTATGCTTTTTAAATTTAAAGACGAAATACAATTTATATGAACAGAAGTTATGTAAGAATCTTTACATTGTTTTTAAATTAAATACGATGGTAGCCGTTTATATTTCGGGTAGTGGCAACGCCTCCGATCTGATGATTGCATCGTGAAGTACCTTGACAGTTTTATTATCCGGTCGCTATTTCTATTGTTGACACTAAAATGAAAATTTTATCAGCGAGAAAATGGAATTAACTCGCGAACATTTTCGTGCAATTATTTTTCATAACTTTCGGCGTGGATTTGTCTCAACAAGAATGCATCGACGAACTGAATTCTTTATATGGTGATGAAGCACCATCGAAAACTACAGTATATCGTTGGTATAGTGAATTCAAACTTGGACGGCGTTCTTTGGACGATGAATTTCGCGAGGGTCATCCCACAAATGTTGTTGTGTCGGAAAACATTAATGCTGTGTCTGAATTTATAATGCAAGACCGTCATGTGACATGCCGTGAGATCGAGGTATTTCTAGGTATTAGTAACACCAGCGTGCATAAGATCCTGCATGAACGTTTAGCCGTTAACCACATATTTTGACAACCGCTCAAAAAAGGATCTATACGTATGAGCCCGATAGTAAACAGCATCGAAGCACATCAAAACAAATGGTCGCCTGTTTCTTCGGAAAAATCACGCTGCAACCGTGCCTTGAGTTGTAGAACGATCAATTCCGAATGGTACACAACTATTTGTTTGGCAAAAGTTTTTGAGGAAATAAGGAAAACAAACCGAAAACGACAGATCATTCTCCACCATGGCAATGCGAACTCTCACAGGTCGGTGTGAGCTCGCACTACTTCAGATTAGCAAAGTTTTACTGTACATAGAAATTATTTTGAGAAATTGAACATATGCACCCCTCAAGTGCTCACAGTGTGAAGTTACGAGAACTCTCGCTTCCGAGGATACTAAGTTAAACCCAAATTAAGATATAAGGTTACATCTGCTGAATGTTATGTAGTCGCAAGGAAGTGTGATAAACAACGTTCCCTTGAGAGCATCAAGCTCAGCCTCATTGCATTTAGCCCTTCCCCGGTCAAGAGGAGTTTAATGCAGAGAGACTACTATTTTCCTCGCTGCTCGGCAGAACAGTATAGAAAAAGTACAGAGCAAAACTTAGAAAAAGAGAGGTTTAAAGGAAAACAAGCCATGATTAGAGGATAAGACAATGTCATTTACACAAAGATACATAAAGCTACGGGAGTCAACACCGAAAAGGACATAGATCTGATATCCAATCAGTTAGATGATGGAATTTTTAAAACGAAAACTCAAAAGCTTTAGGTACAGAGCTAATATTGCATAGGAACTAGCTTCAACATTTATATACAAGGAATACAATATACTCCAGACAGACATGAAGATCATATTAGACCTGACAATGTCGAAACTACATCCAAAAAAACAATATTTTATTAATTGTAGTTTCCGAGAGTTCAATGTAGTTTCTGTTCCTTCATTGATTTTGAAAAAAATTCAATTCGTTTTATTACTACTTATTGGGAGACAATTGTTTGCAAACCAGCTAACATGTCTATAATTATATAGTTTATCTTATTCACCGTTCTTATGTGTTGGTATCACAACCGAATGCCTTAATAATTCTTGAAACTTATATGTAAAAAGTGGTATCAATTGTGTGACAATGTAATGACAGTGATAGTGTAGGTTTGGTAGTGACTACTATTTTTGAGGTAGGAAAGGAATAATTTTCGTAGATTACCTTGCAAAAAGTCCGAACCGCTCTGTGGCCTAATACTCTTTGGGCTTGACTGATGTGAAAAGACACATGAGTCAAATCGTCCAGGAAAAATTGGATTAATTTTTTTAAATTAACAACTCATTTAGAGCTGGATTTTTATCCAGAGTATATATTACTCAAACTTTAATTGTTCCCGGCTAGAAAGAAGTTTCAGTTGAATGAACATTTTATTGCAGTATTTTGAAGACCTTGTGGATAGTCATTACAAAAATAACACAATGACAATCGTTTCCAATCTGATTCTCCGTCAAATTCTCATCGTTTTTATTATATAACCTTAAAGAGAGTAAATCCTCATTTCAGTATTTTCTATTGGGTTTTATAAATTTATGTTCTACTTGTTTCTTTCTAGCAAAATTATAATTCTTAAACGTTCTTTACGTGTACGTGCATAGAAAGTGTGCCTTAAATCCAATATATATGTATACGAACCGAAGTCTTAAGCCAAAGGATACACCGTGCATGAAAAGGGTGTGGTTAATTACGAAGAGGAACTATCCAGATAAATTAATTACATGCGACTTAAGAGTTGACCCGCGCGCATCCAATCATCGCGTTATCTCTTGCGCGAAGTTATTTTATTCAAATCGTCGGTTGTTTAGGTTACAGATTGTGTTCATCGGGCAGATTACCTTCACTGAGAGGAAATTGAAATTCGAACTCGACGTGTTAGCTTGGCTAATTTCGAATTGATCGATTGAACAGATATTAAACTTCGCTACTTTCAATTACTTCGTCTTAAATGCGATCTCATATGACTTCATGAACGTACATACACATATAAAGGCTGTTTCAAATTTCGCGGTTTTTTTAAAGAATAAATAAAACACATAATTTGCATTCACTTTCGAAAACTTTTTATTGGTAATTGAAGTATCAGTTATGACATTTATATGCGAAAAATAATATCTGCCAAATGGCCTCCGTCCATTCTTTTGTTAAAATTTTCAATGACATTTTGACATTATTGAGGCTCTATCTCACCAATGACACGAATAATTTCATCTTTCAAAGCAGGAATTGATTGTGGAGTGTTTTTATAAACCTGACTTTTCACATAACCCCAAAGAAAATAGCCTAACGGTGTCAAATCACATGATCTTGGTGGCCAATTAACATCAGCGTTTCTTGAGATTACACGTCCAGGAAATTTTTGTCTCAATAAATCAATTGATTCGTGTTCCAAGTGAGGTGTAGCGCCATCGTGTTGAAACCACATATCCTCTAGATCAATATTCATTAATTCAGTCCACAAAAATTCGGTTATCATCCGACGATATCGATCACCATTGACAGTTACAGCTTCACCAGCAGCATCTTCAAAGAAGTAAAGTCCAATTACACCACCTAACCATAATGCACATCAAACAGTAACTCGTTTAGAATGCATATTTTTCTCATGAATAATTCGTGGATTTTCCTCACCCTAGATACGGCAATTTTGTTTATTAACATAGCCACCACGTTCAAAATATGCCTCATCGGAAAACATTATTTTTTGAGAAAAATCAGTTGGTTGTTCATTCATGAAATTTACAAATGAACTACGTTATAAATGATCTAATGGCTGTGTTATTTGAACCTTATATGTCTTCAGAGCTAAATCCTTGTGTAAAATACGCCATGTTGATGACCCACTAAGTCCACATTGTTATGAACGTCGTCTAGTGGACATTTGAGGATCTTCAGCAACACTTTCTCGAAACAAACCAATATTTCCTTGTGAACGACCACTACGACTGTATTTTTCACTTTTTTGATCTTCCACGGAACCGGTCTCTTGAAATTTTTTAATAATTCGACCAATAGTGCTTTCAGAAGGACGATTATTTAAACCATAAAATTCACGTAATTTTCTAAAAACTCTTTTCACAGAACGCTGATTTTCATAAAGTAATTCAACAATTTGAACGCGTTTTTGTACCGTGTACGAAGCCATTTTTATAAATGTCGTACATCACACTTTTTAAATACCCACATACCCAGACAAATTCTGTGCATCATCTATATTTTATTTATTCTTAAAGAGCCGCGCAATTTGAAACAACCTTTATTTAACTGAAATTTAATCAAAATTGGAACATTATGTTCTGTGTGAAATATTCCCTTTCAAGAGACATACGATTTGAATATTTTAAAAATATTTCTAATTCATTCATATTACTAGATTCAGAAAATCAAGGAGTTCTACACAAATCGTAGATACACCTGAAAAGACATGAAAAACAAAACATGTTATACATTTCTAAGCAACTGCTTGTCAAAATATCAAACTAATAAAGCTGTCTTCTTCCGTACCTCATCCAAGATTTTTATTACAACGCTGGAGAGTGATAAATAAAAAACTCAGCATAAATATTTAGTGCTTGTTGACGACAGCGAATTTTATGTTTCATCACACATATGTGCAATCGTAAATGGCATCGATACACTTCTAATGAAATTTTATGGTCACCCGCGATTTAACGGACACATTAATGAACTCGTGATTTTATAACTGAACGTCCGAAGCGGAGCTCGTCCTCTAAAGATTTATAACCATTTTATAGGGCGCGACTTAATTTCCAAAATCTAATAATTTATTAACAGATTTCTCGACGATATTTACTACAATGTATAACATTGTATAAAACATAAAACACGAAATAAATAGAAGAATCATATGGGCTATTTACTTTAGAATTGAGTTTTTACCAAGAAGTTAGAATAACTTAATATGTTTAAGAGAAACTTGTTTAAAATTTGTATATTACTCCAATAATATCCCACCAAACGGAAGGTAGGATATAGAAAAGCAATAGGTATTAACAGCAATACATATTATATTATTTGAGGTGGCTATTTAGGCTACAAACAGGGAGTTTTTTCACTTTTCTTCACTTTCAACTCACTTGTTCATGGCTGTTTGGAAGGCGCTAACCCAGTTCATCCCTTCTCCATTAGTCCTATCACCTTCGTACCATGCCACCGGGGCTATTGCTTGCTTGCTTTTTGCGACCACTGAAAGGATTAACATAGTATGAAGTACTCAAAATTTGGGAGAAGTTTCAATATGTACAAACAAGTGAATAAAACGAAATATTAAAAACACACTCACAATTTCTTAAGAAACGAAAATACATTTTCATTGAATGTGTATCTGCCATTACAAACGAGCACTAAATAATAAATTGAATCGAGTATAAAACCTTATGCAGATTGTCTGCCATCAATCTCACGGAGTGAAATAGATCAGGAAAACATATTCGCTACAATAAGAAAAAAATCGCCAAGTTTTGAAAATTAATGCGAAAAAGACGAAATATCTACATACAGTGACTTCCGTAAGTAACGCATCATCATTTTCTACGTAATTAATGATTTTTATGTACAGTTGGGTACCATTACGATCTACGCACTCTTATAGTCTTATTCGAAAATTTTCCATTACTCGCCGTAAAGTTTTCGATGCGATACGTGCAACTTCTTGAATTTTTACTTTTAATTCAGCTAACGTTTGCAATCGCTCAGCGTACACCTTGCTCTTGGGCCAAACGCAAAGAAAAAAATCGCATGCGGACAAATCTGACGATCTAACCGGCTAAACGATGCCTCCATTTTTAGATGCGATATGGTTAGGAAAAACTTTCCGTAAAGCAGCTATAGACACACGAGCAGTATGACTGATAGCACCATCTTGCTATAACTACGTAATCTATGGAAATCGAACCAGTTCTTGTCTCAAAAATGTTGTGAGCATATTTGTGTAACGAACTGCAGTATGAAGAATGATCCAACAGTGCCAGATGATGAAAGGGCACACCAAACTGTCACTTATGCAAAGGTTTCTCATGTAAGTGAATCGGGTTTTCAGCACTCCAATATCAGCTACTTTGTTTATTCACATAGCCGTATAGATGAAAATGGACTTCATCTGACATAAATGTATGGTGGATTAAGTTTTCGTCACCATCAAAGCGCTGCAACATTTCTTGACAAAAATTCATGCGAGACATCAAGTCAGCTTCTTGTAATTCTTGAACAATTTGAATCTTATAAGGGTTAAAACTTAAATCCTTATGCAAAATTCGACGTATCGACGGTTCACTAATATTCAATGCTACTGCATGTTTCTTCGCAGAACGTTTTGGACTACTTTTTATGGCATTTAGAACCCTATCAATATTTTCAGGCGTTCTAACACTTCTTCCTGCTCCTTTGTGTTTTAAATTTGAAGTAGACCCAGTTTCATCGAATTATTGTACGCGTACACTAATTACATGTGTAGACAGTACCCGCCCATGACGCGAAATATTAAACTGAGTGCAAAATAACCTTCCGATAGTTGTCGCGGATGACCATTTTTATAAAACGCCGTTACACAGAAAGCACTTTGAATACCTGGCCACTGTTCTATGTTTGGCGTTAAATAACTGACAATTTATCATTAACTTCAGCGCCCTCACATAAACGTTAAATGATTAACAAAGTTTTTAAATTTTCTCGCTTCACTAACGAACCCTGTATAAGGACATTTTTGCATCATAGCGAACTCGTGGAAACATATCTGATGTTTCAAATATTTAACCGATCTTATCCTTTTGAAAACGTTACATAAAAGGATATTTCAGATGTCATAAATCATATATAAATTATTTATTTTATTACATTTACCTATTATCAAGCACTCGCTTGTAGTGGAACGACCATATTCCTTCGAAAAGCATCCTGAAATTTTTACTGTTTTTTTTTATATTTTCTTCAATTCAACCGAAACAATAGTTTCAATTTCATATATTCGGGAAAAGAATAGATTATAAATGTTTATACTTCGAAGCCTTGTGAGAAAAATTCAAATATAAGGCACCATATGTGTCACAGTACCAGTTTCATTATTTTCCAATAAAAATCGCACATGTTGACCTTTACGCCGGCTTAAATAAAGTCAGACCCCGAGATTATGATATTCATACATGTATTTGCTCGAGTTTCAAATCAGCGAGTAAATATTCAAATATCCGCTTTCAGAAAATCACATGTAGTTTCTCTCGGAAAAAAAAAAGAAAACGTCCACCCAAACGTTTCATGGTAAATTGTAACCGTCCCCTAATGGATCCTGAATATCAACTGTGGCCTGTTTTTCAGCATCCTTCGAATAGGGAATGATCGACAGTCGTTTCCATTTCGGCGATGTCTTTGATTTACAAGCTTTCATCGCGATGCCAGGCATCTACTTGACTTTAAATCTGAATTTATCGATTCCTAGTCGCATACGACGGCCATCCAGTCACTGTTGCTCGTTCATCCGCAACTTTTTTCTCGCGAAGGAGAGTCGAGAGCAGAAGATTGTCACGAGCATTTTTCCCATCGGCAAATCGGAAAAAGTAACACTGTTTTCAATAACACCTCTTTCTGTTCATGCCGGAAGGCGCGAGAGTAGTGGAGGAAGAAAAAGAAGGAACGGAATGTCGACGTGAAGGGGAGAGAGATCGAGACGACTGGCTTCTGCCTTAAATTGCACTCGCCGACGCGAAATATATGGGAAAAACGGTGTTGAATACAAAACAGGGAAAAGGAAGAAATTAATGGAAATTCAAATTGCGTTTCATAGATTTAGAGAAAATTCTATTACGATTCTTTATTCTTTTGTTTTTATTCTTTGTGTTTTTTTTTTGGCTCCGAACTAAATTAAGGCACTTCATTCTATGCCGCATGAATTTTATTTTACATTTTATTTTCGACATAAATTTCTACACTACTTAAAAGAATTAACAGATACTTAAAAAATAAAATATTTAAAAAACATTTAATTTCATTCTTGATTTTTGTATATTTGTCGACAAGCATCTGATCACGTTATTGTATTTTAATTTATTTGGGCACGTTTTAATATAATTTTGTTGAGAGATTATGAAATGTTGTAGAAGAAAAGACAGAAATATTCAATTTATTTAATAATTCTTACAAAAAAATAGAAAGACATTTATATGTTCACAGTATATTTATACTACATACTTACTTCAAACTAAATTCTAACGCAAAATAATTGTAAAGTTTTGCATTATTTACGTAAACGTCTTAAGCAAAATTCTTCTTTTACCGCATAATATTTCAAATGTTTAGTTTTACCATTATCATTCTTTACCGACAAAGTCCCTGATTCACAGATATCATCGAACAATGAGTAGTGCAAGAATTTTTACATGCAATAGTGTAGCTTGTACATACAAAGGGTACTAGGAAAGTTTTGCAATATGACGCAACAATGAATCGTAGGAAACTGCTTGTTGCTGCATGTTGAGACATGCTCATACGTGCATAGCAGCCGCTGCGCCATGTCGATGGGGTCAGTTATTCATTAGCAGTGAGAGTGTAAAATGCTTACGATGGCATTGTGGTCATATAATGAGATGGGGACAGTTTTGGGGTTATAATTTAGTGCGTGGTTTAAACATAGACCAGTACTCCGAAGAAATGACTCTAGTACTAGGTGATGTTCACATCGCACAATGAAATGATATTCAGGTGTATAGAGAATTCCAAAGAGGAAATTTAACTGTGGAGGATGCTAGGAAGCCGGGAACGCCACGAACGTCAGTTACGGAGGAAAACGTTACTACTGTGGGAAAAATGCTTGGCGAGGACAGGCAAGTGACCTACCTACAGATAGAGGGTACTTCAGGCCTAAATGCACCAGCAATTCGTTCGATTCTGTATGATCATTTGCACGTGAAGAAACTTTGTTCTCTCTGGATGCCGCATCGACTGACTGAAGAGCAGATGACACGACGCGTGACTTGGTGCCGGGAGATTCTAAAAAAGTTTAATAAGGAACAATCTCGGTATGTGAACAACATCGTGACAGATGACGAGACTTGGCTGTACTATTACGATGTGCCGATCAAAGCTCAAAACAAAGTTTGGGTCTTTGATGATGAGGACACACCCGTAGTTGTCAGAAAATCCTTAGTTACAGCTAAGTGGTATACTGAACAGAGCCTGCCTAAAGTCATTGGATCTATGAAGAACCTGTGACCAAAGTCAAGAATGAACACCGGGTTCCTCTATCACAATAATGCTCCAGCCTGCACCGAATATTTGACCACGACAGGATTGAAACTTCTCCAGCACACTCTCTACAGTCTAGATCTTGCTCCCTGTGACTTCGCACTGTTCCCGCATGTGAAAATGAAGCTAAAAGGGAGGCGGTTTTCCAGTGATGAGGACCTTCTGCGAGCCTGGGACAACGAATGTACTTTACTCCCTTGTGAAACTTGTCAGAACTGATTTAAAGATTGGTTTCGGAGGATGAAGAGGTGTATTGAGTGTAGAGGAAATTACTTTGAAGAAATTAAATAAACAAAGTTGTATTGCAAAACTTTCCTAGTACCCTTTGTAATGTTAAAACGTCTTTTATTGACAAATGCAAAAATGGCTAATAAACTACTGTTTTAAAATATGAATTGAGTACGTTGTTTGTCGTTCAATAAATATTTATATATTTGGATACTACACTGTCAAATATTTTTTTTTGATCTTATGTCTTCGTATATGCGTGTATTTTCGAAACAAAATGCAAAATTCCGAAAACAATCTGATGACAAACAAATCTTTAGATAGTTTCTCCCTCTGAAATTTTGCCTAATGTTTAGTAAACACAGTGTATAAACGTGTTTAATATATGCATGCGTAGATATACAGGATGTTTTGAAACGACTTTTAAAGATTTTAAGGGCATGTAGTACAGTCGAAAAAAGGTGAAATATGTTTATTAATTATATTCGCAAATCAACCATTTACGAGCTAGCAGTGATTTTATGGCAACAGCAGACTTAAATTTTCTTTCATGGTTTTTATTAGATGTTTTTTTACATAAAATACTTCTTCTAACATATAGTTAAAGCTTTTAGGCTCTATGCGGCCCTAAAGTTCCATTTTTGAAACCGTTTTTATTATAAATTTAAAACAGTAGCTTATGCTATTTTTCTCAAGATTGATATATTGACATAGCTCGTTTTATAAGACAAAAACTCAAAATTATGATTAATATTAATCCATACGCGTAGAGCTTATGTTTTTTTAATAATTGCATATTTCAAATTTCTTTGTTAAAGGAAAAAAAAGGGCTTTAAGTATAAAATTTATATTGCCACAACTATAAAAAGGTGCTCTTAATGTAACTCGATTGTTCTTATCTTTTTGCGAAATGTGTATTATAATTAATTTTTTTGTATGTGTATTTTGTATTTAAATATAAATAACAAAGATGTACACTGTCCACTATTTATGGTACATGCATACAAAGATTTATATATACGACAAAGAAAGTGAAAATGTAAGAAATATACTTTAGGGAAAAGGAAGACTTTTTACAAACACGTTTATTCGTCCATATATACTAACGTCCGACCATTTCGCCGAATTAGTTTAAGGACGACACATATCTGCCCTATTACCTAGAATGCGAGCTAAATATTCGACAAACTGAGACATGTCTTCTCTAGATCAATGACAAATTTTTGATGTAATTTGCTACAATGTTTCGCTTTCTAAACTCACTTCTTTTGGATTTGCTCCGTCCACGATTGCACTAATGATACCTTATTTGTGAAACCGTATCTCGCACGTTACCAGCAGTGTTAGTTATAGACCAAAGAGTGAACGTCCAAAAAAGCTCAGTAAAGCTGATGCACAGTTTTTAAAAGTTATTTCCTTAAGAAATCGTAAGAAAGTTAGCGCAGAACTAGCCCAAGATCTTGCGCGAACATCTGATACTTCGGTACATGCTTCAACAGTAAGGTGATACTTGCTGAGAGCAAGCTTGAGGGTGTGCATGGCTGTGAGAAAATCCTTACTGCGACAAGGTAATAGAGGGGAACGATTAAAATATGCCAGAGACCACGAAACTTGGGGATATAATGAGTGGCAACAAGTACTATGGACTGACGAATCTAAATATCAATTATTTGGAACGAACAGACGTCAGTATGTTAGACGGCGTCCTAGTGAATCGTTATTGGAACCATGTTTACACACTACCATAAAGCATGGAGGAGGCAACATCCAAGTTTGGGGTTGTATTTCGGCAGCGGGCGTGGGTGAAATTGCAAAAATAGAGGATAAATTGACTGGTGAGAAATACAGAACACTATTAGAAGAACATACCGTACCATCAGCGCAGGACTTATTGGCAATAATTTCATTCTGCAGCAAGATAATGTTCCCAAGCATACCTCAAAACTTGTGAAAACTTATTTAACTCAGCAAGAAGCAAATGGGGTAGTGCAAACTATGATATGGCCACCTCAAAGTCCTGACTTAAATATTATAGAGCATGTGTGGGATTATCTTGACAGAAAAAAGTGTGAAAGGGGACCAAAAAACAAAAATGAACTGTGGAACATAGTATAGGAAGAGTGGTACAATATTCCTGAAAATTTCGTTAATTCATTAATGGAAAGCCTACCAAGAAGAATGCAGGATACTATAAAAAATGAATGAAGGTGGTCATACAAAATATTGAAAATTTAAGTTGTTTATGTTTAAATATCGATATTTGTTAGTTTTTATACATTAAAGAAAATTTCAACTTGTGTTATCCTTTTATAATATTTCTTGTAAAATTCAAGAAGGTGCTTCTTTGTTTTGCACAGTACTGTATATTGGGAACAATATGTGACTTGAGAGATTTCAGCAAAAATTTTTAAAATTTCTGTCATTGAAAATTGATGGAATTTATCCCGGTACTGGTTTAAATCATGTAGAATTACTCCGGAGACATGGTTTTGTTACACTGGAATCTCGTCGAGATGATTATTGTTCTAGATTCTTACTTAGTTTACTTCACAACAAAGCTGATTGTGAATATTTTTTATCTAAATTACAATTTCATGTGCCATGATTCGCTAGTAGACACAATATCATTTTTGTAACACCAAGAGCTAGAACAGATTTGTTGATCTCCTGAAGATCTCCTGTGATTGTGATGTGTACGAGTGCTGAGCAAAGATTGAATGATGTATCTTTCCAGTGTACCTATGATATCTTTGTTTACTATTATTTGATTATTTGTGTTATATTTTACTTTATTTTGTAACGTTTATCTTATTTAGTTATTTTTTTGGTTGCAGCGAATTGTTGGTTTTGTTACTTTAGAGTCCTGTAAAATGTTATCAGTTGGACAAATTAAAGAACTTATATTATTACCAAGACTTTTTATCTTATTTTTGACCGTATTACCCTTAAAATCTTTAAACGTTGTTTAAAAACACCTCGTATATGTTAAATAGATTTATATTAAAGGCAGGTCTGATAATATACTTATGTTATGATGATATTTATGACATCATGCGTAATAACTACAAATAAATTAAAATTTGAGTTTATTATTGTTACATGTTTGTGATATAAAATTTTTGTTTTAATATTAAATATTGTATGCACCGAATAACGAACCGCACTGCCCAGGTTTACTAATGAACCATTATCGCCTGGATCGTCTAAATTTCTTATCGCTTAGCAGTTCTTAGATGATATTAACCAAGCACATGAACTGATGTGACGGCGTACGTATCTACGTGGTCAATGATTACCATATTTAATAATTTATAAGGATAATTAGATAGAAAAAAAAGAAAAAGGCATCGCTCTCAGAAGCATAAAAATGTCGGTATTTGTTTCATAAGCAACATCGGTCCACCAATCCACTCTTATCATAAATAAATGACAGGAATGGACGCAACACCTGTCTGTTCGCCGCAGTTGATCTCCATAAAAGGACTACAGGAGAAAGTTCTCGTCAAAGTTGTTTCGATGACTTATCGTTCATTACCGTGGAGCCACCAACAAATTAGATAACCTTAACGAGAACGCAACGATGGAAGAAAGAAAAAGAATACAAAATGTGAACACTGAAAGACAAAGAGGCTAGAGTCGTTCCACTCACGTTTTAATTCTCCCGCACATGTTTTTTAAACGGCTCGCCATTCTGAACTAGATCGAGACATGACCCCATATCACATCATATTCCGACCGGCGGATTAGAAATTCTCGTTTGGATATTTTTCTTCCCGTGAACATCCTCGTACGAACAGTGGCGATGGCATTTTCGTTTTTGTGTTGTTTTAATTTCGTCGACGCTGTCGGAGTCGTTGCAGAAGATACGTTCGGATGAGGAGAATGCGAGTCTGGGATTTTTCATTTGGATCGCGTTTTATTGCATTTATTCCATTCGTTTCCAGGACGTTAAATTTTACTTATTGGAGTGCTTTTGTATGGTTTTATAGTGTGGAAATCTTCCGGGTTTATGACTTGAAAGTACTGTTAAATTTCTTGCACTTTTAGTTGTTTCATTATTATGTACATTGTATAGACATTTAATTGGGACTGGTTGGAAAAATTACTATGTTCTGACATACCGACTGTCCATGTTTCGATGCTCACCAATGGTATTATGCTTATTAGAAATCATAGAGTAACGGTTGAATGGGAAATGTTTCGCATATTTTGTTTCAGTACTCGCGCAAATTTAAAAAAAAACAAAATTTTTCAATTCCTACACGAAATTGTTTAGTTAATGCAACGAAAAGGGTCGCTTTTTATATCATAAATACAAAAAATGGTTAATAAACTTCCCAGATTTAAAATACGAAGCCAATGTAGTTCGTTGTTTTGACGCGCGATAAATATTAAAATAATTTTTAAAAACAAAATTAGCCGATTTCAATTTTCCTCAATAATTCGATAACACCTAGTGTAACCGCTTCTAAAGTTTTACAATGTTGACATACTTTTCAAGACAATTTTTTTTATGTAAATAAAAACCTTTCGATTGTCATTTATTTATTCAGTTATTATGTACTACTATCTTTTGTTTTTCATAGCCAGCCATAAAAGAGCTTTTCAACGATATATAATATCTGAAAAAATCTTTATTTATGCGGAAGATATTAATAAAAAAATAAATTAATCTCTCATATGAAATTAACACGCTATGTAACTAAATACTGTTGAAAAATGAAAACGAAAAGTTAGCTGAGCAATATTGTAAAATAACGAAAAGATACTGATGTTTACTTTCACATTAACAAAAAAAACACAGAACGCCAAATAAAATTAGTAAGCCATGATAATTATGAAACGTCAACGTACAATTGGCGCTACAGAGATTAGTTAATTAAAACCTTGTGTACTCGTAGTTATTAATAAGTAATTATTATTAAGTATTAAGATTAATAAGTATCGGTAATAGCAGGTAATTTTGATGGAGCCTGTGGTTAACTTAATCAATTAAGGTTGATATATAACCGTATTCTGTATACGTATTCGACATCATCAAATGATTAAACAGTGTGGCACCTGGAAAATTATGGCAACAACCCCCACGAAACAAATTCCGTACACGATCTGAACCCTCGAAAGCCAAAACGCACAGTGTGCATTATGGCGTTTTGGCGGCTTTTCAGGTGCGACACTGTTTAATTATCTGCTGATGATGACGTAGTTGTCGAAATACGTATACATAATAAAAATGTGGAAAGGGGTTATATATCAACTTTAAGTGATTGGTAATGGCACATAAATATTCATATGAATTACAAGGTGATATGTTGGAAGTGTATTCCAAAACAAACAGAAAAATGCTGACACGAGTTACACTGAGCTTTTTCCTGAATGACAGAGGTCAACGTCTCAGTGCAACAACGAAAACAGTAAAAGTAAAAGCAGTAAATTTAAGTCCTGAAGATGTCCACAGTAGTAACGAAACATCGGTAGCAGAATTATCTAAGACGCAGTTCCAGGCCAGAAGCCATGATGAAGAAAGTATAATCAGCAATTTCCTGAACTTTGGAAACTTAGAACAGGAATGAGCTAACTGCGAAGTTAATGATGCTGATATACGTTGAAATAATACTTAGCAAAATACGAGTACTACAAACTATCCAAGCATCAAGTTCGCCGAGTAGTTCGACTAACTGGAATTCCAAAATTCACTGTTTACTTACTAAACTTTGAAGAAAAACATACCATCCTTGCAAACCAACAATTGTACATGGTTTAATGATAATTACTATCACTGAGGACTACAATTTAACAGATCGTACCTATAAAAATGTAAAACTAATGCTAATTTTCTTAGGATAATACTGTGGACAGATGAAGCACGATTTACCAATTGTGGTGTATTCAATATGCATAACAATCATCATTGGTCAACTGAAAATCTAAATTTGGTCAATCAAAGAAAATTTCAAATTCGATTTGATTTATTAATCTCTAGTGCGGTTTAATTGATATAAAATTTTGTTTACATTTGTTTTTTGAGATTTTTTCGTTTTAGATAATCAATTCTATGTGATCAATAGATCCTTTTATTTTTGTTTACAATTTAACTGGTAACATATATTTGGAGCTGCTAACGAACGAGATAATGCTTCCTTTGAGATAAATTATTAATCCTGACAACATGCAAAACATCTAATCCCAGCAAAATAGTTGCCCAGGTCATAGCGTGAAGTGCAACTTTTTTTAAGGGGTAGTAGTAAAAGAATGGTTTCAAATAATAGACTAGTGCAATGCCCAATTTGATCACCTGACCTTAGCCCCTTTAACTGTTATTTATGGGACAGCACTAAAGACGTAGTATTTAACTTTGAGCAACCAGGTGAGATTGTACAACAAAGAGTGCTGGTCGTGCTAAGATTATTAAACAGAAACACACATCGTTGTGTTTGTATCTACGTCAGATTAAAGTGTCAAAAGTGTGTGGAACGTAATGATCATCATATTGAACAGTTTTATCTTTACTTTTTACTTTTATGACCATTCTTAACCTTTCGTTCTTTTACAGTATTACTTAACATATTTTTCGCTTTCATTTTTTATTGGTATTTAGTTACACAGCACTAATTTCATATTTCCGAATAATTTACTAGAAATCCGATATGTCTATCCATGAAATTCAAAAGATAGCACCAATAATATTAAAACAGATGACAGTTAGGAGTTTCTATTTACACAAAAGAATTTATCTTAAAAAAGTTTCTCAACATTGTGAAACTTATTATTATATTAAGTGTCCAATTATTGAGCAAATTTTCTTTCTTTTCTTCAAATTATCTTAAAATTTAAAAAAGTTAGGGTGAATTTGAAAATAGATTAGAAATTAGATTTGCCACGAGTCTTGAATTCTGCGAAACATTTAACATTTAACCGTTGCTCTATGTCTTCTAGCGATCAGTATACATCTTCATTAACGGTGAGCATCGAAATGTAGACAGTCGGTATGTCAGAACATTGCAGTTTCTCTAACCTGTCATAACTTAATGCATAGAATATGTACATAGTAATATAACGATTAAAACCACAAAAAAATTAACAGTTCTTTCAAATCATATACACGAAGTATTTCCAAACTATAAAACCATACCGAAACACTCCAATAAGTAAAATTTAAAGTCCTGTAAATGAAAGAAATAAAAGCATTGATCCAAACTTCGACAGTTCGGATACTCGTTAAACAAGAATGACTCTATTTTTTAAAAAAAAAAGTAGCAATCACCTACCCGAAAAACAGAGAGTAATCGTTAATAACTATAAGAGAATTCTGGATCAAAAATCCATAAAGTTTAACACAGAGGTCCCCTATTATTTTTGCCTCCGTCATGAAGACCATATATATATATATATATATATATATATGGGTTTTGCGGATACATCTTCATATAGGTATGACGTCAAAAGGTATCTAGCTGTTAGGGTCACCTTGCTACTCGCTACGCTAACGTCTAGATAACCACACCCTATACCCAAAAACATCTCCCTACCCCTAACAGCTACTAGAGCCGTTTTATCGTCACACCCGTGTAAAGACGCACGTCGCGATATCCTCATGTATAATGGCCTCCATAGAGAAGGTTCCAATTGCTCACGGCTCCTTACGTGATTACGTAAGGAAGGTAGTGATGGGGGTAAAACATCACAGTGGGCCCTTCTAATAAACCTCATGGGTTTTTGATACTTACTCCTCTTATATTAATTATAAATATACTATTGGTGATATTTTTAATAAATCATCATTCTATTTAGCAAATACCTAGACACAAGATTCGTTATATACGGACGATATACCGACTTCGACTTATTTTTAGACTCTGTTTTTACATGTTTATTACAATATCTTCCTGTTACAAAGTTTCGGTCATAAATATGATATTAGATACATGAAAAGAATAAATTAAAAATATCTTTTGTATGGAGATTTCTTAGTACCTACGTATTTTAATTCCACCGTCATTAAACTTACTCGAACATGGAATATAACACAAAATTGCAATCTAATTATTGAAAATTTAATTTTATGAATCTATTAATGCGCTATTAGCAATAACTTGCTCTTATAATTACAATTTCCACCTTTCATATGGTATGAAATACAGCCTATAAACTACCTTATAAATATTAATGTATAATCAACATGGTGCTTAAAATTTATAACCGAGTTAAAAAAAAATTAACACAATTTTCGTCTTATTTTATTGTCGCGTTACAGATAAAAGGCGTTGGTGTTACAAGCACATAGCAACACAATGTCTTATGTTAAAATAATTGAAAGTTATATCGTAGCACGTGAAGACAGTTAATAAATAATTTTATCTTTATTATATCTTGAAATTTTGTTCGATAAACCCACGAAAAAACAATAAAAATCTGTAACCATTAGATAATATTTTGAATGGGAAAAGGAATGTTGAATTTATTACAATGTGCATGTACAAAATCCACTTCTAAATTTTATAAATATTCTGTGAAATTAGTGTGTTTATAAAAGAATTTTATTTTTAATCTGATACTTTCAAACGCGATTATTTGAAACTGTGAATAGCTTTACAAATAGGACACTGGTAAAAGTCCCCTTCACTGGACGCTACATAGTTTTTATCCGTCTTAACAAATCCTGAGAATATGTTTTTCTTTTCAAAACTCTATTTTCGAATATTGATTGCTTCTTCTTTGTATTTGTATTTTAACAGTAATCAATTATTAATTATTAGAGCTGACAGAGGACTGCAAAGGGTTTAAGAAATTTTATAATCGGAGGACCGTCAGTCAACTATCGTTCTTCGGGCCAAATACATACCTCGTTTGTACGATTGTCTTTATTATGCTATTTGTACGATTCAGTTTAATTAATCAAGTCGATCTAGACTAAAACATTTCTCTTTGCTAAAAATAATGTTTTATTTCCCGTTACGTAAGTTCTGACACTTAAGAAGGCTTAATCCAGTTTGAAAGATGAATGTCGTTTTGGTCGACAATCTAAAATTGTCACTCATAATGTCAATTGGAACAATGAAGTTCCAAAACGTCGACCAAAACGACATGAAAATGAAAAAGCTTGAATGTTTCATGTACCATCTTCGATAAATTGATAGAACAGGTAGAGCTTACTTTATCACTACTGATATAAGACAAAAACAATAATAAATTTTAAATCACCTACTTAAAGGAGTTTAAAAATGAATTCACTACAGTTATCCTACAGGAAAGGAACATATGTAGAGCTTTGACAGTTGCTTAAGTAGGTTTGTATAAAAAGAATGATCTGTATTACATGGGATCAACAAGATCTTAGATTTTGTGAACATCTACAACCATAACAGACTAATAACTATGAATTCAGCAATTAAAGAAAAATTATTAATTTAGGCCAATAGAAAAGAAGCTTTTTTTCAGAACGATAACTTAAACCAATCATTTATTCGACGATGTAATGATATTTAGTAAAAGTAAATATGTAAATTGAAATTATATTCACTATATTCTTCAGATTTTCGCCTTTTCAAATCAGTGCATAATTTTTTATTAAACTAATATTTCATACACAAAATGGCATCAAAGAAGCTTTAGCCCAAAGAACATTTTGTAATTAAAAATTTAAAAATTTCTAATAGTTTGAATTAACAAAAATACTAGTACAAAATAGTAACATTTTTGAGCATTAAAAAGCTACAAAAATTAAAGGATAAATAGACGTACCCTTTCCAGTTAATCTCTAACTTTAAGTTTCTAACGCTCTTGGGTTAAAATTGAAGAAATATTAAGAATCACTTTGAAATGCACTTTGAATTGTCAGCTTATTCGTTTTATAACTTACATGCTGGCTTCTCCTAAAATTTACTATTTTAAATTGTGTAAGAGACTTTTTGTCGGCCATGTATGCAAATTATACCAGAATGTTGATATTATAACTACAAATGTACCGAATAATTCAAACGGCCCGAATCGAATATTAAACAGATATTTTACGTAATCACCGCATACAAAAGCAAATTACTTTCTAAATCTCTTGGGCAAAATTGAAGGAGTGTTAAGAATCGCTTTGAAACACACTTTGAACTGTCGTCTAGTAACACCTTCAGAATTTACTGACTACTATTCATTTGCATCTTTTCCACACCATTTTGTGACTTACATACTGACTTCTATAAGAGACTTTTTGATGTCCATGTATACAACTTATACTAAAACGTTGCTAGCCACAATTACGCCGAACAATCCAAACGGACCGAATCGAATATTAAACAGATTTTTCACGTAATGAACGTACAGAAAAACAAATGTGTTTACGCTTCCTAGGGTTTCTAAGAAACAATAACAGAACATGTACGATACTGATGTACAGCATGAACTTAAAACCATGTGTTAAAAACTTTTTATCGCCCGTGTATATAATCAATACTGAAATGGTGATAATTGATGGGCATACGCGATAGTCTTGGCCGGTTGGACCGAATATTAACCAGACTTTTTCACGTGACGGACCCGCTTGAGCTATAAATAACGAGAGTTGCGTCTGGTCCATCAATTAAGATGAAGATTTGTTTGTATAATAGATTGTCGTTGTTAGAACGGTATTGTGTAACATGGTGGCGCGTTCAATCCAATGGACAATTATTTCGTATGTAATTAACGTGTGGGCTGTGATGTTTTAGATGAATAGATTCTTTAAACAGTGGCTATCTATATGCAAGAAGGCGCATTTAAGCACCGTTTTATATACCCAGTAGTATGCGACGTATATGCTTATTAAGCAGCCTAACATTTTATTCATATTCATTGCGATACCTTTTATGGAAATTATGAAGACATAATTGGAGAGAACGAGACAGTTTGTACAACATAAAAAAAGTAAATATAGTCCGAACTTAACAGTGTATGATAATTAGTTCTTAGTAACAGTATGAGTATTCTTTATTAGCGGTTATCTGCAGTATGACAACTGGATAATCTATTGATTGGTAAAACCAGTATTAACATATTATATTGATTGACGTTCTGTTGTTTTATAAATCTAAATTGCAATAGTTTTCTAAATAAAGATTTGGTAGGACATTCTAAATGTTAAATAAATGTGATGATATACACAGTCTGTCTCAGAGAAAACGGAACTTTTTTAAAATAAAAACATAAGCTTACTATTTTGGTAAAATTCATTTATTTTACTCAAAGTAGTCGCCTTCGTCTTCAATACAAGGTTTTACATAGTAAGTTAACATGTCGAATGAATTTTTAAGTTTATCTTTAGAGATGTCCTTCAAAATCGCCTTTTTAATGGCTTCGACGTCGGCAACGCTGTCCTTTCATCGGCAAATGTAGTTTGGAGAATAGATAGAAATCACAGGAGGCCAAATCCGATGACTGCGATGAATGGTTGATGGTTAAAATGCTGTTTGTAGTTAGAAAATCAGTGATCAGCTTCGATCGATGAGATGCATTATCATGTAACAAACGCCAGCTACCATAATTAATTAGACGCTTCATAACACCAAGATAATATAGAGCACTGACTGTTTGAATACTTGGTATAACTCTTTGTGCACCATGCCTTTCGAATCATAAAAACAAATCAACGTTGTCTTCACTTTTAACTTCTCCAAACGGCTTTTTTTCGGTCTTTCTTTGCTTGGATACTTCCATTCAGAACCTTGACGCTTGGTCTCTGGATCATATTGAAAACACTACGTGTTATCGTCAAAAAGGTATTCTATTGTATACTTTTCATCCTTTTTTAAGTCTTTAATCAAGTCTGTATAATGCTGAACTCAGTTAGCTTGTGTGGTACAAAGCTTGCACAAATCTCTCTGTCTCAAATGCTGGGTCAAAATGCGATGAATTGAATCTTTGGAAATAATACTTCCATGCCCACTTATTGCAATGAGGATTTCGTCTCATTTCTAATAAATTCACACACAAATTCAGTGTTAGTTTCCGTAACCTCATTTTTGCACCAGGATGGTCGTCGTCATTTATGTGGATATGTACGACCGTCTTTAAACCGTTTATACCACTCATACACACTCGTACGTGGTAAACACACATCACCACATTCTTTTTTCATCAAATTAAACGCTTCAGTAAACGATTTACCGAGTTTAAAGCAGAACTTGTTTTGCTTTTTGTTGAAAATTCATTTTCCAGCCAATGCCAAATACACTCATACTTTATGCGCAATCTCTCTGCTTCTAAAGACGCAAATGTCATGACATTTTGACATAACGTTGGTGAAAAATCTATTTTACTGACTCATGTTTTTCTAATAGACGACGCCACTAAGAATTACTATTTTTAAAAAAGTTCAGTTTTCTATGCGATAGACTGTGTGAACTCTTCTAGTTGTTTTTTTGAGGATTTTAATACCGATGATTCGCTTAATTTGAACAAGAATAAGATAAAAAATTGCAATTTCAAACACAAACTTTTCTAAGCTCTGTGAGTTATTGTATGATGTAAACCGGACGATTTTCAATGGGTATTCCGACGTTGCATCCGTCACAACAAATCTTATCTAAAATCTAAACGTCGTCATCTTGTATATTCGTTAAGTTTCGGCGACTTCTGGCTGTGATTAAGAGTCAGATTTCGGAAGCTTCTTCTAATTATTTGCGTAACAAAACCCAAAAGAATTTTAATTTTACGTGCGTGACAGGAAAAGAAGAAGCCGAAGTCTTGAATGTTTAAAACTTCAAGAGGAGATGTATGATGGTCTTCAGCGAATAGTTGACGATTTTGAAAAGAAGACAGCTGATAGTTCAGTGGTAAGTCACTAGTTTATCATGCTGTGGGTTTTGGGTTAGCATCCGATGACCCGCTGTTCGGAAATCTTTTCGTGGTTTCCTTTTCCTATTTAAGCGAATGCTGACAGAAAAATCTTAAGTTGCCACACGAGCGCGGAAGTAACAATAACGCATGGTCTCCAAAAGCCCTTTGTAATTGGCATGTAATTGGCTTGGTAATTGGCATTAACACCATTAGATTTCTTTTTATGGGGTTATTTGAAATCACCGGTCTATGTTACAAGCCCACAACCACCCGTGCATTAAAGGAGGAGATTCAACGCTGCATCAACGAAACTCAGCCACATTTATGCAAAATGGTCATGGAAAATTTCGACAAACGAGTGCGTATGTGCATGCAAAGCCGTAGAGGTCATTCGCCCGATGCGTTATTCCATAAATAACCCTATCCTATGTACTTTATGATTCGATAAAAAAATAACAATCAAAAGACTAGAAACTGTGTTTTCTATTTAATTCAAATCTTGCGCTAATTTTGGGACACCTTTATATACTACTCCTTCGCAAAATATAAAACAGAGAGGAAGTAAATAACTAAAATTGTTTCAATATCGCTTGGAGATTTTATTCCCGATTATACTCCCTACTTTCTTCGTCCATGAAAAAGCGAGCCCATGTGTTGTTGATATGTTTATATATTTCATATAAAAAATACATTTCAGTCCAACTTTAGAAATAAATTTTAATTCAAGACATTAATGTTAACCAGTAAAATTTTATATTGTATCCTGATGTATACATATATATATACGTAGTTTTTGTGTTTATATGTCGAAGGGCGGATGTGTCTAGATGTCGTCTACCAAATGTCCACATCACACGTTTTCAAAATGTAGTTTAGTGAAGACATCGAATTAAATTATTTTGTGTCACAAATATTTTGATAAACCTAGGATATTCTTTAATAAGATATTTTGATAAGTTTTTGTATAATCGCCTTTAGAATTAAGAATTACTATTTTCAAAATTTTTCTCGGGCGAAACTACCGTCGAAAACCATGTGTGCGTTTTGGCTTTCGACGGTACAGATCGTGCACAGAATTTGTTTCGTGCGAGTTTTATTTAATTTTCCAGGTGCGACACTGTTTAATTATCCTCTGATGATGACAACTTAGTTGTCAAAATACGTATACGGAATACGAAAATTGATATGAAAAGGGGTTATATATCAACATTAACAGATTAAATACAGCGTGTTTCAAAAAGAATATACATACGTATTACAAATCAAAGGTTCTCGTTTAATACAATACTTGATGCATTATAGTCTGTCTAATAGAAAAAAAGTCCACGTAGATACATATACATGCATCTATATGCATAGTCATATTAACAAAGCGCTGCTATACTACCCAGAATGCGAACGCGAGTGCGCATACATTATTGTATATGTAGAGATAAATTAAATTTTATTTTACTGCGTTAGCTTGTAGTAAAGTTTTTCCTTATTGCTTCTTTTTCGTAATTGTGACATTTTAGAGTTGAATATTAAAAACTTTAATAAAAGTCGTCGCGAAATACAGCGTGTTTCAAAAAGAACATACGTATTACAAAGTATTATTTTGTCCAAACTATCGATCGCTGCGCCTCGGCTCGGCTATTGGAGAAACGAATACATAGTCTAGTTTAGTTAATAGCCGCTAGATATCAGTTGTCTGTTTTTCTTGTTAACCGTCATATGTTTAAAATGGCTACTCCGCAGCAGAAATCATTTTGTGTTCTCGAGCTTGCGAGGTGCAATTCCGTGATTACAGTGCAAAGACGTTTCAGGTTGAGCTACCGAATTGATCCTCCGAATGGGTGGAACACTCGCAGATGATATCGACAGTTTGTAGATACAGGGTGTGTATGTAAAGGAGAGTCCTGGCCGCCCTTGTTGTTCTGAAGAAAATGTTGCACGAATTCAAACTGCTTTCCAACGTAATCCTTCAAGTTACAACTACCTACAACAACAATTTGGCATATTTTTAGACGTCGGTTGGTTATGAAGCCGTATAAGTTACAGTTGCTACAAGCTCAGCGTCCTGATGACAAACGGAAACGTGTGGCATTTTGTAACGAGATTCATGATGCTATTGACAATGATAACATTTTCGCACAACGCATCGTGTGCAGTGACGAAGCGACTTTCGATGTTAGTAATCTGGTAAACAAACACAATGTTCGAATTTGTGGTCTACAGAACCCACATGTAGCCATTGAACATGTACGAGATTCGCCTAAAATCAATGTGTTTTATGCGATATCCCGATCATCTATTTACGGCCAATTCTTCTTTGATGGAAACACGGTTAACGATCAGCAGTATCTCTCTATGTTACAAAACTGGTTGTTTCCGAGACTGCACGAAGACAACTTCATTTTTCAACAAGACGGGGCACCCCTCACCTTAGTCGCCAAGTGCGTGAATATCTGAATGAAACTCTACCGAACCGTTGGATCGGTCGTCAAGGAGCTGGCGACTTAGCATGTCTCAGCTGGGCTCCACGGTCATCGGATTTGACACCCTGTGACTTCTTCCTGTGGGGTTTCGTTAAAGACAACGTTTATGTACCACCACTCCCACAGAACCTGGAAGAGTTGAAGAACCGGATCTGTACTGCCATAACATCAGTGACGAAGGACATGCTTGCCCGAGTATGGGAGGAATTTGAGTATCGATGTGATATTGTTCGTGTTGCTGATGGAGGACATATTGAAGATCTGTAACCTGAACTTGAGAGGTTCGTAAATATGTGTGTAAAGTTTCATATTCGTATGTCTTAAAGTTTAATAAATGTATGCATTCGAAATACGTGTATTCTCTTTGAAACATACTGTATATACTTGGCCGACCAAAATCTTCTGCGTAGTTTCAAAGGTGGCTCCTACGCCTCATCTCGGAAAGCATTCACGCGCGTAAACCGTATAGCTCTAACGCAAATTCGTAGAACTTTATTTTAGATCTTATTTAGGTGTTTGTCTACAGCATGTGTGGGCAACCACCGGCCCGCGAGACATTGTCGTATTATTTCATGTCTGATATCTATCGCTAAAAATTATGAACACTACTTCAAAAGGCACTACATTTAAACGCGGCCCGTGAACGTATTTGCACATTCAAATTTGGCCCACATGTCAAAAGTTGCCCATACCTGGTTTACAGTAAAGTCGCTTCGATAGGCCCCGAAGGGTGAATAATGTTTTTCGTCGTGCTTTTTCCTCCTTAATGTCAATATATCGTCATTTTTTATTAACAATTAAGAGCTTATTAGGTAGGCTTATAGGCAAGAATCGCGAAAAACCTTAAAAAAGCTTTTTTTACCAGATACTGTACATATATTGAGAAATAATGTCATGTAATTTTAAGTTCGTTTGTTAATTTCTGTCATTATTGAACCAAAATTAAAATTTGAACACTACATCGTAATAAAATAATGTAACTTTAAAGTAAACTATTTATATTTGTTCAGTTTCGAAATTAAACATCGGAAATTCATTTAAATTCACGTAGTTTACTTAATGTCCTTTGCAAAGTAAATTTAACTGCGGAATCTATTACTAGACTTTATTTAATAAGCAAAAACAATGGTACAAGAAAGAGAAAGTTTAGTTTTATAATTGCCAATAATACTGTGTTATTATATAAGGTCTAGTAAAAAGAAATCCATTATTTTTGCATTAAATTGAAGGTTTTATTTAGCATAGCTAGAATGATCCGATTTAGGTCAAATATGCACCGTTTTGTTCGATAACTTGTTGCCATTTTGAAGGTAATTTCATAATGCCTCTCTCATAGAAACCCTCGTCCCTATTGGCAAAAAACTGGGACAGTCGATTTTCACAAGCTTCTCTTGAGGCGAATTTTTCTCCAGCAAAATCATTCGCCATAGACAGGAACGGGTAGTAATCACTTGGTGCTAGGTCCGGACTATAAGGTGGATGCATAAGAACCTCCCAACCAAACTCCCGGAGCTTCTGGCGAGTCACTATCGATGTGTGTGGCCTGGCGTTGTGCTGATGGAACACAATTCCTCTCCTATTGGCCACAGCTGGCCGCTTCTGGGCGATTGCTTCCTTCAGACGGTCCAATTGTTGACAGTACAGGTCCGAATTAAGAGTTTGGCCGTAGGGAAGCAGCTCATAGTAGATAATTCCTTGCCAATCCCACCAAACACACAGCAAAACCTTCCTGACCGTTAAGCCTGGCTTGGCCACCGTTTGCGCCGGCTTATTACGATTCGACCACGACCGTTTTCGCTTGGCGTTGTCGTAAGTGATCCACTTTTCATCACCAGTAACCATCCGCTTCAGAAACGGATCGATATTGTTGCGATTCGGCAGCGATTCGCAGATGGAAATTCGGTCCATGAGGTTCTTTTGCGTTAACTCGTGTGGCACCCATACATCAAGCTTCTTTTTGTATCCAACCTTATTTAAATGGTTCCAAACGGTTTTTTGTGCAATGTTTAACTCCTGGGCAATCGAAACAGTGCTTACATGATGGTCGGACTCGACGATTTCCATTATTTTATCGATATTTTCGACAATTGGCCTTCCAGAGCGTGGTGCATCTTTGACATCAAGATTACCGGAACAGAATCGACGAAACCAAAATTGCGCATGATTGACTGTTACAGTATCAGGACCATAAACACTATTCACATCTTTAGCCGCCTGGCTTGCGTTTTCGCCTTTATCGAAGAAAAACTGTAAAATATGGCGTATTTTAACTTTGCTGGTGTCCATCTTTGACGCGCGCTCAAACAATATTAAGTCAAGTAATCACAAAACTATCTGAGAAGTTCGTTTAGTACGAAATCTTATCTTTCGAACGCCATCTAGCGGAACGCGATCGCACTTATACAACGCGAGATACAGATTACTAAAGCCATCTATTGGAAAAATAATGGATTTCTTTTTACTAGACCTAATATGTATATTTGCCAAACATAAGAAATATTCGAATAACACGACACAGTGATTATGTAATTCTCACATAGTTAGAGCTACAAAAACCAGTAGCTTCTTAAAAATAACTATCGTATTATCGTCCAATCTTTTACGTTTCAAACATTTATTTCTTTGGCCGTTTATTCTGTTCCAACGACATTAAACGGATTTCTTTTCACATAAGAACTTCCAAAGCAATATTAAGACAGGCAGTGTATAAATAAAATTACACGATCTTTATATTTCATTGCCGGAACAAAGTGAGCCCTTTTACGGTTATATTTAATCATTTCTTTTCTATGTACAATCCGTAACGCAACATAGGCATCATTTCAGGAGAAATAAATCTCTTAGACTGCTTTACTATCGGGATGTTGACTACGTTCTCGCTGTTTTTTCAAACGATGGCATTAGCAAAATTTCGTGCATGTAAAGATAGGGAGATAGGGTGAAGAATTAGTACAGTTTATGCAATTTCGCCGAAGTATAAACAACATGTTCTTTTGCGTAGTGTTATACAGTTAAATTTCATACCAAAAAAAGAGTATTTGTTGGGAATTTTACAGCACTACTTTATTCAAATGAAATCTGCAGCTGAAACTTACAGAATTCTTGTTGAGACTTACAGCGATCATGATCTATCGAAAACAACATGTAGATACTATCTTCTTCTGGGTGTCTGAGCTGGAACCGCGTCACTGGTGTAACTGCCGACGTTTCGTACCCTCTCGTATGGAACATCTAGCAGTAGTTGAGCCCTGAAGATGTCTCTTATGAGTGGGTACGAAACGTCGGCAGTTATACCAGTGACGTGGTTCCAGCCCGGAAGCCCAGAAGAAGACAGTATGTACCACGACCGTGGAAGTCTACGTACCAGATTACAACATGTTGAGATTGGTTTAAACGCTTCAAAAGTTATGATTTTGATATTGAAGAAAAAGTACGCTTTGGCGCACCGAAAATGTTTGAAGACGAAGAATTGGTGGCAGTATTTCAGAAAAATTCATATTAGACGCTGACTGAACTTGCAGAATCATTAGAAATTTATCATGCAACAGTTTTTAAACGTTTCAAAACATTGGGAACAATTCGAAAGCAAAGTCGAGAGATGTCGAACGGCGCCTTTTCGCCTGTGAACAACTGCTTCAGGGGCAGAAAAGGAAAGGTTTTTTAAATCGTATTGAG
Organism: Dermolepida albohirtum; assembly: GCA_031893035.1. Classification (NCBI taxonomy): domain Eukaryota; kingdom Metazoa; phylum Arthropoda; class Insecta; order Coleoptera; family Scarabaeidae; genus Dermolepida; species Dermolepida albohirtum. The sequence continues at coordinate 403,288 of JAVIWB010003301.1, forward strand.
ACTGGAAATGAAAAATTGATATATGATAACCCAAAGCGCAGAAAATCAGCCATGCAATAACATCATCGATAAAACCGAATATCCATTGTTCCAAGCCTGTGCTCTGGATTTGGTGGAATCAGCTGGATATATGTTATTGTGAACTTCTCAAACCGATTGAAGCCATTTCGGGAGATCGCTATCGATTACAATTGATGCGTTTTGAGCATTGAAAGAAAAACGACCGCTCTACGAGCGGAGACACGACTAAGTAACTTTGCAACATGAGAATGCTGGGCCACGTGTTACCGAACCGATGAACACCTACTTGGAAACGCTTAAATTTAAATCCTACCATACTCGTAGTATTCACCAGACATTGCGCTCCGATTATCATTCATTTCAATCGATAGCACATAGCTTGGTTGAGCAGTACTTCCATTGCCATGAAAATGCACAAAAATGGGTCGACTCTAATTAGCCTCAAAAGAGGTGTCGTTTTTCCGAAATTGAGTCCAATGCTACCAGAAAGACGGGAAAAAGTAGTGGCTAGCAATCGACAATATTTTCGCTGACATGTTTTTTATTATTTTTTTTAAAATATAGCATTAACTTTCGCGAAAACGCAGCGAGAACTTATTCAACATTCTGACAGATTAAGCATTTAAATACAGTACGGGGCAAAAGCAGGGAATATAATTTGTGATTTTTTTTTGATTGATTTAAGGGAAACGCTGGGACGGATCGATTTTTAGTTCTTCTTGCCGATTCATTACTGTCGAAAAATAATTTGCTCTCTCACCACGTCATTAACTAATTTCCTAGCCTACTTTTTTCTAGCGGGAATGGGTAATACTATTCTTTATAAGTACTGTAATATCACGTATAACGGAAAATAAATTAATGCTTTGTAAAATACGAAGTTCAGAACACATTTTATGAGAAATATTTAAAAAAACAGACTAATATTATTAAATGCTGTTGTCAATAGTAACAAAAATACAATTTGTCAGTCTGACGCACCGTTATTAGGGCCAGTTTCTTTTCGTCATAGCATATTTCCGCTACAAAAAGTTTCCTTATTTATCTAAAAAGCAAAAATTAGAAATTTAAATAATGGTTGGGGTTGGGTGCGGTGAAAATAGCAGATCCCAGAACGAAGTCGTGAATCGTTTCAACGAAAAATGTCCCAATGATCATGTAACTCAGTCATGATAGACCTAACAGAAGAATGCCTGAGAAATGTAATAGTTTCATACTAGAAGCTGGAGCATATGCCTACAAACCATGGAAAATTGTATCCTGTAGTGGTGAAAGGAATTGTATTGACAAAATGTGTTCAGCTTACTCAAAAGTGCCTATATTACTCAGTTCTCCGGTCATCATAATCTATATAAACGACTTACCCTATAATAATGGTGCTAGAACTCTATTGTTTGCGGACGATACATTTTTGGTGACAAATAATAATGTAAGTATTATCGATGCTGTTTTCGATGTACAACAATAGTCAAATAGTTGGTTTGCTGCAAATAAATTGATACTGAATGTTGCTAAGACACGTTGCATATGCTTTGAGAGTTTACTAATGACTTGGTGAGTGTTAATTCCTTGAGTACTCTTTGGGATTTTGAATTGGGCTGGAAGTATCACGTTGATAAGCTCTCCTCAAAATTATCACATAATATTTATGCCTTGAACAAACTTATACATGTATTTTCACTCGCGCATGTCCGATACCATTATAACTTTTAGCATTTTCTAAAAGTTAATACATTTTTCCTTCAGAAGAGAACTATACGTAAGATTCTAAGCAGCATTATATAAGTAGCAGAATTATGTCATTTTATACAACATATATTTACCAAACTTCGCTTTACATATAAGCATATAGGAAATTTCACAACTCATAACGATGTTCATGGTCTCTGTGTAATATTTCACTATTCTAGAATTTTTTTTCTAATTTATAAAAATTGAAATATATTTTGATATATTTATCATAAAGTGGTTGCAACTATCCTTAATTCATCGCATAAATTATCAAAATTAATAATAAAATAAACATAAAAACAAAAATACTTGAAACTTACTCCTTGGCTACTTGGTTCTCTTGAAAGAGCCGATTAAAATGTAATTGCAATGCTTGCTTTTTATTGCAGATGCCGAGTCAAAACGTGTCTGCTATAACGAAACACCACGTTTCCCCGCTCGATATCAATTTCGGGGTATTTTTTTATAGCCAGTGATAAGTTCGAAATCTTCCCGATATCCTTATATCATTTATGTAATAAACATTAAATGCCATCATGAAAATTGCAAAACGTATAAAACGAAAATAGAATACAAATGATCTTAATATGGTTGTTGCCTTTTATAAGAAAAAGGAAATATATATATAACGTTGCTATTCGAAAGTCTCCTGTGTTTTTCTTTTCGGTCGAGGAAGTCTTATTAATAATTCATGTTAGTTGATATTACTATCTTCTACCTTTAATTTAAGGTTTAAAGGCCACAGATTATTGTCTCCTTAATTAATTTGAAAAAAGCGATAATTATAATATTTTTGCATGTGATAGAGTTAATAATTAATAATAGTTTGCGATAAGAAAAAACTTTGTGACAAAGTTGATTATGGCTGTGTGAATATGTAACAGTGGAGTTTCTTTAATAATATACAAGGGTAGCCGTCTATATTATATATATATATATATCTGATGATTGCATCATGAAGTTTGTCATTTTTGACAATATATTTACCTACAGTCTTATTATCCGGTCGCTATTGTTGACAGTAACTTGAAAATTCTGTCAACGAAAAAATTGAATTAACTCGCGAATATTTTCGTGGAATTATTTTTCAAATCTTTCGGCGTGGATTGTCTTAACAAGAATGCATCGACGAGCTGAATTCTTCATATGGTGATGAAGTACCAACGAAACCTACAGTATATCGTTGGTATAGTGAATTCAAACTTGGACGGCGTTCTTTGGACGATGAATTTCGTGAAGGTCGTCCCACAAATGCTGTTGTATCGGAAAACATTAATCCAGTGCCTGAATTGATAATGCAAGACCGTCATGTGAATTCCAGGCATCTGTAGGTATTAGTAACACCAGCGTGCATAAGATCCCGCATGAACATTTAGCCGTTAAGAAGCTATGTTCACGTTGGGTACCGCATAATTTGACAACCGCTCAAAAAAGGACTCGCGTCAAATGGTGCCAAAAAGTTCACAAAAAATACAATGGCGGTGCTTCAAAGAACATTTATAAAGTCGTCACAGGTGAGGAATCTTGGATATATACGTATGAGCCCGATAGTAAACAGCAATCGACTGTGTGGGTATTCCAAGACGAGCCAAAACCAACAAAAGTTGTTCGCGCTCGAAGCACATCAAAACAAATGGTTTCCTGTTTTTTCGGAAAAACCGGTGACGTTGCAACCATGCTTTTAGAGAGTTGTAGAACGGTCAGTTCCGAATGGTACACAACTATTTGTTTGCCAAAAGTTTTTGAAAAAATAAGGAGAGCAAACCGAAAACGACAGATCATTCTCCACCATGACAAGGCGAACTCTCACAGGTCCGTTCAAACAATTGAATATTTGACTGGGCAAAATATTGAATTGATGAGCCATCCGCCGTACAGCCCTGATCTAGCACCCTGTGATTTCTTTTTGTTCCCACACGTGAACAATAAACTTCGCCATCAACGGTTTTCTACGCCGGAAGGGGCATGCAAGACTCATATGTTGGAGATACCGCCTTCACAGTGGCAGCAATGCTTTTCGGATTGAGTTAAACGAATGCAAAAGTGCATTGATTTTCAAGGAGAATATTTTGAAAAGCAATAAAACTATTTTCGATAATAAACAATTTTTTTTGTTGTTCGCTATTCCCGAAATATAAACGGCCAGCCTCGTATGAGATTACAATGTCGACTTCGAAGAATTATTAATTTATTTTCTTTCTTTGTTCAGTTTCACTGTTTGTGTTTATGAATTTGTTCTAAATAAATTATTGTAAGTATATTATACAAAGCTAACACGAATTTACAACCGCATTCACAAAAATACACTGAAAATTTTAGTGTACATGTACTTTTGACATTGACTGTATATTCCTAGATCTTTACATTTAAATACACCGATTATGGTTATTGTGTTTAATGCTCTTGTAGCGATTTCACTAGCCAATTCAGTAGACATATTGTTCTTATTGGTCGTTATTCGTATAGTAGACAAGAAGGGATACGAAATGAGATACGTAGATCTCTATAAACTTATTTTACGTCCGCTTTTTGTCAATAACAGAACGCAACTGGAAATCAGACCGCTTAAAGCATTAATACGAAGTAAAAAACAGCAAATGGCTGAAGCGTAAAGAACATCAAAATAGCTACATTAGCATTGTGAAACTTACCCAACCAACCAATACAAAAATGTATACGTAAACACTTTAATGTAAAAATATGAAATATTTCCCAATTTCTGAACGCAGATGCTCGACCGTTCTAATGATTAATGTTACGTTTTGTGTTTTCTCATTATCATAACAAAGGCAACACCAGTTAACATCGATGATTACATAACAAATAAAGAAAAAAAAGCGCGGACCAACTACAAAAAAAAGCAGACAAAACACCAATTAACATGTACTGTCTACCGTATAACTCTTTTGTATGCCATAAATAGTATACAAAAAACACCGTTCCTATTCGAAAATATAACTTAATAAATGCCTCTATTTAAAAGTTTCTATCCAACGACTTGTCATTATTCGAATATAACTAGTAGTGTATATCGGCGTTAATTTATTTACCCATTATTGGTTGTATATTTATTGTCAACCCACGCGAAGGATGTATTTTGTCTAAATTTATCTACCTACACGTGCTAAATTACCCGTATAGATCTCTTCAGGACTGATGTTAAGTGACAAATTTAAATTAACGAGACAAACAAATGCTGTTGTAGATTTTGCTCGGAATACTGTTCGTGTTAAGATCTTGTAATGTATACGGTACGTAAAGATACATCTAGGCGGCAAATTAATGATGTAATAACAACATTATAGGTGTATTTCCTGTAAAAATAATGAGTTTATATCGTTTCTACTTCTTACAATCACATTATCTTTATAGAATGTAAGAATATAAATCGGTCTGAACTTTATTGCTTGTAAATAAACATTCTTCGATTCTTTGATAGAGTTTTGTGCATATGCTAGACATTTTTGACACTATGTTGCTTCAGTAACACATCCTTAAGCTGTGGAAATCATGCCATGGGACACAGATATATACGTATGTATGTACATATGTACATACATATTCATGAAATAGAATCAAGTTACAAATGCATATTAAAAAATCTTGAAAGTAAGTAAATACGAACACATAAAACAAATGTCACAGTACAGTAAATAAACTAGGATATACTTACAATACAGTTACATCTTAGCATACTACATCAAAAAAGTCATTAATGTAATACAAAAATTTTGCTATTTAAACATTACTTTGCTTTTATTCTAAATAGAATTAGTAATTAGTAAAGTTTTGTGTCTGTAGTAACAAGTGATTAAAGAATTTATATCCCGCTTCTGGTAAATGTTATATGTTTCTTTGGTTTAATACTACTTTCGTATTTCGTTTCATATACATAGGTTACTGTAAAAGCGCGATTCGGCTACTTCCCGTAAAGAGACGCCGTCGGAAATATTTTTGTTGTATTCTCTAAGATTGTTTAGCGCGAATAGCATTTACAATGGTAGCATACACTGTTGGCCATTTTTAGTAATTTTGTAAATAATAATATTTTATTCTCAGTTTAGGGGTGATTTACTAATGTTCACTAGTAATCCTTAGTCAACGAAGATCAAAATAGCTAACGCGACAATGTTGAAGAAATCGAATACCACACTGTCATTACGTTCCTTACAAAACAAGGAAAAAGTAAAAAAATCAATCACGAAGAGATGGTAGCCGTCTACAAAGATTCTGCACCAATTATAGAGTTCAAAAGTGGCCGAGTGAATTTAAAAGGGGCAAAGAGAGCATTAAGAACGAAAAATGTTAATTATAAAATTTAAAATGTTAGCAGAGCGGACAAACCTATCCGTTGGTACCATACACACTTTCATGGCCTTTTCAAAAATTAGTGCAATATGAGTACCGCGAATACACAGGACGCCTCAGAAACAAGTGCAAGTCGAGTGCTGTAGGGAATTATTAGAGCTCTGTGGTGAAGATTCATCTAGTATTTTAGACCGAATTGTTACATTCTTATGGCATAAAAAGGGTACAGATCCCCCAAAGAAATTTAAAATCTATTCGTCTGCCAGAAAAATCAGGGCTCAGTAAGTATTTTGGGACTCAAAAGGAGTTTTGTTGATCGACTACACGAAAAAAGGGTAAAACCATAAACGCAGTATCTTACTCAACCACATTGGGTAATTTAAGGGAAGCAATTAAAGAAAAAGGGCGGGGTAAACTGACCCCGGTGTGTTGCTTCTTCACGATAACGCTTCGATTCACGCAGCGCGTGTTTCCAAGGCTGCTGTGCGAAATTGTGAATCCCAAGAAATCAACCACCCACCCGATAGCCTGGACTTAGTCATTAATGATTACTATCTATTCTCTAATTTGAAAGAAAGCCTTCGTGAGAAACAATTTTTCGACAATGAAGAGCTCAAAGCGACGAAAAATGCACATTTTGGGGGAACCAGGGGAAAGTTGTTCTTTACAGGGTATTAGAAAGTTAATTCGAGATATAATAAATGCATTGAGGTTATGAGGGATTATATTTTTAAATAAAAAATAAATTTATTTTTTTGCGTTTATATACTAAAAATACATTGACCGCCCCTCGTATATTGAATTCCCAAATATTTATAAATTACTTCATACATGAATATTTGTATCAAAAGACATGTTACTAGATAACTCCTTTCGTTCAGCATATATCGAGATTTGTAACATATTTTTCCTGTGGTTACACACATATTTATATCTATATATTCTAAGAAAATATTTCGGAATATCCAAGCGTCTTTTTATAACAAAGAAAAAGAAATTTTATCATGTACCTTAAAATTACAATTTTTCTCTAGAATATCTTTTATATGGAGTGGAGTTTTTCTGAACTGATGGTTAGGCAACATATCCAGAACGTGTTACACATTGTCAGTACATAAAAACCACGAAAAAAGAACATGATACGTTTCAGTTCGTAAATGCGAGGCGAACCACACGCAGTTTTGGCGACCCTTCAAAGTGCAACGGCACCGTCTTTCTACATCCTATCCTTTATTACACCGCCGCGGCTTCGTGCGCCGTCTCACTTCGATCGCCGCTCCGACAAAATACGTACAATAGGTTGAAGAAAAAGGCGGTCACAAAAAGCTCAGAACCTGTCCTGCATACGTCTCCCTCGAGGGCTTTACAAGTATTTGAACGGGTACTGTTAGGATCAACGCTCTAGTCGCCGATGACTCCCCCATCTGTCCGACAAATTTACAACAATCGCCATTGCGTATACCTTCGCTGATTTTATTGCGTGAGATACGATGTGTCTGCATGATGTTCAAGTCGGCCCCCTTGATGAAGGACGGTTTTTATCGTTTTACGAGAGAAGGATTAGCACATTGAATAAGTCATCGAAAAGTAAGATGACTTTTAAAGTTGCTAGTGTGAGTAAGAAATAAATTAAATGAAGGTGTCGATATTAATTAAACGAGTGGAACCTTCTCTAAGTACACTAGCATAGCGTACAGTTGCGATCATGTAATTAGCAACCTTGTCGGAAATAACGCGACATTTTTCTGAATACTAAAGGATGTTTCAAATTGCGCGGCTTTTTTTAAGAATAAATAAAATATAGATGGCGCAGTGAATTTGTCTGGGTATGTGGGCATCTAAAAAGTGTAATGTATGACATTTATAAAAATGGCTTCGTACACGGTACAACAACACGTTCGAATTGTTGAATTATTTTATGAAAATCAGCGTTCCGCGAAAAGAGTTTTTAGAAAATTACGTGAATTTTATATTTTACATAATCGTCCATCTGAAAGTACTATTGGTCGAATTATTAAAAAATTTCAAGAGACCGGTTCCGTGGAAGATTAAAAAGTGAAAAATACAGTCGTAGTGGTCGTTTATAAGAAAACATTGGTTTGGTTCGCGAAAGTGTTGCTGAAGATCCTGAAATGTCTATTAGACGGCGTTCACAACAACTTGGACTTAGTGGATCAACAACATGACGTATTTTACACAAGGATTTAGCTCTGAAGGCATATAACGTTCAAATAACATAGGAACTGAAGCCATTAGATCATTTATAACGTCGTTCGTTTGTCAATTTCATCAATGAACAACCAGCAGCTTTCTCTCAAAAAATAATGATTTCCGATGAGGCACATTTTGAACTTGGTGGCTATGTTAATAAACAAAATTGCCGTATCTGGGGTGAGGAAAATCCGCGTTGGTGAGATAGAGGTTCAATTATGACAAAATGTTATTGAAAATTTTAACAAAAGAGTGGATGTCTGTGGAGCTGCCATTTGTCAGATATTATTTTTCGCATATAAATGTCATAACTGATACTTCAATTACCAATAACAAGTTTTTGAAAGAGAATGCAAATTATGTGTTTTATTTATTCTTTAAAAAAATCGCGAAATTTGAAACACACTTTAGTATTCAGTATTAGTATACTAGTATTACACCGCCTCCTTTAACAACTAAAACAAACATTTTTCGCTATACAATATTAATCTTTATTAGACAAACAACAATTGCCCCTTACAGGACAGTAATAAGATATAATTTTTGGTGTAGATACAAAAACATACCATAGAGAATCCCAAAAAAGAAAAGAGAAAAGAAACTAAACGAATAATTATTGATGAATATCTCAAAAGCACATTGCAAGCACTACAAGATCAAACTAACTCAAGAACTGAAGCCTCTTGATCATTTGAAGCGCCGAAACTTCTCCGATTGGGTTCTACTAAAGTTCGAAGAAAATCCTGGATTTCATCGAAAAATCATCTTCAGCGACGAAGCTCATTTTTGGTTTATGGCTTTGTCAATAAGCAAAATATGCGTTATTGGACATGAAAATGAAGAATTCCAATACTTCACACCATCCTTCATCCCATTATGAATATTCGTTGCTTTCAAGAAGAAATAGTCTGGTTAGTACTGGTTAACAAACAGGTGATACGTCCAGTATGGACAAAAAAGTAATTATTCTTGCATCCAAAAATTTCAAAATCGTGTTTTACGTAATATGGTAAATACTCCTTGGTGCATGCGAGGCAGGGATTTGCATCGGGAACTCCAAGTGGAGATGGTGGAGAACGTGATTGGGAAGTTTGCCAGAAGCCACGAGGAGACGCTTCGTGAACATCCAAATCAAGAAGCTCTACAGCTACTAGTAAATCAGGACTTTGCTCGCAGGGTCAAAAGAACAAAACCTTTCGAACTAGTCTAGTGTAGTGAGAAGTGCATTGAAATAGTGAAAAGCAGAGGATAGTACAAGTGTAGCCATGTGAAGGTTGTGTGCAAAAAATCTCCAGAAACTAGGATGGGTCGACAGAAACATCCAGACTAATAAGTATTGATGTACTAATTTAGGATAATAACAAAATGTTAGCTAATCTCAAAGATTAGGTGCATTGTAAAAAAAATTTTAAAGAAAACGTTTAAAATTAACAAAACATTTAAATAATTTTGAATTTGTAATTTTTATAGGAGAATCGGTGAAATGATAAGCCATAAATTAGGAGAAAAACTAAGTCTAAATAAGAAATTTAAAGTTTTATGTCCACCATCAGAATAACTTTGATATAAATCCTATAAAAGAAACAGTAGTCGTCAATAATTCATCTGAGGCTTTTAATCGAGAAGAAATAGACTTGATAAACAAAAGTTTAAAATATTGTTTACCCAATCGTGATACTCCTGCCGATGGCGTGATTGCAAGCATTGAAACGTCTATTACGAATTTAGAACCAAGTTAAAAAAACTTCATTAGAAAAGTTTGTAAGATTCAAATTAAACAGACTTTACAGCAACAAAAAGAAAAGTCCGTTAATCATGAATAAGACTTGATTAAGAGTCTCGGATAGAAAGAGTTTTATTTAACAGCAGACAAAGGAAACAAGTTAGTAATTTTGGACAAAAGCGATTATTTTCAAAAAGTGAGAAACTTAATTTCAAAAACTTCCTTATGTTGAATCGAAGAAAAATCTATTACCAAAAATGATTAGAAACACTAAAGACGCGATAAAAAATTGACCAAAGTTACTCCTAATTCCTAACAAGAATTATAGATTAAGTGTAAGTAATCCGCTGATCCCTAGACTACTGCTTGTCTAAAATATATAAACCAGGTAACTCAATGTGACCAATCGTCTCAAGGATTAACTCACTAACCTACGTGTGCTTAAAGAGACTCCGCACAACCACAAAGAGTGACCGCGTGATGTGGGTTTCATGATAGAGTGTGATTGGACCATATTCTTTCGTCGATGAAAATGGTTGCCATGTCACGGTCATTGGAGTTCGCTATCGTGCTATGTTGAAAGCCAGAATTGGATGGACTTGACATCGGTGATATGCGGTTCCAACAAGATGGTGCCACATGCCACACAGCTGGTCAAACAATTGATCTACTGAAGGGGAAGTTCCGGCTAATGTGTGTGAAAGAGTGGTGGAAAATTGACTCCAAAGAATCGATCACTGCAGACGTACTCGCGGTGATCATATGAACGAGATCGATTTCCATAGTTAAATGTAACATATAAGATACACCTGGAATACATTTCAGCCCAATATCTCAATTATTCTATGTTTGATTTAAAAGCAAAATTATTACATCCTTATTGAAGAACCTGATATGCTGCACATTATGTGTACGTTCCTCGTATAGATGATTTGACACATATTTGACTGTAAGAAGGTAAACGAAATTATTACACAACTATTTAACGCAGCACTCTCGTTGATACTATTATAGTTGCGACAATACCTTTTCGGAACGTGCCGATTTTCAAATATCTTCCACTTCATGATAACTAATCGCGAAGTGTGTGACTTTTCAAACAAAATTACATGCGCTACATGTCGGACGAATCAACTTTGCTGTTCGAACATGTGCATGTCGTAAACCACAATGAAATCTTGACGTCTCCTCCTGGCCGCTATGAATATCCTCGTTGACTCGTCACAATGAAGGCGAATATCATCTAACTCAAGATGTTCATACCATGCATGACGTGTTACATAATGTTAGAAAAGAAAATAAGAATGTCAACATTCCGAAAGAGAAGTGCATGTAGACCGTCTCGAAGTTATTTTCTCAGTATCATTTTAACACTTACTTGTCAGCCGAACATGGCCAAATATAATAGTTTATGCAATTCCATAAAATCTCATTTTGAATAGATCGTTTGACTGAATCAACAGCAGAGTTCAAGTATTCATTGAACTTACGCAAACTGCCAATAAGTAAGTAAATAAATAATAATGAATGCGAGGTTAATAAACTGCAAGTATTTCCATTCTTTTTGCCCAGACCGCGGTATGATTTAAAATTAGGTCATTTTAGATTAGATCAGTATTTGATAGCAATCAAGTGAATTCTATAGATCGTAAAAATACTTCCTTATATGGCTCTTGTTTGAGTTTTAATTACTACATTTACATTCGTCATTGAAAATGAATGAATGAAGATATTACCATTAATTTATATTTTAATTATGTAAATACACATATTAAATACGTGATATTTAATTAGTTATTAAAATGCGAAATTTTGTGCTTAGTTAACATTCTATTTTATGTCAGAATCAGTATACATATTTTCGAAACATAATATGTTAAAACAGTGTCCCTAAAACTATAAGATACAAAAAATTCGCCAAAACGGGTATAGGAGTATACGTTATATTGAAACTATACCTTGTCTCAGAATAAGAAGCAGTGATTCAAATATTGCGCCAAAATAGTACATATTTTTAAGAGATTTCATTGATTCTTGAGCAGGCAAGTTTAATATGGATAAATGAATGCCAGATATCCGCAATTTTTCATAGCCTGTAAACGCTTAATTACATTTTTGCATTGTTTTACTAAATTTTTCTGTATTATTTAATAAAATCTGTACTTTTAAGTACAAAAATAAAATGCGTGATCGCCAAGGTTCTAGCAAACAGTTAGCATCACCACCCAGAAAGCATGAACGACTGGGACACCTGACGCATGAAGAAGAACAAACAGTTTTGAATATATATAAAGTGTTAACGCTACAAACTTCACCAATGGGAACGACAACAATTGTAACGAACATCTCTGAAACTCTAAGTAAGTTGTAGGTATTACTTCTATAACAATATATTATAAGAGATATATTGTAGGGCTGGCCAAATCAACTATATATCGAGTTATCCAGGAATATAAACGTACAGGTAAAGTCAACCCTCCTAAAGAACGAGTAGGCAGGCATTCAAGGTTTCTAGAATTTGATGAATCTGTCAAAAGTACAACACGGCAGATGGTGCATGGTATCATTTTTAAAAACGAACTTCCAACACTTAATAAAATATTGGGAGAAGTAACTAGAGATGAGTCCACATCAAAAACAAGAATGATTTGAACATGTATTGCCTAGATTGACAGATAATGCTGTTATCATATTGGACAATGCATCATATCATTCACGCAGAGTGGAAAGTCTTCCAACTACTCCATAGAGGAAAGATGCAATCGAAGACTGGTTATGTTCCAAAAATATTGACTAAAATGCAGAAATGTTACGTGCTGAATTATTGCATTTAGTATGTTTTCATAAGGAATAATATAATATATATGTAGGTAACTGATCAAATAGCAGCTGCTACAAATAAAACTGTATTGAGGTTACCACCATATTATTGTGAACTCAATCCAATTGAAATGATTTGGGCACAAAAGTGAAGTTGTTTTGAAAAAATACTATATTCAAAGTATTACGTGTACGCGAACTTTTGATGGAAGCAATTACAAATATTACAATGGATAATTGGAAGAATTGTATGAATCATGTGATTAAAGTAGAAAAAAGAATGTGGGACTTAGATGGGTTAATGGATGATATTGAGGAACCATTTATTACTTGTGTTGGAAACAGTGACAGTGAAAGTGATTTATTGTCAAGCACAAGTGAATCCGATTAGTTGTACTGCTAATGTTTCTATATTTATAATCTTTGTTGTATTTTTGATGGAGTTTTATAATAAATTTGAACAGTAGTATACATTTTACTTTGAATTTTACAAATAAATTTGATATGAATATCAATAATTTATGACTTACAAATATATATATATTGCTTTTCTATTGAAAAGAAAATTTCATGAAATATATATTTTAATAATATTTAATCATAATTTTGGATTGGTTGTACATATTAATCAAAAAAGCAACGTTTGTACAATCATACTTCCATTAAAATGAATTTTTTTCATTTATTTTTATGTAATAAAGAAAAAGATTAATATTGTTGACAAGCTACTACATTCACAACTGTTTATGTTTCATTTTTATGATAAGTTACATTTATAAGCTATGTGTTCCGCGTTTTAGTGTCATATTTAAGAAAATAATCTTGCTATTAAACATCTTGTTTGAATATAATTTACCACAGAAATAGCTATGAATAATACCAATTCAAGTTCTGAGCTTGACTTTCTTCGAAGCGGATGATTCATTTTAGATTTTGGATTATAAGTACTCACTACATCATCATCATCAAGGAATCTGCTAATATCACTATTTGGTAGTAGTATTTATAAATATCTCCAACATAACGATTTCTAAAAATAGTTGTGCAGAAAGATTGAGCTTTTCGGCAATAATATGAGGTTTCTGGCACATAACATATAACATCGAAGTTTTAACCCTAACCTAGATATCAGCCAAATGAGTATCTGAGAACAACACAGTGGAAAATGAAAAAAACTAATGTTTGGTATGCTGTTATGGGACATCCAAGAGGCTCTCAATCAACTGTATTCTAACAGCCCTAGTTTAAACTAATAAACAAGAATGGAAAAGACTTGCGACAAACAGTAAATGTGTGAATCAAAAGCATTTTTAGAAACTGGATGCAAGCAGCTCAAAATAAAGAAAGGGGAAAATTTATAAGTCAAAATTGATTTTCAAAAAACAAAACTCGACAATTCAGCCGTAAAATTCATATTGGAAACTACAGAAATGGAATAGCAGAACGACACTTTACAATGTGTGTGCTGACTGATGTGTGCGAAATAATAAACAATGTGGAAAGAGGATAAAAGTGGAATAAATACATAAATAGGCCACCCAAGACTAGGATAGAAGCCTAGCAATCATCGTTACATATGCTATATAAGAAACAATTTTATTTAAACTGAAATGACAAAAAATAAACATATTCTTTTAGCCAGGCATTGCGAGGATAGTTTGACAAGTAGTGAGATTGACGCTCTAATTGGTAAAACAAATGCACTGTAATTTAGGTTGCCGATTTATATGTTTACATTCCGATATTTACATAAATCGGTTGATTAGATTATTTTTGACAGCTGATTGAAAAAGAAGCAACACGTCGTTTTGTTAAAGTGGAAAAAGCAGAGTATCGTGCGGTGGTTAAATACTTCGTAGTTAGGGGTATGAAAGCTACCAAAATAAAAGATGAGTTACGGGAAATATTAGGTGAATCTGCTCCACCATCCGCCACAATAAGTAGATGGGTAAATGAATTTAAACGTGGTAGAACAAGCTGTGTTGATGAAGCGTGCTCTGGAGTACCCAAAATCGTGACTTCTACGGAAATGATTATAAATATCCATAATACAATATTATTTCGCAAGATCGACGACTCAAAGTGAGAGAGATAACAGACATTGCAAACATTTCAACAGAGCGCGTACACCACATTTTAAAGAAAGAATTGGGCCATTCCAAGCTCTCTGCAAGATGGGTGCGGCGATTGCTTACGACTGATCAAAAGTTCACTCGTTTGCGCATTGCTAATGAGTGTTTGGACCTTTATAAGCGGAATCCGGTTGATTTTTGTAGGCGATTTGTTACTTGCGATGAAACTTGGATACACTACAGTACACCCGAAACTAAGCAACAGTCGAAACAATGGTTAGAACGTGGTTCTGCACCTCCAAAGAAAGCGAAAACCACTTTATCGGCAAACAAGGTGATGGCATCAATTTTTTGGGATTCAAAGGCCATTTTTCTCATCGATTAGCTTCAGAAAGGTGCCACAATAAACGGACAATATTATGCAGAACTTCTACAAAAATTAAATGTTGAGATTCGTGCTAAACGGCCAGGAATGGCAAAGAAAAAGATTCTGTTTCATCAAGACAACGCTCCCTCGCATACCAGCACAGTTGCGATGTCCAAAATCCACGAGTTGCATTTCCAATTAGTACCGCATGCGCCTTATTCGCCGGATCTACCCCTTCCAACTTCCACCTTTTTCCAAAATTGGAAACGGCACTATGTGGAAAGAAATTTTCGTCTAACGACGAGCTTATCATCTTCGTAAATGAGTATTTTGAAAGCCTTCCGGAATCGCATTTAAGAGATGGCATAAGGGCATTGGAGCGCAGTTGGAATAAATGTATGGCTCTTTTAGGAGGATATATTGAAAAATAAAAATTATTTTGTATTTAAAAAATTCGTTTTTCTTTTCCATTCTCACTACTTGTCAAACTACTCTCGTAAATACTTATTATTTAGTGAAAATAGAACTTAACTCATAAATTAAACCCATAACAAGTAATTAAATGCAAACATAAATACGTTTTGTAATAACCTCTTTTGACAACTTCCCAAAGTTTTTGTTTAGTAGAAATACCCACTTCATTCTATAACAAAACATCTAAATTCTTAAAAAGTACGAGTACATTCTTTCAGATACACAACTTTCCTTCATAAAGTGATTTAATTTGAAAAGAATTCCGGCTTATTTTATGTTCAAGGACAACAATAAAACACCGGTTGTTCGTTCTTTGAGTCAAAGTCTTAATTTATGAGTTTGGAAAACTCCCGTTGCCGTATTTTTGGCCACATCCAGAAGTGTTTCATTGTTTACGAGGGGGTCTTGGCGTACCGCGTTTCGCGAAAACAAACTTTGTTAAAAACACTCTCAATATACGATGTCCACGAAACACTGAGTTTGTACTATAAATAGGTTATTCTTTAACGTCAATACTACTACGCTGTGATTATTCTCTTTGAAGTTTCCACACATCGGTGCTAATTATTTTTTATATTACAATAATAACTGACGCTTTTATGGAACTTCAAAGGAGTGTTACGAAATAGTCAAATCGAATTATTGCGTGTTTGAAGTGTTACGTTGCAAGTCTTCTGTGACACTGGTGGTCTTGAGTATTCAATTTTTTAAAGTAATCAAATCATATTGTAAATACATCATGACAATTATAAGATTTACGTTGTTTGTTTAATAATATTATTAACATACTCAATACTACGTCACGAAGGAATGACTACATACTTCAGCCAGACTCGCAAATATTATAGTCGTCAATACAAACATTGGTGAAAGTGAGGAAGATGATTATGACAATTATTTTGAAATATTAGGTGCGCAACTAAGTTCTCGCTGTTTTACAAGAGATGGCTCCAGTAGTAAGTGTTGGTCAATGGTGACATAACCAAAACGTCATGAACCACGCTTAGACATATGGTAAACAAACCGCTTTGACACATTAGTGATTTTGTTTTTGCGTCATATACTTTTGGTTGTGTGAAAATGTCTGATTTTGTGCCAAATAATCGTCATTTGCAGGAAGTGTTGCTTTTCTTCCTTCATTCGAAGAAAACGGCGGCTGAAGCGCATCGAGAACTCCAAAAAATTTACGGAGATGCTGCTCCAAGTGAAACAACGTGCCGTGATTGGTTCCGTCGCTTCAAAGACGGTGATTTCGATGTTGACGACCGTTCGTGTGAAGGAAGACCAAAAACCTTCGAAGACGCTGAATTGGAGACATTGCTCGATGAGGATCCGTGCCAAACGCAAAAAGAGCTTGCTTCAGCATTAGGAGTTACCCGCCAAGCCATTTTCCAGCGATTGCATGCGTTGGGAATAATTCAAAAACAAGGAACTTGGGTTCTTTATGATTTGAAGCCAAGAGATGTTGAGCGTCGTTTTTTCGCCTGTGAGCAACTGCTCCAGCGGCAAAAAGGGAAGGGTTTTCTTCATCGCATCGTTACGGGGAATGAAAAATGGATTCATTACAGCAACCCAAGAAGAACAAAATCATGGGTACTACCCGGTCATGCTTCTACGTCGTCGGTTCGGCCGAATATTCACGCTGCGAAGGTTTTGCTGTGTATTTGGTGGGACCAGCGCGGTGTTATTTACTATGAGCTGTTGAAACCGAACGAAGCCATCACTGGGGAACGGTATCGAACTCAATTGATGCGTTTAAGCCGAGCACTGCACGAAAAGCGGCCACAATACGAGCAGAGGCACGAAAAAGTGATTGTACAGCATGACAACGCTCGGCATCACGTTCCCAAACCCGTTGATCAAATGGGAGGTCCTACCCCACCCGCCATATTTCCCAGATATTGCGCCGTCCGATTATTACTTGTTCCGTTCGATGGCACATGGTCTGGCTGATCAGCAGTTCCGCTCATATGAAGACATCTCAAAATGGCTTGATTCGTGGATAGCCTCAAAAAACGAACATTTCTACTGTGACGGTATTCGAGCTCTGCCAGAAAGATGGGAAAAAGTTGTCGTTAGCGATGGGCAATATTTTGAATGATTGATTTGTAAACATTTTTTCACAATAAAGTTGCATTTTCATTAAAAAAAACAGCGAGAACTTAGTTGCGCACCTAATACCTTTTGCTGTTTTTCTTGAAAAGTGTAACCGGAACAGAGTCCAAGCTGTTTTGATTCCCAAACCAACTCCCAAACATTCCAATATGCAAGTCGTCTCAGGTAGCACCTGACTGCAGTCTGAAAATATACAAACCCACTATTAAAAATAGACCTTCTATGATTATCTTTTGTATTAAAGGCTCGCTTCAAACTGAACAGGTAGATTCATCCATGCAATATTAAAATTTACAGTTCGCACATCACTCTTATTACCCAAAAGGAGAACCACAGGATTCATACATACCGAGATGACTGTTCTGAAATTGCATTTAGGTCATGATTAATTTGCTGAATAGCCACATGATGACCAGTAACAGAAAATGAGTGATAGATATGAATCTCCTATGAATGTTAAAAGGAATCATTCGAATATTATAATAACGCCCTTTCTACTACATATGTTTCAGAGATTTACTCATCGTCAGGTAGACTTGTGTTCAATACATTCTTGTGTTGGACGAGAAAGGGAAGCAATGTTTATTCACGAATATCGCATGCATATACATATCGTATATACAATATGTGCATCTTGCTGTGCCTAAAACTTGTATAAAAGAGTGTATTTAGTAAATAGAAGAGGGACCAATATTGAGCCCTGTGGAACACCACTCAAATAACAAGCTAACACCTTTATAGCAAATTGTAAAAACCAATATAATTCGAGATCAAAAGAAGCGGATCATGATCAATGATATTAAAGGCTCGACTAAAATCTAGTAAGGTCAGAACCGAAACTTGACCATCAGCAGTAATGAATACTTCATCAGAGGCCCTAAGCAGGGCAGTAGTACAACTGTGTCTGACATGAAAACACAACTGAAAATCGAGCAAGAAAAAGTCTTTCAGCTGGTTATTCATAATTTTTTCGATAACTTCAGAAACTATTGGAAGAATGTTTATCGGGCGTAAGTCCTTGATATTCCAGAGATTCGAAGACTTCGGAATAGGTCATACAATAGCCTCCTTCCAGTTCGTTTATAGAATTTATTATTAAAAAATAATTATTTTGATACATGCAAAATTATAATTAGATACATCTTTCATATTGCAATTTAGGTTCCACTATTTTCCCATTATATTATTTATTCTAGGATGTAAAAATTAATAAATGATTTTATGTATTTCGCTCCTTAACTTTAACGTTTTATACTTTTTTAATGGCATTCAGATTTTATTTGGGACCCCTTTTGTTTAATATTTACGTTAATGATCTCTTGGAACGTCTTAACTGCAGAGTGTTAGCTTACGCCGACGATCTAAAGATCTTCAGCTGTTAATTCACTTGACGACAGTATAAATCTTCAATAAAATCTGCGCATTATTGACGATTGGTGTACCCACAATCAGATAAAGCTCAACATCGACAAATGTGCTGTTCTCTCTTTTAGTAGAAGTGATACTCCGCTTTACTATAACTACAATGTTCGGCAATCCATTATACCTAGAGTACAGAACTTCAAGAATCTTGGAGTCTTGTTCGGCTCGCATCTTAGGTTTCGAAGCATATATGTAGTATAACTTCATCGTCTTCCAGAGGCCTTGGGTTCCTTATTCGTTCTTGCAGGGGGTTTCAGTAGTTTGCACACTTTGAAGGTTCTTTACGGTTCTCTTGTGCAGTCCAGATTGGAATATGCTTCAGTTGCGTGGTACCCGCTTTACCATTACCAGCAGTTACTCCTGGAGCGTGTTCGAAAGAGGTTCCTCAAATATTTATCCTACAGGATTGATGGACATTATCCTGCCTTTGGTTCGACGTATGAGGGCCTGCTTGCTAGGCATAATTTTGATTCTCTTGGTATACGCAGGGAGAAAGCTAGTGATGGTTTTATTTATAAATTAATAAAAGATTTGTTATGATTGTTGACGATCAATATTAACAAGTAATTAAATTTTCTTCTTATTCCAATTTAAGGTTGATATATAACCCCTTTCCACATTCATTTTCGGTTTTCTTTATAAATTAATAAATAATTTTATTGATTCTTCTGTGCTGTTGTCCCAGGTTGATTTCCTCGTGCCTAGTTTTGACACTAGATCATCGGCGACCTTCTCAATATCTAGGGCAAGAACCAATGTTCTCTACAAGGCTCCATTGGTACGTATGTCCAAAAATGCTAATGTATTATACGAGGATCCCTTTCGTTAATTTGCATCTATTATTGTTCGTTCAGCTTTTTTTTTGTATGACTTGGATTACATTATGATGAGTGTGTATATTTTTGGTTTTTGGTTAATTGGATTCTTATTTTTCTTTGTATTATATTAACTGCAACTATTTTTGTTTCAATTTTAATTTTATTCATAAGTGCATTATGTCCTGTAAATAGTCTGTGTAACTGTTGGGCATTAAAGATTATCATTATTATATTATTATTATAAATTCGGAAAAATGAAATTTGCTACCGAGGTTCTACTGAAGATGTGGGTAGTGCACACAAAATGTGCATCTGAGTTTTTTAAATTAAAACTTATTTCGTGAAAAAGTAAGTCGTTACTTCAATAATTTATTAGTTTTTTTACGTATTTATTATTAGTTCCGAGTGCATTAGAGAGCAGAATCCATTGAACTGCAAAATTTTGCTATTTAAAAGTCCTTTATTTACGTTATATAAATGAAACCGTATACCAGATATGTACAAAAAACCGACGATTTCTCAACTGAAATGTAAATTTTTAATCTTTTGACAAATTCACGCTTGTCAAAGCAAGAGTTACAAGCAATCCTTTCCCCGTTCCTATATCGCCGCACGTGCTGGCCTCATACTAACGAAAAATAGTAATTTATTCGCGCGTTATCGTCGCGTTTACATCTTTCTGAACGTTTTATGTACATACGTACACACACACATACACCAGCCGAAGGTTAGTTATTTACCGGTCGCTACATGAATTAAACTCAATATCGTAGTATCCGTGGGCACGACATTATCGATCGTCGAAATTATCGAGTAAAGGAGTAATACTTAAAACACTAAAAGATGTAATTGATAGATAATGGACGAATGCTGTACGCGCGAGAATAGATGCCAGACAAAAATAATTTAAATAATTTAAAATCCGTGTACACGTACGGGCAAACGAAATGTCGTGGTAAGGTGATATACCACCGTTTTGCTTAAAAGGGAAGATAATGATTATTAACTACAGTTAGGTCTGTCATAAATTCTTCATTTCAAGTTCAATAGTAATAATATTCTTTAGTTACTAGCTTAGATATGCAGGGTAGGTGGTAGACCAAAGATATTCAAATATTTTAGTATCTGCGTACAAATTCGAACAGAAAAAATGTCATCGTACTACCATACTAATTCAATAATAATAATAATTAAAAACATATTCAAAAATAAACTAAAATTGATAGCAATATAATTACAAATCGAACACGAATTAATTTTGTACCACCAAAAAGATGTAGCGGGTGTACCGGAAAGTCATTACCGATTTTTTCGTAAAAAAAATACATAATTTTCAAGAAAATGGAAACATTTATTCATTCAAAGCATTGGCCATTTAATTCTACACATCTTGCTCATCTTTCAGGCAATTTATGGATGCCATAACGAAAAAATTGTTTGTCCTTTGAGCAAAACCATTCATGGAGCCATTTTCTAGCTTCTTCGAAATTGGCGAAGTGCTGCTGTGCAAGCGCGTGTCCCATTGATGCAAAAAGGTGATAGTCGGACGGGGCAAAGTTTGGAGAGTACGGCGGGTGCGATATTATGTCCTATCCAAGTGCTTTCAACACTTCCTTCATCGGTTTTGCTGTATGAGACGGCGCGCTATGATGCCGTAAAATCACTTTACCTTGTCTTCGGGCCGATCCTGGACGTGTTTTTATTAACTCGTGGTTCAAATTGATAATTTACTGTCGTTAGTGATGAATATTAACTGTTTCACCAGGTTTCAACAGTTCGTAATACACCACGCCGCTCTGGTCCCACCAGACACAGAGTAACCAAATCGATTTAGCCTTGGAGTTCATGGGCTGGCTTCGCCAGTTGATAAGCATGATTTTTTGCACTTAGAGTTTTTGAAATAAATCCATTTTTCATCACTCGTCACTATTCGATGTAGAAATGACTTCCAGTCATACCTTTGAAGCAGCATTTCACAGACGATTTTTCGATTTTCCATTTGGCTGTCATTCAATTGATTTGGCACCCATTTTCTTATTTTTTGGATTTATGCCAATGCTGGTAATCAATCGCCGATCGTGTCGTGGGCCACATTTAACGCTTTTGCTAATCGTTTTTGAGTTTGGATTCGGTCTTCATCCAATAACTCCTGCAGTTTCAACCTATTTCGGTGAACCAGAACGTTCTTTGTCTTGCACATCGAAATCACCACTTTTGAATTGTCTAAACCACGCCTCACATGTTTTTATAGTTGGAATATGCTCACCGCAAGTTTCTACCAGCAAACGGTGACTTTCAGCGGCTTTTTTCTTTTCGTTAAATAAGACAAGTAATGCCTACTGCAAATGCACTTTTTCGGGCACGCAACTCGGCATTTCAAAGAGGTATACATCAATGACAGTCTTACTTTCGCGAAATGTGGCATGTATGGCTTTTAAACTCGATGTCAGTTGTATAAAATGTCATGTGTCAAATTATAACATTGCATACATCTGAAAAACTGGTAATGACTTTCCAATAGACTTAGTATGTGTGTGGTATTGTGTATAAAGCCCGCTCTCATTCCAGTCAATGCTCTCAAGATTTTGAAGTAGGTAGCAACGATGAAAACCTCCAACATGCTATTACAGGGCGGCGTCAGTTCTAGGCGGCAGATTGGTTTTTCGCAAAGTGCATTTCAAAACCGGTTATTAATAATGATAATAACTGGAACCCGAGACCCCCGGCGACTAACCACTGAGCTATCCTCCGAGTAGTTAAATTTTATGCCTTATTAGATAGTAATTTTGTTAAAAACAAGTGCAAAACTGCTTCGAACAAACGTCGGTAGAAACTACAACAACACGGCGAATCCCACAAGAAGATTGTATCATAAATGAAGAAGACCATTCACATTATTGATTTCTCTTATCAAAATTTAAAAAAAAAATAAAAACGCTGACTTCTACATTAGTCCACCATTAGTACCACATCGAGGATGTTAGTTTGGGGAGGGTGAGAAAGTTTAGGGATCTTGGAGTGATTTTTGACTCTTGTCTCACCTTTCGGCCGCAGATCACTAGTGTGTGCTCGGAGGCCGGCAAATCGCTGGGGTTTGTATTCCGCATCTCCAAATACTTCTGTGAACCAGTTGTACTGAAGATCATATACTACGCTTATGTTATGATCAAACTGGAACATGCGTCACTGGTCTGGTCTCCGATATATGCTTGTGAGTGCTTGAAGTTGGAGCGTGTTCATAGAAGGTTTTTAAAATTCCTGACCTTCAAGATTAGTTGTGCTTGGAGACGAGGGGTGTGTCGCAGGGGGAGCTTCTTATTGAGCAAAATATGTCCTCGTTGCATGTCAGGAGGACGGAACTTTGTGGTAGGATGTTGCGTGGCTTACTCGGTAACAGTGTTGACTGTCGTTCACTACTGCACCGTTTGTGTGTTTTAGTGCCCCGTGTGAACTCCAGGTGCAACGTGTCCTTTATGACGCCAAGAGCGCGGACTAATGCTCTAAGGAGAACGCCGATCTACGTTTTGAGCAGATGTGCCAATGAATTTGTTGATTAGTTTGCCTAACATGCATACTGTATATGTATTTGTAATGATTTTTGTTTCAGTTGCTTTACTTTTACACGTGACTTTGATTTAGCATTTATTTTTATTATATCTATTGCACACATGTCCAAACTCAGTTTTATAATTTTGCATTTTCCTGTTATTGGGCAACTAGCCTGTTGGAAATAAAGGTCTTTATTATTGTTATTATTATTATTATTATTAGGTGCGCAACTAAGTTCTCGCTGTTTTTCAAGAGATAGCTCCAGTAGTAAGTGCTGGTCGATTGTGACATAACCAAAACGTCATGAACCAAGCTTAGATATATGGTAAACAAACCGCTTTGACACATTAGTGATTTTGTTTTTGCGTCATATACTTTTAGTTGTGTGAAAATGTCTGATTTTGTGCCAAATAATCGTCATTTGCGGAAAGTGTAGCTTTTCTTCTTTCATTCGAAGAAAACGGCGGCTGAAGCGCATCGAGAACTCCAAAAAGTTTACGGAGATGCTGCTGTAAGTGAAACAACGTGCCGTGATTGGTTCCGTCGCTTCAAAGACGGTGATTTCGATGTTGACGACCGTTCGTGTGAAGGAAGACCAAAAACCTTCGAAGACGCTGAATTGGAGGCATTGCTCGATGAGGATCCGCGCCACACGCAAAAAGAGCTTGCTTCAGCATTAAAAGTTACACGCCAAGCCATTTCCCAGCGATTGCATGCGTTGGAATGATTCAAAAACAAGGAACTTGGGTTCCTTATGATTTGAAGCCAAGAGACGTTGAGCGTCGTTTTTTCACCTGTGAAAAACTGCTCCAGCGGCAAAAAAGGAAGAGTTTTCCTCATCGCATCGTTACGGGTGATGAAAAATGGATTCATTACAGCAACCCAAAGAGAACAAAATCATGGGGACGTAGAAGCGTGACCGGGCCATGCTTCTACGTCGTCGGTTCGGCCGAATATTCACGCTGCGAAGGTTTTGCTGTGTATTTGATGGGACCAGGGCGGTGTTATTTATTATCAGCTGTTGAAATCGAACAAAACTATCACTGGGGAACGGTATCGAACTCAATTGATGCGATTGAGCCGAGCACTGTGCGAAAAGCGGCAACAATACGAGCAGAGGCACGAAAAAGTGATTCTACAGCATGACAACGCTCGGCCTCACGTTGCCAAACCCGTTAAAATCTACTTAGAAACGCTCGAATGAGAGGTCCTACCCCACCCGCCATATTCCCCAGATATTGCGCCGTCCGATTATTACTTGTTCCGTTCGATGGCACATGGTCTGGCTAATCAGCAGTTCCGCTCATATGAAAACATCTCAAAATGGCTTGATTCGTGGATAGCCTCAAATGACACTTCTACAGTGACGGTATTCGAGCTCTGCCAGAAAGATGGGAAAAAGTTGTCGCTAGTGATGGGCAATATTTTGAATAATTCATTTGTAAACATTTTTTCACAATAAAGTTGCATTTTCATAAAAAAAAAACAGCGAGAACTTAGTTGCGCACCTAATATTATTATTATTATTATTATTATAGTCCTAATTTTCATGAGATCGTCACGTTTCTAAAAAATCCAATTCTAAAATCTATAAATTTCAACTAAATAAGTCACGCACTCAAAAGGTCACTGCCTCACATCCCAACATTATTACGCGGTCATTAGGAACGGACTTTAAATTTAATCGTTTATCAAACTGCATAGCTCTAGAATAATGCCGTCTTCCACGGCAAGTTACAATTAGAGGATGTAATTTCGGCTACACGCGTGCACACACACAAACACTAGATGAGGGTCACGGAAAACCGGACCGTTCCAGCGGCATTCGACCCTTTCAGAATTTATTCCTTTACCACTGTCGAGGTAAGGGCAGGTACTACAACTAATTCTCCCTCTTCTGGATTAAACTGGATTAGTAATTTGTGTGATGGCGTTGCAGAGAGAATGAAAGCGGGTTAGCTGGCGAATAATAAAGTTTACTCGGTCTCCCTATACGCCCTTAACGAAATATATTAGTTTGTAATCGGTTTAGACGGGATATCTACCAAACAAACATAAGTTTAATTATGTCTAGCACTGCGACATTATTTTTTTTATGGCTAATATCTGATTAAATTATTATTGTCAAATATTTCTGATTTTGCGAGAAAATTATTTCATTTTATTTGAACAAAATCGTAGATCAAATTTACCACCACTCCAGCAACTAATAAAAATCAATACGCGGAGGCAGTAATAACCGCCTGAATAACTTGATGACAAATAGGTGATTCAAGAATTTCAAAAATTATAAATCATCGGTAAATTGTACCTACACTATCGCTCATAAGTATTTGGTCACCTTTCTTTCATTACAGTTTCTGTAGAAAAGTTGTAATTATAAAATTCATTTCTGTAGTAAGAAATAGTGTCATAGTAAGATCAAAGTGTGCGTTTTCCTCATATTTTAGTCATTTACTTCTATAATGGGAGCATAATCAGCGTGAAGTGAACTTCTTTGAGTTATAAGGAATTCAAAAATTGAACTTACTTTCGTATCCTAGTTTTTCCATGTGGTTTTGAACGCTTGAATGATCGTCGTCGTCGTGCGACCTGGGTTTGACTCGATAAATTTGCCTTTATTTTGTTTCCATCAGTCTCAATGGGCTTCCATAGCCGAGAAACGTAGTTAAGATTAAAATCAATAGTCACAAACACAAAATTTCGCGCGTCAAATTTGTAAAAAGTTGGGTAAAGTTTACTTTACAAAAACGTCAATACCAAAGAAATTCCATGTGTATCTTATCCCTAAATTCTTGGAAATTTTCGATTGTTATGATTTTATTTTAAGGTTAGAGTGTTATTGTAAACTATTAAGTATTTATACTTGGATGTTTTGGCAAAATTTCAGTTAGTTTTTGTCATAGTGATAACTTCGTGTGTTTCCAAAAAATTCAATCGGTTAGAAATGCCTAAACGGAAAGAATTGAATGAAGAAACACGATCGTTTAAAATCGCATATTATAAAACTGGCAAAAGTAACCGCGAAATCGCCACAGAACTTAAATTAAATCAGTCCACCGTGGGTTATAACATCAAAAACACCGCGAATGTGAAAGTGTGTTGAGCAGAACTAGAAAAGGCAGACCAAGAGCAACAACCTCAGTAGAAGATCTTGCAATGGTAGTAACAAGCAAAAGAAATAGACGAAAAACAGCACCAGAAATCACAGCAGAAATTAATGCTGTTCGTTGAAAACCCATAAGTGTTTTCAAAGTTAAACAGCGATTAAAAGAAACCGATCTTCATTGACGAATTGCAACGCGGAATCCGCTTCTACGCAAGCAAAACAAGCAAAAACATTTAAAGTGGGCACGCGATCACCAAAATTGGATCATAGAAGATTGAAATAAAATATTATGGACCGATAAATCCAAATTCGAGATTTTCAGTTCACGAAGACGTGTTTTTGTGAGAAGGTCTGCGGGTGAGCGTGCCCGGGAAGAATGTATAATCCCTACTGTTAAGCACGGCGGAGTCATGATATGGGATTGCTTTTCTGAATCAAATGTGGGTGATTTCGTAAAAATTAAAGGTATACTAAAAAAAAGAACAGTATAAGCGCATATTAGAGGAAAACGCAATCCTCTCTGGAATTAAAATTTCGGGTCAGAATTTTATCTTTCAACAAGATAACCCGAAACACACTTCCAAACTATGCCGGGAATATTTGCAGAAATTGGAGAAAGAGGGAACCATAAAAGTTATGGCGTGGCCTCCCCAGAGTCCCAGTTTAAATCCAATCGAGTGGCTGTGGGAAGAACTTGACCGAGACGTGAGAAAATCGGTCCCCACATCTGTTGCTAATATGTGGAAGAACCTACAAGAGGCATGGGATAAAGCAAAACCTGAGACATTACGAAAACTAATCGAAAGAATGCGTCGATTGTGTGCTGAAGTGATTAAAAATAAAGGAGGGAGATGAGTCTAAAATTTAAATAAATATATTATACAACAATTTATTTTAGATGTAAAAATATATATTTTTCATATATGTAAATAATAAAAAGATATTAGTATTTCAATTTTGATTTTTGCTACAATCGGGTTAAATGCGGGTTAAATAGTGTATATATACAACGATTTAAATACCAATTGTAGAACCTTTCAAAGAAATTGACCAAAAGGACACTATTGCTATAGTCTGTACCACAAACAGATAAACCAATAAATATGCGTGATCGCACGTGTAGTTTTGTGTTTGGTTGAACACATATAAACATTGTGAAGTTAACGCCTTGTTTACAAATAAGCGCTGCATGTATTGCAACTAAGTTTGTTTTGAACAAATTTGAGGTTATGCTAGCGCTTATATTTCGCAAATGTCCCAAGACATTGAAAAGTGTATAAAAGTGTTGGTGAGAAGTAAAGTAAAACATCTAAATGTTGTAGGATAATTTTTTTGTAGTTTCAGGGAACGTGTATTTGTTACGTATAATCGTAAAACTGGCAGAATCACCATTAAGAAAGAGAAAGAAAAGCCAATTTAATGTGACTAAAAAGCAGTCGATATTGTATATATTCAAAATATATAAACTACCAGAATTGCACCAAAACACCAGCTGTTCAGTTGACTGCCGAAACAGCTGGTAACATTGTTAATCACTGAAGGTTGAAATATAACCATTTGCCACATTAATTTTCGAATTCTGTATACGTATTTCGACAACTAAGTTGTCATCATCAGCAGATAATTAAAAAGTGTCGCACCTGGTAAACCACGGCGAAAAAACACCCGTACGAAAACAAACTCCGTACGATCCGTGCCGTTGACACTACAGTGTGCATTTTGGTTCTCAACGTAAATAATATCACATTTACATCGAACGGTGTTCAAAATTTACTTCGGGCCGTCATTCATAATGTTACTAAACAAAATTGTATAAATGCAATTGATCATGTCAAAGGTATTTAAACAAAAATGCTGGATATTGACGGAATAAGATAATCTTTAGAAGAATTTGTCATAAATGTGGAAAATTCTAGTGCCAGCGATGATTCTTCTAATGATTAGACATTTATTGGCTATTCATTTATATTTTACATTATGTGTAGTGCTTATCAAACTAATACATATATTAGTAAATTTAGGTTTGGCTTGAAAATTGTACTCGTAGATGTACATATATTTATTATTAAATAAAAGATATACAATTGTTTTAACTTTAGAAATATAATTCTACTAAATATAAAACAACTATTATACATGTCATGTGCTCTCACAAATAAGTTCTTCATTACAGTTCCTTCCATTCCTTTTTATTGTAATATTACAGATACATTTAGTTTGAGAGCTTAGAATGTAATTAAAAATAAAGCCATATACGTGCTAGATGCTCTCACAAATAAATTCGTCATTACGATAGCTTAAATCTTTTTTAAATTTGAAGGAATTAATTTAATAATTCGCTTTATATATGGAATTGAAAAAAAAATAAATATAATGTACATTTTAAGATTCATTCAAAATAAACTGTATTCATTTTCGATACTAAATATAAAATAAACTGGTTAAACTTTCACTAATATTGTTACTATAACAACCTTTTTTGAGGTTATTTTTTTTGATTAGAGGTAAATAAATAATGCAATTATTGTGTATGTGTATATCCACTTTCGCAGCTGATATTTTATGTCAAAAATATTCACGTGATTTGGTCGTGATTAGTCTATCTGTTCATGGTGCAAAGTATAATGAATTATGTATATTGAGCAAAGAGAAGAAAATATAAATGAATGCATACATACATATATGTACATTCAATAGCATACTAAATAATTATCCTAACTCACTGACGGTCGAATGAGTTGAATAATTGGACAATAGATAAATTGTATATTTGAAAATTCCCGATCTATTTTAATCAAATTTATCGAACAAAAAAAAACAAACAAAAAATTCTGAACTTTTAGAACTTCAATGCCAACCCTTTCAAGCTAGTTCGGCAATAAAAACATTCAAATAATTAGTTTTAGAATTGTAGATGATATACACTTCTACGTAAATGTTTCTTAGACGTGTTCACAGCTTTACTGCCGCTTCTCGCATCACAAACGCTATCGTTTTTATGGTTGTAATCGTCTCTTTCCAATTTTACTTTTTATTTACTAAATTATTTTCCCGTTTCTTTCATAGTCTTCTCAGTTATTTCTCCGTGCTAAAATCTAATGCCATAGCTTTGATAATCTTTCTTCATTCATTCTGGATCAGTGTTCGTACCATTTCAGCTGCTTTCCATTTATCCTGTCCATAATAAAGAGTTTTTCAAATTTCGCATTTTTTTTAAAGAATAAATAAAACACATAATTTGCATTCACTTTCAAAAACTCTTTATTGGTAATTATAGTATCAGCTATGACATTTATATGCGAAAAATAATATCTGCCAAGTGACCTCCTGTTGCAGCTCCACAGACGTCCATTCTTTTGTTAAAATTTTCAATGACATTTTGACATAATTGAGGCTCTATCTCACTAATGACACGAATAATTTCATCTTTCAAAGCAGGAATTGATTGTGGATTGTTTTTATAAACCTGACTTTTCACATAAGCCCAAAGTAAATAGTCTAATGGTGTCAAATCACATGATCTTGATGACCAATTAACATCACCGTTTCTTGAGATTACACGTCTAGGAAATTTTTCTCTCAATAAATCAATTGATTCGTGCGCAAAGTGGAGTGTAGCGCCATCCTGTTGAAACCACATATCCTCTAGATCAATATTCATTAATTCATGCCACAAAAATTTGGTTTCATCCGACGATATCGATCACCATTGACAGTTACAGCTTCACCAGCAGCATTTTCAAAGAAGTAAGGTCCAATTACACCACCTGACCATAATGCACACCAAACAGTAACTCGTTTAGAATGCATAGGTTTCTCATGAATAATTTGTGGATTTTCCTCACTCCAGATATGGCAATTTTGTTTATTAACATAGCTACCAAGTTCAAAACGTGCCTCATCGGAAAACATTATTTTTTGAGAAAAATAAGCTGGTTGCTCATTGATGAAGTTGACAAATGAACGACGTTTTAAATGATCTAATGGTTTCAGTTCATGTGTCATTTGAACCTTGTATACCTTCACAGCTAAATCCTTTTGTAAAATACGCCATGTTGTTGATCCACTAAGTCCAAGTTGTTGTAAACGTCGTCTAGCAGACATTTCAGGATCTTCAGCAACACTTTCACGAACCAAACCAATATTTTCCTGCGAACGACCACTACGATTGCATTTTTCACTTTTTGATCTTCCACGGAACTAGTCTCTTGAAATTTTTTAATAATTCGACCAATAGTGCTTTCAGATGAACGTTTATGTAAACCATAAAATTCACGTAATTTTCTAAAAACTCTTTTCACAGAACGCTGATTGTCATAAAATAATTCAACAATTTGAACGCGCTGTTGTACCGTGTACGAAGCCATTTTTATAAATGTCAAAGATCACTCTTTTTAGATGCCCACATTTATTCTTAAAAAAACCTCGCAATTTTAAACACCCTTTTCGTTATAGATCTGGAAACTTTTTAATGTCGAGTTGATCTTTATGTTGACTACATTTGAGTAGAATCTTTTATAGTTCAAAAATTTTGTTCATAGCTTGAAAAAAAGACCAGCACTGTATTCTGGACGTAGATCTTAGAGAAATTTATGGTTTCAAGGATTTTTTTAAATAATAATCCACACATTAACGGGTCATGGGTCACGAGCAGGTAATGATCTGATTAGCCTGAAAATAGACAAAATCGAATATGGTTGCTATAGTTACAGCTTTGCTGTTTTACAAATAAGTCGCCAAAGTTTGACATCCATGAGTTGAACGGTCATAAAATTTTTTGCAATAGCATGTTTAAGAAAAAACTACACGAAAAAATCGAGTTTCGATTAGTTATTAAGTATTTATTTAATAGAGTGTTATAGGACAAACAATTTTTGCTGATATTACAGGAAACTTAGATAACCATTATTAAAAACTGGGTTGGTGAATTTGAAAGAAGGAGATCATATATCAAAGATAAGCGCCGCTTTAGAAGACCAAAAAACAAACAAATAACACGCCAACACACATTTTGGTGCCTGCGATTTATTAACTGTTCCTGGGTAATTTTTGGATGCAGAATGTAAAAAAGTTCTCAGATTTGGTCTATCAGATCTAGTTTTTGAGATTTTTTTAAAAAATTGTGTATATATTTTACGTTATAACTGTTATAATATATATTACTATTGACAGTTGAAAAAACAAAGACACATGGATTTAAGTATTTATTGCAAAAACTTAATTTACATAATTACATTAGTCACTAATCACATAAAAATTTTCTTTTATACGACTTTCTAGAATGGAGTTTACTAGGGCCGTCTTGCTGAAGGCTCCAGCACTAGTCCGCCATCATTGTGGCTATCCCATCGTCCTTGATAACGATCTTCACTAGTTTTAATATCCTGATGGGATCTTTCCCCCTGTTCTTCACTACAATCACCTAAGTTTTCTGGAAAACGATCTAGGTGGCTGTGGAGGTAGTGAACTTTTATACTTATGTTACAGCCGAGAAAATTAAAATTTGAAAGCATAGTTTCCACTAATTCTACGTAATTCTCTGCTTTACGATTGCCAAGAAAATTTTGTACTACTTGAACAAATGAACACCAAGCGTTAGATTCAGTCTCGTTCATTGATGTGGTGAATTGTGGATCTTTAACAAGTTGCCTTATTTGAGGACCATCAAATATACCAGCTTTTAGTTTTCCGTGCTAATGCCAGGAAATTTACGTGATAAATACCCAAACCAATTTCCATCTCGATTTAAAGCCTTCACAAATTGCTTCATTAAGCCTAGCTTGATATGCAAGGGCGGAAGTAAGATTTTTTCTCTTGCAACCAAAGATTCGTTGATCACGTTTGGTTTCCTTGAAGCAGTGTATTGAGTAGTTCCTAGTATAGTAACATTGGGTTAGGGACAATTCCAGGTCTCCATTTGGCTAATTACATTCTGGGAAATTTCTATTTTGACGATTAAGTACATACTTGTTGTTAACCTGTAACCTGTATCTCAAAAACTAGAGCTGATAGAAAAAATCTGGTGGCATTTTTGGAATCAGCACATTAAAAACATCTAAAATCACATGTTAGATTTCCGGCACCAAATTTTTTTTTTCATTTTGTTACCCTGTGTAATTAATGAAGGTCGGCATTTTATTAGTTCACGAAGTCGAAAGTTTCATTTCACACAACGCCAGGCAAGTAGGTGAGAAAACAACCTACGTATACATATTTTCTATAAAAGAGAAATGTCTTCATTTTAAAAATCTTTAAATCCTAAATTCCACCCCTATTTTCTACTAAATTCCTGCAAAGAAAAATAACGGCCGAATATGTTTAAAAAACTAACTAATCTGTGGACATCTTAATTGAATAGTTGGTCGGAGATTTGGGATTACAAACAACGACATTAAGAACATCAACCGGGGGATACAACTGACACGAATCAGACCCGTGTTGAACGTTCATAGACCGCACAAAATCTCAATGGGTCAAGATTTGACCGAGCTAAAGAGGGTTATGTCTACAGAACATCACTCGTTCGACGTCTTGCGGTCAGGAAGTGGATGTTCTTCCTTACAACACCGCCTAATTTAACAACAGCGTAACAAATTATATTTACCGGTAGTCGGGTCGTCTGGCCGAAAGGGTAGTTGAGTGTATCAATTCATTAATCAGATTTAAACGAATCGATTACATTCTCTCATAGGTTTGCCGAATCTAATGATTTTATTTTAGACGTACGCAAATAAAAATAATAAAATTTTAAAATTGTAGTGACAATAAGGGCGAATTTTAAGTTCCACTTATGACAAAGAGAAACAAACCAGATAATAAAGATGAGAAATCAGGTAACAGCGCAGACGTCCCTCTCAGTTGAACAGAGTGCCAGACGGTAAATGCTTTAATCGCTCTATCAGACAACGGCTTATCATAATTGCCTTAATACAATAAATTCATCGGGCGGGTTCGCTAAAGGCAAGAGTTTTTCATGCGAACGGGGTAAATGAAAAATTGATTATTTCATACACGGTACCGGTAAATACCTTAAGGGCTGCAAAACCGGACGTAAAAGAGAGGGTTAAAAGAATATGGGGTAAAATCTATAAAAGTTGGTTAATATAACAGCATACGACGTGTATTCTATTTATATTTCATGCACGAAGGCACTTTTAGATAGTATAAGTAATGTTAGAAGACCTTCGGGCTCGTACAGCCTCGCCTGGAAGGCAGGTGCAATTATAAAATAAATAATACATGTATTTAGTACCTTCTTATTTTTTACATGTTGATATATCCTGACGTGAAAATGCCGTGTAGGATTGTATTATGAGTAAGGCTGCAGAAACGAGTGCTTTCGCACTAACGTACGGCTCAGTTACTATCAATATTACAAATAATAAATATAATTACTTACTATTTTAGTTTTTTTTTCTATTGTTTAGTATTGTGTCATTAGTATGCCTATCAGTGCTGACGGTCATACTCTTACGGCGACGTGAAAATATGTTGGTGTATTTAGATAAGGAGCGTTCTGCGTCTAATGATGTGATAATCGCAAATTTAAAAAGGACGTTCGCATCATATTCGCACTCTTGCGAATTATTGTATGTGAAAGGAGAGGGAACGATGAGAGTTGTGAGTTTTGATATCAATGGAAATCGGGATTTAATCACTACAAATATCCCTCGACCGCTTTTGTACGTTTTAATATTTTCTGTCTTTGCATACTCAACTGATGCTGATTTTAGGAAACACGATCTTTTCAAGCAACATCAGTTTCTGAAGCAAATTGTGAAAAATATATCAGTACATACTAAGGCTGCAGTGCTTTCGGAGTACCGTACAGCTTAGTTACTATCAATATTAGAAATAATAAATGTAATTACTTACTATTTTAGTTTCTTTTTTTGTGTTGTTGATGTAGATAGCCGCAGAAATTCGCTGTAGTATTGTGTCATTAGTAAGCATGCAGAAACGAGTCATACTCCTACCGCGAGGTGAAAATATGTTAGTGTATTTAGAAAAGGAGCGTTCTGCGTCCACTGCTGTGATGTTCGCGAATTTAAAAATGTTCGCATCATATTCGCACTCCTGGTTTTCAGTTAAGCTCTTGTTTTCTTTGTTTTTATTTACAACCGCAAACAATTTATCGGTTATTAATCTTCCTATACTGCCTGTTAGATTTCCTAACGAGGCTTTGAGGTAATATACTGTATTTAGTGCTTCATGTAATAACAGCTTGGTGTTCTCTAATTTGGAAATAGTATCTAAAAGAATTGAATAATTTTCGGAAATTTGCTCTATATGAGTATGGATTTCGGTATCTGAAACCAGCCGCTGACTTACTGAAATTGCTTGAACATCTTGCGGATTTAAATTTTAAATACAAGGTTTAATAATGACTAAAAATTTCTCATAATATAAAACAGCATTAAACCACGTTCCCCCTCTCTTCAATACCGGCTGTGGTGGCTGAGGAATGTCAGGACAACCCTGTTTAAACTCACGAATACGTTTTGGAGATTCAATAAGAACTTTTTAGGTAGAAACTATAAATTGGTCTAATTTTGAATACTGTTTCTAATAAATTCACCTACAAGATGGCATGCATGGAGCAAACAGGTTACATGAAGCAATTAAGCTTTAACCATATCCGAACCCCCATCTGTAACCAACATTAGAAGTTAGGTAGCTGATACATTGAACTTCCTAAAGATATATTTTATAGTTTCTAGTATTTACGCGTCTATCTTCTGTATATTCTATTACGCAAAAGAAGAGCTAAGGAAATCTCTCTTTAAAGTGCACACGAACATGTTTAAAATACTATTCTTTCCTGCATTCGTTGTTTCACCTATCTTCAGCCATATTTTTTTATCTTTTAACTCTGCCTTTATTTGATTCGTAATCGTGTTTCTCACCCGAGGAAAATTATATTGTAATTCACGTCTTATTGGCTATCTCTATTCCGGAACATATTTGCATCGGTTTCGAAATTTTTCATTGTCTACAATATTTTGTGGAATATTGCACACACTTAACATAAAAATTAAATCTTATAGAAATTTATAATATGGTACATCACGTTACGCATTTAATCGGTGTTGTTTGCTATTAACATATCTTTTACAAAAATACAGTACGGTAAAATGTTGAGATTACAAACAATATATTTAATAATAGTATCATTGTATTCTAATGTCGAAAATCGGTTAAAAAATCTATTAACACTCATCGAACATAACAAAGAACGCTGTCGATTTGCCATCATCAATCTAATCCGGCATTCATGCACATACCACACGCATATATATAAATCTCAACTTCGATATATCCGACTGCTTTCGAAATATTTCATCGCCACCAGCGTGCACTCGCTTCTGCAAGCTTAATTAGAAGTATACCTTCTATTGTTGATTCGGTTAAACGCCAACAACAGGGTGAAAACACGCTTGTATATTTAGAAAATGTTCAGTTTTACATCTAATGAAGAAATGTTCACGAATTTAATAGTCTTTCGTATCACTTTCACACTCTTCGTTTTGACTTAAACACTGGCCTGAACACACTGTGATTTTAAAATCAACATTCTTATTTAAAGCAGCACATAATTTATCGGTTGTATGGGTACCTACATTATTTGTTAGGTTTCCTAATGAGGCTTTCAGACGATGTACTATACTCAGGCGTTAATTTAAAAATAGCTTACTGTTTTTTAATTGGTGAATAGATTCTAAAACAATCAAAGAATCTTCAGAAATTTGCTTTATTTGTGTTTGAATTTCAATATTTGAGAAAAGATATTAGCTTCATGGAATTGCTTGGGTTTCTTGTGAATTTAATTTCAAAATACGAGGTTTAACAATGCGAAACTGTTTCTTGCAGTATATTACTGCTTGAAGTCGTGTTCATATCAACTACATTGGCTGTGGAGGTAAACGAATATCGAGACAAGAATATTTTAATTCTCAAGTACATTTGGGAGATCTAATAAAAATTTGTTTGGTAAAAAATATTAATTTATTTACTTTTGGATAGCTATTTCTATTGTACTCTATCTGCTACTAGATGAATTGCATGGAGCAAACGTGTTACGTGATGCACTTTAGGAAACGATTGTTTTAGTATTTTGCCAGCTTTAATCATGTTTGAACCAACAGCATTTTTTATAGTTCGCACCATGTATTTTGCGTGTTTTTTGTAATATTTTACTACATAAAAGAAAAGGCAACAAAATCTTACCGCTTTCTAGAATGCGTACTAATACATTCACGATACAATTTTTTTAGCATCTGTAGTTTCATCGACTGACTGCTATATTTTTTTATTTTCAAACTAAAAACTTACTAACGTTTTTATAACGTCTGTAAACGTATCTTTCACTTGCGATAAATTATACTGTAATTATCTTCTGGTTGGTAACTTCTATCGCGAAATATATTTGCTTCAAAACGGACGAAAGTTCCCATTGTCTACTACATGATGGGGAAGTTGCACGCAGTTAGCATATCGATAGAATTAAATACAAATCTATAGTGTGGTATTTCATTCAACACACGGTGTTTGCTCTTAAAATGTGTCTTTTACAATCCATAACGTCATACAGCAAAATATTAACGTTGCAAATAGTACATTTAATTGTTCCTGTATATTCTAACCCAAGAAAACTATTTAGAAATTTACTTTTGTAAGCATGCTTTTCAGCACTATTCAAGTGGCTTGCTCTCTCTCGTTTCTCCGGAGGAGAACACACATTTGTGTTTGTAACAGTACCGGTGCTAAGTTCTGCATCCATTCTTCAAATCAACAACTAGACAGTTATATAATTTTAGTGCAAGTGAAATTCTTGTTTTCACTTACATTACTTACATAACCTCTTAGTCTGCAAATGAAAGCTCTAAAGAGATCGACACAGTCTGTCGCAGAGAAAACGGAACTTTTTAAAAACAGTAATTCTTAGTGGCGCCTTCTATTAAAAAATATGCGTCGGTATTGTAGACCTTTCACCAATGCTATGTCAACATATCATAATATTTGCAACATTAGAAGCAGATAAATTGCTCGTAATGTAACGGTGTGTTCTTAGCATTGGTTGAAAAATGAATTTTGTACAAGTTCTGTTTTAAAGTCGGCAAATCGTTTACTGAATCGTTTGTTTTGATGAAACAAGTGAATGGTGATACGTGTTCATCACGTACAAGTATATATGAGTGGTATAAACGATTTAAAGACGGTCGTACGGATATAAATAACAACGAACTTCCCGATGCATAAAATCTGTGGTTACGGAAAGTAACACCGAACTTGTACGTGAATTTATCAGAAATGAGCCCAAATCGTCATTGCGATACGTGAATATGGAATTAAATATTTCCAAAGATTCAATTCATCGCATTTTGACACAGCATTTAGGACTGAGAAAGATTTGTGCAAGGTTTGTACCACACAAGGTAACTGATGATCAAAAATTGCTCCGAATTCAACATTTTACAGACTTGATTAAAAACTCAAAAAAGGACGAAAACTTCAGGTATTCTATTGTAACTGGCGATGAGACGAGATGTTTTCAATACGATCCGTGGACCAAGCGTCAAAGCTCTGAAAGGAAGCATCCGAGCGAAGAAAGACCGAAAAAAGCCGTTAGGAGAAGTCAAAAGTGAAGACGATGTTAATTTGTTTTTATGACTCGAAAGGCATAGTGCGCAAAGAGTTTGTACCAACTAGTCAAACAGTTAACGCTGTATATTATCTTTTGGCTCGTATTCGACGTGTGCGCCCTCAATATCGTGAAAATGGTAGCTGACGTTTGTTACATGATAATACACCATCTCATCGCTCGACGCTTATCACTGATTTTCTAACTACAAATGGCATTTTAGCCATCACCGTATTCACCGGATTTGGCCCCCTGTGATTTCTATCTATTCTCCAAACTACATTTTCCCATTAAAGGACAGCGTTATACCTACCTCGAAGCCATTAAAAAGGCGTCGGTAGCGGTCTTGAAGGACATCTCTAAATATGAACTTAAAAATTCATTCAATATGTTAATTGACCGTGCAAAACGTTGTATTGAAACCAAAGACGACTGCTTTGAATAAAATAAATGAATTTCGTCAAAATAGTCAGCTTTTCTTTTTAAAATCCGTTTTCACTGCGACAGACTGTCTATAATAATATTTGTAATCATAGCCCGTAACGAGTGAGGTGTCGCATTATATGCTGAAGACATTTTGGATGAAATATTAAGCTTTTGTCTTTTGTATACAGTTTCAGATGATGAATGTGCTATATTTAGCAGCTAGAGTGATTTTATCATTATTTTAAAAGAGTTCCATTTTCTCTAAAACGGACTGAATTACAGACGAACGTGTTTGCTAAAAGTTATTAAACAAAAATTATTTTATATCAATAGATGTTAAGTTTTGGATACTATTTAACCGCAACACACTTGGATAATATTAATTTTCAATGAGGTAGGTCCGATGCACACGAAACATTCACGTACAAATAACGTTCCCAAATAACGTTCCGGACTTATGTTTTAGTAATGTAAGTAACAGAATTAATAAAGGCATTCAAGTTGTTATTTTTGTGACCGATTTTAACCAAGGAATTGTGATTTATAAATGGCAACAGGCAGAGACAGACTGTGTAATATACACCGTGAAAAAGCTAAAGTAATATGATGATTATAAACAAATTTCAAAAAAACACAAACGTTATCTAAACGGCCAAAGATGTTAAAATACAAAGGGTACTAGGAAAGTTTAGCAATATGACGGAATAATGAATCGTAGGAAGCTGCTTGTTGCTGCATGTTGAGACAAATTCATACGTCCATAGCAGCAGCCGCGCAATGTCGATGGGCTCAGTTATTCATTAGCAGTGAGAGTGCTTGCGATGGCATCGTGGTCACGAAATGAGGTAAGTTTTGCGTTATAATTTCGTTCGTGGTTTAAGCATAGACCAGTGCTTCGAAGAAATGACTCTTGCACTAAGTGATGTTTGTCCAGATCGCACAACGATTTTCAGGTGGTATAGAGAATTCCAAAGAGGTAAATTAACTGTGGAGGATGCTGAGAGGCCGGAAAGGCCACGAATGTCAGTTACGCAGGAAGACGTTACTACTGTGAGGAAAATGCTTGACGACGACAGGCGAGTGACCTACCAACAGACAGAGGGTACGTCAGGCCTAAATGCACCAGCAATTCGTTCGATTACACATGATCATTTGCACGTGAAGAAACTGTGTTCTCTCTGGGTGCCGCGTCGACTGACTGAAGAGCAGATACACGATGTGTGACTTGGTACCAGGAAATGCTAAAAAAGTTTAATAAGGGACAATCTCGGTATGTGAACAACATCGTGGCAGGTGACGAGACTTGGCTGCCCTATTACGAAGTGCCGACCAAAGCTCAAAACAAAGTTTGGGTCTTTGATGATGAGGACACACTCGTAGTTGTCAGAAAATCCCGATCTGTAAAGAAGAAAATGATAGCTGTATTTTTCAAATCGAGTGGAATTGTGGAACGCGTCGTTTTGGACACACAGAAGACAGCCACAGCTAAGTGGCGTACTGAACAGTGCCTGCCTAAACTTATTGGATCTATGAAGAACCTGCTGCCAAAGTCAAGAATAGACACCTGGTTCCTCCATCACGATAATGCTCCAGCTCACCGTGCCAAAGCCTGCACCGAATATTTAACTACGACAGGATTGAAACTTCTCCAGCACCCTCCCCACAGTCCAGATCTTGCTCCCTGCGACTTTGCACTGTTCCTGCATGTGAAAATGAAGCTAAAATGGAGGCAGTTTCCCAGTGATGGGGCGCTTCTGCGAGCTTAGCACAACGAGTGTGCTTTACTCCCTAGTGAAACTTGGCAGAATTGGTTTAAAGATTGATTTCGGAAGATGGAGAGGTGTATTGAATGTAGAGGAAATTACTTTGAAAAAATTAAATAAACAAAGCTGTATTGCAAAACTTTCCTAGTACCCTTTGAATTGAACAATTGATAGCACACGACTATGTGACTTTGCCTTGCTCTCAACCAATGAGAATTAACTTATCTCTCTCATTTTGAAATGAGGTACAGTGCATAATAATAATAAATAAATTAAAATCGTAAAATTAATTTTTGCATGTTTGCAATATCATAAAATTTTTATTTTAATTTAATATTAAATATTGTATGTACCGAACAACGACGCGCACCTGCAAATGAAAGAAACTGCCCAGGTCTATAATAATGTAATATTTAAACACATTTAACTTTTTAATTTATAAGAAAAAACGTAAATCGAGGCAATTTTAATCTAAAAACTTAATTGTTAAACTTATTCGATACGACACTCGTATCTAAGGAGCCAAGTAATAATTAAATTTTCACTGCCGCGGGGAACAGTGAACAAATTAAGTTTAGTACGAGCTTAAAGTTAACAACCAAATTATCGCTTTTTAACACCTCGTCGTTAATAAAAAATACCAATAATTAATTATTTAATGTACGT
>JAVIWB010003303.1:0-44628 GCA_031893035.1 Dermolepida albohirtum
TGTTTATAATATACGCTTACTCTGTATTGTACCCATGTTCTTTAATTATTACATGTAAAATGTTTTGTAATTCCACTATACTGCATTCACTATGCACAATGCATTGAAAATGTTCCTGAATATATTTTTTTGAGGACAGAAAGGAATAAATGATTAACATTATTTTGCGCTCACCGTGATATGAATTTTTAAACACTCGCAGAACCGTCGATACGCCTGAGTGAACCTTGCTCTCAAGTGTTTCCTAAAACCTTCATCATGTGTTTATGTTGTCGTATAATAATCACTAGCACTCGGCGTATTCGTTTTAAAAGCTGATCTAAAATTTTTTTATAAATATCCGCTAAAGTAACCTATTATTCGGGCATAGTCGTTTAAATATATGTTTATTTTGTTTACTAGACGTCTATTAAGTCATCGAAATGTGTGCAACTACCATGATTGCCATATTCATGAGATAACGGGTGTGAAAAGAATCAAATTTAATTCCAATTCTTATCGTGGCTTTTTCCATTTAGGAAACTAAGATATGTACATATAAATACATGCAGTTCGCAAATAGCCAATACGACTAATTAATACGTTTGGCTATAGGTCCAGGATGTTTATAATTCACAAGGGGTTCAAATTAAATAGTTCTGTCGGGCAAATGTAGATGACGCTCGTGTATGTCTATAAAGGAAGCCGTCCCGGCACTTCTTAAATGTACTGACTATGTACATATTATACATGTTGCAAAATATAAACAAATCGCCGTAATTCAAGTATTTCATTTTAAGTCTCATCTTCCGTCTAATTATTCTTGTAAATCACTAGACTCAGAAATTGTTAAACCCCATACATCCTGTATAGCAATTCAGATAGCAATGTCGCTTAAATTTTCCTATTGGGGACTTATTTTTATGTGAGTCATCTACATTGCAGAACTTTTCATACTAACACACAGT
Source organism: Dermolepida albohirtum (assembly GCA_031893035.1). Lineage (NCBI taxonomy): Eukaryota > Metazoa > Arthropoda > Insecta > Coleoptera > Scarabaeidae > Dermolepida > Dermolepida albohirtum. Next base: position 948 of record JAVIWB010003303.1, read on the forward strand.
TGTATCGTTAGTTACTAAATGGTAACTTTACCATAAATTGTAGTTATTTCCAAATTTTAAATTATGTTTAAGTAAACACTTGAATAAATTTGTGTTAATCTCGCACAATACAATAGTCAACTAATTCTTGTTTAATTTTAAATATATTTTAGATTGCAAGAATACTAAGACATGAAGACTATAAAGACTGGTCGGTCGCCAGAGACCGAGATATATTAATTTTAGAAGTTGATAAAGAATTTGAATTTTTTGATAATGTCCGACCAGCTTGCATAGATTGGCAGACGTTTTATGAGGAGTGGGATTTTAAAGATGGCAATGAAGGAATTGTAAGTTGTTCTCTGTCCATATTTTTCTTATTGTTAAAACAATTCAAAAACATTAGTTTGAAACTTAGTCCTATTAACTATATTAGTATTATTCTTGTAACAATTTTTTTATATTAATTTTCTTAAAAATATGCCTAAGCAACGTAACGTCCGGTCCTGCGCTTAATAGGAGTAGATGGGGGGTCCCCTGTTAATAATATGTAATAGCTACAATATTGTTACCCTGAAATTCCTTATGCCAATATTGAAATAATTGATCAAAGAAATACCTTCGTTATTCTGTTAATTGAAAGTCCAAAGACAAGAGGTCTCTTCTGCATACAAAAAAAGATAGTCAAAGTATTAGGCTCTATCTATTACTACCTTTACTACTAAATCTAAAGATATTAGTCTGTTTAATAAAATATAAAAAGGGTTAGATTAAAATATGTATCGGACGATACGTAAAATACTTGCGGTTTATTTGTGTATATCCTGGGTCAGGATGTGAGGTATATTTTGCGATCGCAAAATAAACACGTGGACACTGCGTTAGAAACCTAACGGTACACCTCGCGGAAGTGATGCGTGTCGACTTTGTGATGTCCGGAGAAGAAGTCTCTGTGTCTTACACACGACGGCTTTTAAGAAACCACCCATAGACTAAGGGATGGGATATTGGTTATGTTTGAATTAATCAATAAGGAAAGAGAATAGGTACGCTAGAAATTGGCGCGCTAAAGATATAGGCGTGAATTAAAATTGTGATATTAATTTCAATATAAGTACCTAGCAGATAGATATCTAGACAGAATAATAGACGTCCATTCTGTGTGAGAAATAGAAGAATTAATATTTGAATCTCTATTGCATTTAGATATCAATATGAGGAATTCAAATTAAATGTGTTAGTCAATGGAAAATTACCAAAACTATTCCAAGAAAAAGATCGAAAAGTTGTAGGTATTTGCTTCCTAGAAGACAACGCAGTAGGGAAGAGTTGCTTTATTACAGCCTGACAGTACGTGACGAATACAAAAGATACCTGCATTTGTATATATCACAAATAACAATTTCTGAATGGAAAATCGAAATATTTTTAAATTAAAATAAACTAATTTAAAAAACCTGATATAAAAAATTATTATTTGTATATATATGCGGAATGTAACACTATACAAGTTTATTGTATATTCAAAACTTTTGGTAATACACGGTATGCAACAAGATATTAAATATTAAATAAATATTTCAGCACACAAAAGGAAAACGTTGGCGTTACAGATCAAATTTCAAATATAAATTTATAAGTAGTAATCATGCCCTCCTATACATATAGTTGGTTCACATTATAATGTATATATATATATATATATATATATATATATATATATATATATTTATATATATATATATAGAAACAATATATATATATATATATATATAAATAAATATATATATATAAATAAAGTAATACAATAGTAAATGTGTCTCTTGTTGGACGCTTCCCAATAACAAAAGCAGATCACAAACAAAATAATTACAATAAATAAAACAGAATAATAGAGTTCAGCTCACAGCTTGAATTTTTCGAACACCAGTTGCAGTGGTTTCTTTTTACCAACCAAATCGATTAATCTTCACCATATGGTCAATGAAATGCATAATCGTCTTATTAAAAATCCAACGGTGTTGATAGAAATGCAGTTAACCATTTCCAGTATAATAAACCTAAGTACAATACTAATTCTAAGTTAGGACTTTTAAATAGCATTAACTTGTATTTTCTTAAAAAGTTAAGCATGGTAAAGGGCAATAATAGCCCGCCATTTGCGCCTCTATGTGACTAGGCATAAATAAAGGAGTGAATGCGAACATTATGTCCAAATAATTACAAAACTCCGGGAATAATTTTCAATCAATACAAAGACAATAATCACATGATTTGGTTAATTAAATTGTATTAATTAAACAAAATTAAAATTTCGGCGGTCAGATATGAGAGGGCGTTAAGTACCAAAAATTAATTTTCTTAACGATAAATCATAAGAACATTTATTTATGCCCCTTCTTTTAACCAGGTCTATTTTCGCAAATAGTTTAAACAGTAGAGAATGTCTTTTTTAACTGTGGACTATATAATAATATGCAAGAAAAGTTTTTGCATAAAATTTTCATATGCGTTTACAGGTAGTTGGTTGGGGATATGATAAAGACGAAGTGGTTCCTTGCGAAGCTGCCAAAGTTCAATACTGGCAAAAGAATATATGTTGGGAAAACTTGCCGAAGAGTTTCCGAAAACAATTTTTCGCATACGACAAATTTTGTGCTCAATATATAAGTAAGTACGTTAGTAGTTACAATAATTATATTATTATTATTAGCGTGTTGCCTAATTATAACTATACGAAGAGATTTCGCCAATTACACAAGTATACATGGTTTTGGATCTAAGCAACCAAAAGCTGTTTCTAAGGTTATTTGGGGCACTGAATCCGAATCTGCACTAATTTTTTGATATTGGTTCTAGTTTTCGAGATATTAAATAAACACATTTTTTTCAATTTTAGACAATTAATCTCCATTTTATTCATTAAAAAGTGTTAAATTAGAAATGATGAGCAGTCGAACTGAGTCGCTTGTACTGTTTGAGATCTGTTTCAAGCATTAAAGTCCAACAGTAGTCTCTCATCATGCTCTCGTCCCAAAATCCTTGGTATCGTTTTTCTATTTTCGCCAAATCTTGGTGTAGTTGCTCTCCTTCCTCGTCGCTTGTATCACCCAAGTTTTCAGGAAATAATTTGAGATGGGAATGCAGAAAATGTATTTTGAGAGACATTCGAGCTCCAATCTTGCAATAATTTTGCAACAAACTGTGGATTATCTTCTTGAAATCCGGGAATTTGTGGTTACCTAGAAAGTTGTGAACAACATCTTGAAATGATACCCATGCTGCTGCTTCATTGGGCGTTAAACATTTTGTAAAGTTTCTGTCGGCCATCAATTTTCGAATATCAGGACCGACAAATATTCCCTCTTTGATTTTGGCCTACGACAATTTGGGAAATAACTTGATCGAGTACTCAAAAGCCGGTCCTTCACGGTCGAGCGCGTTGACAAAGTTTTTGATAAGGCCAAGCTTTATGTGGAGAGGTGGCAAGAAAATGTTCTGTGGGTTCACAAGTGGTATAGAAGAGACGTTTTGTTTTTCTGGTTCATATTAGTACGGCTTGGCCATTTTTTTTCACGTAATGTTGGTCAGTTGCACGGCTATCCCTCAGACACAAAAAACAGCAAAATTTGGTAAAACCAGACTGCATCCACATCAAGAGACCAATAACCTGTTGGAATAGTATATAAATCATTTATTCTTTAAAATTGAATATAAATTTATTTTCAAACCTTCACATCGCCACAAATTTTCCATTGATGCTCTTTATATTTTATCTTGGTTAAAATTTTACATATTGTATCGTAGCATTCCTTCGTTTGTACGTCATGAGCAACCGGAATTGATGGTTTTATATTTCCATTGTGTATCAGAGCAGCTTTCAGACTGTATTTTGAACCATCTATGAACAAATGCCATTCATTTACATCGTATGGTGTATTCATCGCATCAAACAAACCGTTGATGTCATAGCAGAAGCATATATTCTCCTCTTTTTTTTGAAAAACAGTAAAAGCGCCTCATTTCTGGTTCTATGTAATGACTTTTGTATGAGTGTCAAGATATTTCCACTCCTGCATCCGTGATGCGAGCAATTCTGATTTTTGTTTCGATAAATTCAAATCACGAACCAAATCATAGAGTTCACTTTGCGAAACTAAATGTTTTTCCTCCATGTTAAAATCGCTTCCACTGTTCGTAGATCATGAACTACAAGTTTCCATGGAATTTACACTCATACCTGGACAAATTGGCAAAGGATCATTGCTCGCACGGGGAACTGGCTTAGACACTGATGATACTTCAGGATATTTATATTTTGCTAGTCTTTTTGCATTTAGACCGACGATATTCATCAAGCAAAAGAAACAATCATCTACATGATTTTTCGGCTCTCTTCATAACATTGGCAATGAAAATGAAAAACATACTTTTTTACCGCGTGACCACTTGTATAATATTATGCTACACGCGTTACAAAACAATTTCGGTACCCACGGCTTGTGAGTGTTTGATACAGAGAAACCAAAATAATAAAAATACGCATTTCTGATCATATTAGTAATAACTTTGCCACTTTTTCTGATCAAATAACATCCGCAAACATAACAAAAACACTTTGAATCAACTTTACAATTCTGTCTTTGCATTCTCACGCGTCTTGGATTCAAAAAAAAACTTTAAAAATACAAATTAAATGTTTCTTGCAACGCCAACAGCTGACTGTCATTATGATAGCGCAGTGCTGCCAACATGCGCGAACTCACAAACTAGAACCAATTTTGAAAAACGAAACCCGGAATTGAATTCAGCACCTCAAATAACGTCAAGATGTTATCTGCTTTTGGGTTTCCGGGCTGGAACCGCGTCAATTGTATATCTGCACTGAAACTGTTTCAGTGCAGTAGTTCAGCCCTGAAGATGTCCCATACAAATGGGTACGAAACGTCGGCAGATATACAATTGACGCGGTTACAGCCCGGAAACCCAGAAGCAGATAGCATGGACCACGACCGCGCAAGTCTACGTACCAAATTAACATCAAGATTTGTTCTCATCTGCTCTGATCCAAAAGTTGACCGGAATGTGTAAACTTGTGTTATTATATCTCTAACAGACAAACTTTTGACCAAGATATAAAATGCATTCATTCAAAATCAAATAAATAAAATAAAACAGGAAATGGTTTATTATCTCAAGAAGCAACGAAATAGATGTACTAAGTGACTCTATTTCTTTACGTCTAGTAAAGTAAAACTGTCAGTAGCTTTGCAAATTTAGCAATATAACTGGCACGAAGTGGAAAAAGTTTTGAATAGATTCGTTATGGTAAAATAATCATGAGTCTATCAAAATATTTATAATAATAAAAATATTCGGTGCTTTATAATTATATTTACGTTTGCTAAGTTCGAGGATGTGTTAGTAGGTGTCGTGTTATGAACTATACCGATATTTGCGAGAAGGGACACAGAAATTAATTTGCCAGATCTTTTTTCATTTCCAATGGAAGAATGCATTTCTTTGGAAGCATACAATCTATTTTTTCATGGCCATACACGAGGGGCAGTGAACCCCCAGGAAATTGAGCAGGTGTTTGTAAATTTGCTGAACCAATTATATCACTACTAATATATTAGAAAAATGCCGGCCGAACGATTAAACAAATTGTATAACAAAATACAAACCTAATTAACAATTACAAAACTGTTTACAGATAATTCAACTTGCGGCAAAGAAATTGGCACAGGATTGTTTTTTAAGTCGATTTCGCAAAGATACTTTTTAAGAGGCATTACTAGCACATTCAATTCAGAATCCAAAAGTTACGTTCTATACACAAAGATATCGAATTACTATGCATGGTTCAAATCTTTTATGAAAAATAATGCTAGGGTCTCTCCAGTTTTTGAGACATTCGGAAAAGACATATATAATAGTACCGGTGGCTGTATTTTACCGAAACACATACGGTATGGTAAATTTGGTTTGGTCTCGGGATCTACTTACCCGGAAAATACATGGATTCCCCCACTTTCCATCATAACTTTAACTTGCGATGACAGCACAGCATCATCATCCTATCGTTGTTTAAACAATGAATGGAATCCACCTATCGAAGGAGCTACTTGCAAGAAACCAGGTACGTTGAATGTTTAAACTAAAGAAATTATAACAATATAATATCAAAAGTTTTAGCTTTCCAATTTATCTATTTGAACGTTGTGTATGGTAAAAAAAAATATGGTTCACAGAAAGTAAAAAATATATTTTAAAATTTGAAAAAGTGAAGTTTATTATTAGGAGCTCTAGAATCATTTATTTAATTAAGATAATGGATTAATTACTTAAAAAATATCTATTTTAACAAGTACTACATACATATATTGATTGAAAATAATTCAAAAGATTAATTTTTCAATTCACAAATTTATATAAGCGAAAATATTCGCTACTCAAAAGAGATCAGTAAAAAAGATGTTTAAAGTATTTTATAACGCACGTGTTACTACAACATAAAATGAAAGTAATTCTCCGTAAATTTTAAGAGGACAATAGAGTCCTAAATTTTTTTGTACATTTATTTACGAAGCTTATTTGAAACAGAAAGCATTTTCGATACACAATTCATATCGTGTGGACATAGATGACTAAAACTGAATTACTCGTTTCAAATCCTGTATCTAGATTTCAGTCAATTGATAGATTGGTCTACTCAGAGCATATAGTTTTTTATGAAGAGAATCATCTTCAACGATATACCAAAAAAGGCGAAAAATCATGTAGTAAATAGTCAGATGACCTGAAATTCAAATTCCTTATGCTGTTTTAACTAATTTAATTGCGAAAATCTTTACTAAAGAAGTTTTTCGCCTATAAACCATAATTAAGTGACACTGGTGTTGAAATATCAACCGAATTTTTGTATGAACTGCTTGCGAGTTTTGAAATGGTCGGCTTTTATAATATTGTTCATTAGCAACAATCCCTTTAAAAAGGGTCCTATTTGACCTAAATGGCCCAAATTATTCACAAGAGTTAGGGTGTCTCTTAATCTTGTATAATAATTAGAAACGTATTATATAGCAGTTCAGCTTCTTCGATTCTTAAAATGGCTCTGCTAAAGCTGGAATTCACTTCATGACAAAAAAAGGAATCATTTGTAAAAACTAAACAACAATAAGAATCGTATCTGCATAGCTAGCTCGTGTAATAGTTTTATTTATAGATCGAGCTATAAATTCCTAGTTCCACAAACCTAAGAACTTCTTTTAGTTGGTTTACGTGAATTAAAGTACTTGAAGTTGCCATAGAACCTATTTCATGGCAATCTTTCCAGATTTATTGTAGCGCTAATGTCTGATTACAGTACATTCTGTAGCTTTACAGACATACTAGTTTCGAAATTAATGATATTTATCGTCTATAAGTGGAAAACATTTACTTTACTTCTAGCAAGCGCGTATTCATATGCTTGTTCAACATACAATACTTTACTACCTTAATAGACTTTTCATCTCTATTCAGTAGATTCGTACTAAATCATAGAATGTTTTTTTTCTAGTAAATATTTTGTTTAATATTTGTTATTGTCATTTGCTTCTATTGCGATTCAATAAATGTTAGCTTAAAAGCACAAGCCACTATGTAAACGCTGTTACAGGGGACATTTTCAGTAATGCGCGAGTTTGGATATTGTAACACATACAACGAGGCAGAACGCATTTACTGTACTATCTGATCTTTGTTCGAATAATGACAGCTGTATATGTTGGTGTCCTAAAAATCCAAATACGTTTTTTGGAAATAGCATTCTGCATCACATTTTGAGTCAGTAAATAAAATATGTTTATTTTCTTACTAATATAATATAAACAGAAAAGCAGTTAAATGTAATAAAATTGTTTATTTGTTACCTTAGGATCATGTACTTCCCTTTCGTCTTCCGAATCCGAAGATGTACATTGTAAACTTGACGGTAGATCGATAAGTTGCAAAGAACCACCTACTAATACTACGGCTGTCGTAGTCTGTAAGACGTATTACGCTTCTCCTGGTAATAGTCCAGTTTATAAATGCCAAAATGGAAGATGGGATCCACCATTTACATCATGTACTTTAGGTAAGTAGTAAATACATGTCCTATACACAATACAATTGAGTGGAAGCAAATTACATCTTTTGTCAGAATTGAGTTTCTTTTCCTTAGTGTAACAATCAACCATGTCAAGATGTTATAGTTGGTATAGTTATATTGGTTATATATATGTATATATATATATATATATATATATATATATATATATGTATATATATATATATATATATATATATATATATATATATATATATATATATATATATATATATATATATATATATATATATATATATATATATATATATATATATATATATATATATATATATATATATATATATATATATATATATATATATATATATATATATATATATATATATATATATATATATATATATATATATATATATATATATATATATATATATATATATATATAATTAAATTTAATTTCTGTATATACAGACCTCGGGGACTACAGATTTGGTTAAATGGGGAAAGAAGTGTAGTTTTACGAACTTGGTCTAGTGCTGCTGCTTCATTACAGCTTACTATATATTTGTAGAAAACTAAATTGCTCCAATTTCTTTAATCTCGTATAATTACTTTATTATTGAATTTACAGTACAGCTGAAAAAGAAGAGTTATGAGGTAGCTATACTCTATCACTGAGTAATTTTAAGACATTTTCTCCAGAAGAAAATTAGTTTATCTTTGGCCTTAAAAACAAGTTAAATGTTGTTAGTTTCGGCTCAGTGTAGTTATCATTTGCTCTGAAGACTGTCTTCAATATGCAACGAATTTGTAGGTCAAGAAACAGAAGGAAGTTTATATATATTTGCCGTTTGCGATGATCGTGACAGTAAATATATTCTATTCACGAACGCTGTCGACCAAAATAACAATTTTGTCTAACAATTAAAGAATATGTACCTAATAATTTAAGCTCATGATATAAAATATCAATGTCAAATCAAGTTAAATTATACAGTTAGACAAATATTGAGTTAATCTCTTAATTTAATAATTATAGTCGTATTTTTTTCTTGCTTATTAAATAGATACGAGCAATACATATAAAATATTGGGGTTATGTATGTTACAAGGTTATTTTATTTATGGGCTTATATTGTTGTTAAATAAATTAATAAATTAATATTCAATATGGTGTTGTATTGTGTACCTCACTGTATATTCTAGTATTAATATTATCTTGTGAACTTTGAATTTAACTAACTTTCATATCCTTAAACAGATTTCACATTCTTTTATTATTTTACGATTTGACCTTCATTAAATTTATTTCATTACGGCCCCGTGCCGCATTTTCTTATTTTAAAAGTTTCCCTTTTAAAACTTATTATTGGAAATAATTATTTTCTTAAGATCACATGCTAGCACCCTTTAAGAAATTTGGAATCGAGCTTGTTATGTCGATTAACATATGTAAGGCAGTATCGGTTTGCTTTACTGTATTGTTTTTATTTAATTGTCCTGATTAAGTGCCGCTTCCGCCTCTTTTATAAAGCGTGTTCCAAATTGCGAGGTTTTCTTAAAATATAAATAAAATATAGACGGCGCACTGAATTTGTCTGGGTATGTAGGCATTTAAAAAGTGTGATGTATGACATTTATAAAAATGCCTTCGTACACGGTACAACAACCCGTTCAAATTCTTGAATTATTTTATGAAAATCAGAGCTCTGTGAAGAGTTTTTAAAAAATTATATGAATTTTATGGTTTACATAATCGTTCATGTGAAAGCACTATTGGTCGAATTATTAAAAAATTTAAAGAGACCGGTTCCATGGATGATCAAAAAAGTGAAAAATACAGTCGCAGTGGTCGTTCACTAGAAAATATTGGTTTGGTTCGTAAAAGTGTTGCTGAAGATACTGAAACGACGTTCACAATAACTTGGATTTAGTGGATCAACAACATGGCGTATTTTACACAAGGGTTTAGCTCTGAAGGCATACAAGATAAGGTTCAAATAACACTTGAACTGAAGCCATTAGATTATTTAAAACGTCGTTCATTTGTCATTTTCATCAATGAACAACCAGCTGATTTTTCTCAAAATATGTTTTCCGATGAGGCACATTTTGAACTTAGTGGCAATTTTAATAAACAAAATTGTCAGGTGGTGTAATTGGACACCAGCATTTTAGAAGAAGTAAGTTCTAAAATGCTGCTGGTGAAGCTATAACTGTCAATGGTGATCGATATCGTCGGACGATAACCGAATTTTTCTGGCCGAAATTTATGAATATTGGTCTATGTGGTTTCAACAGGATGGCGCGACACCTCACTTTGCGCACGAATCAATTGATTTATTGAGAGAAAAATTTCCTGGACGTGTAATCTCAAGAAACGGTGATGTTAATTGGTCATCAAGATCATGTTATTCGACATCGTTAGACTGTTTTCTTTGGGGTTATGTGAAAAGTCAGGTTTATAAAAACAATCCTGCTTTGAAAGATGAAATTATTCGTGTCGTTGGTGAGATAGAGCCTCAATTATGTCAAAATGTCATTGAAAATTTTAACAAAAGAGTGGACGTATGTGGAACTGCAAGAGGTGGCCATTTGGCTATGTCATATACTATATAATAATGTCATAACTGATAATTCAATTACCAATAAAAAGTTTTTGAAAGTGAATGCAAATTACGTGTTTTATTTATTCTTTAAGAAAACCGCGAAATTTGAAACACCCTTTATATCCCTCGTTCAGGTTATTTTACGTATTTTTCTAACTAGCTGTCATTTTCAAATACCGAGTTCGTAACAGTTACTGTGTCTCTAGCATCTTTCTTTCTTGTTCTTCTTTGCGAGCCTAATTTGACACAATTATGTTCATCTGTGCAAATTAATTGAAATCCCTGTATTTTAGTTGACTAATGGGTTTCCTTTTTTTCCTCTCCTTTTACCTTGAATTTAGAATCCTTACGTATAAGGAAGTTTCTTGGATCCTCTGAATCGATCACATTCTACCAGACTGGACAAGGTGGTGGGAATTCAATTGTGATGTAACCACCCCACTGCAGATCAAAGCAACCCATCCCCACCCTAGAATTGCTGAATCAATCAAGGTAGGATCGAGATATCCTCGGGTCTGTTTCTACGTCTAGAAGCAAAGGGACAACCAGGTAGAAGCGGTGCTCTAGTTTTATGTATTATATAAATTTTAATAGTAATAACGTTACGTTTGTCAAGCTTATAGCCACCACAATTATTTAATTTGTCATTTCGAATACATTTCACTAGTAATAACGTTACAATTTGCTATGGACATAGACACCATAATTATTTCTATTTCATTCATTATAGGCACATTTCCATACTACTTTCCAAGTTAATAGACGCCTTAATTATTTAATTTGTTTTGATCGATATATTTCAATAGTAATAACGTCACAATTTGCCAATTATGTAGTTCAATTAACAAGTCTTTTGTTTTATAAACACTTAATCGCTTTAACGTAGATTTTTGCTAATTATTGTAGTCGATTTTATCATTCACGGTTTACATTTCAGTTATTGTTTAATATGATCATAAACTACTTATTTATAGCATAATTTTTTTTCTCAGCGAGAACGATTAGTCTCTGAAGTATCGTGGACTTATGTTGTCACTTGTATTGAAATTTTTGTGCAAAATAGTCATTTAACTGGCGACTTGTAAGTTGAATACGCGTTCAACGTAGTATATAACTTAAATTAGACGTATGTATATATTTTCTATTGGTTGTTATTATCCTTTATATATATTTTATATATAAGATTGGGAACTTTAACATGAGTATTCTAAGGCATCACTGACAAATGGTCAGCGAGTGGTCAATAAATTAGAATTGTCAATAGTTTTTAATTTTATTTCTTTTATGCGGAAGATCCTGTTCCTTGCAATAGCATCTGTTTACTAAGATCAATACTTCAGTACTGATATGTACCCTTCTAGGGACTCAAATACTGTGACACTCTCTTTCTTAAAATATTTTGAGTAAAGAGCCACTCCTAGCTCTTCAATTTACTGGTTAGTTTCAGCCTTAGAAGGAGCCTAGGTTGTTATATATGTATGTAGGAAATACGGATTTTTAATTATTACTATCTACACTAGTGTGTCGAGGGATGTAACAAGCGATATACGTACCATATATATCTATATATGAGGCGTGCTCTTTAAGTATCGTTTTTAAATATGGCCGCTGCAGAGTTGTCGTTCCGCCCATGATCACTGAGTACCTAAATCTGCTTGTTAATCGCAGGTATTAGTACAGAAAGAAGCATTCGTGCCTCGTTCGTGATTCGTGTTTTTGCATGTACAAGGCCTGAAAGCCGTCGAAATTCATCGGCAGATTAGTGAGATGTACGAAGAACTACTCGCTTATAGTACGTGAAGTAATGGTACGAAATGAGTTACCTCATTTGAAGATGCTTGTATTGATGTTCATGATGAGGAGGAGCGTAACGAGTAAATGCCGGTCATTACTAAAGACTACAGGAACTAAATGCAAAAGTTCGAAAAGGCTTGCCCTTTACGATATCATCATTCTCTGATAAGTTTCCTCAAGTTTCAAGAACCTAAATTATCGTAAGTTGTGCTCACGCTTCTATTGGATTGCTACTTCGATTCCGCTCACGGAATCAAAATAGCAATTCAATGGAATTCAACATCACCGAAGAAAGTAAAATTCAAGCAAACAATTTAAGCACATGAAATCATATACTTAATGTTTTGTGATAGGCAGGGAACATTGCTCGTGCATATTTTTGACTCGGGGTTACAATAAATTACGGGACATATTGTGACACCTTAATTCAAAAGCGTCGTTCAATCCAAAACTAAAGGCGTGATATGCGAAGAAAGGGGAATGTTTTACTTTATGACAATGCCGGTCCACATGTGGCTCGTCGAACTCAAGATCTCATCGCATCATATGGCAGGGAACAACTTGAAATGACACCGTATACACTGAAATGTAATAATTAGAGCGGCGACGAAAGTGGCAATACCATAGGCGGTACGGTAGAACGGGCAATTGGTGCGCAGTGAATGAGATCATTCACATCAAATACAATACGGTTCACGGTTGGTGTTTAAGTGTAAATTATAAACTGCGGCGAAAGTGTCCGTAGCAGTGCCGTGTCTAGACTTATTCTTACACAATTAGTGCTTACCTAGTAATATGTAATTTCGCTCTAGTAATAATGTAGACTGTGCAAATCTTTAAAATATGTTGTCAAGACATTTATTGGATTAAAGGTAACCTATGTAGTTAATTAAGGATTGATAAATTACAGAAGAGAAAATATATATAAAATACATGTAGGGCTTTCTGGGAATAAATGCTATTCATTTACCATAGGCAAATGTTAAACTGAATAAAGAAACCTTACACTGAAAATGTTTATAATGTTCCAAAGGTTCTATTAACTATAATTTTACAAAGTTTTAGGAACTAATCTATACAAAGGAGAGTTTAAAACACCATAGAATATTCCTGGAAATGGACGAAGGATAATAATAATAATAACATATTTACTAGAAACTTGTATATTCAGATTAAGGGCTCCTTTCATATATTGTTTCAGAATTGGGCTCAATATTTTACCAGTGAAATGACAAAGTAATGTATTTCCTTATTTCAGAATGCGGTACCAAAAGAGTAGATGTAACTACATTGACAATAGGAGGTACGGAAGCAGTTCCTAACGAATACCCGTGGGTAGTTGCTGTTTACAATAAACATGAGCATGTGTGTGGAGGGTCACTTATTTCCAGATATTACGTGCTTTCAGGTATAATATATAATTTCTTCAGTTAGTAGATAGTCACTAGTTTGACATACTTACCATTACTGACACATATATATACTAATCATACTTAATACTAAATCTTCTAAATTCTTTAAATATTTGCTACAATAATTAAAAAAATTCCCTAAGGTATAGCAGGTGTCATACTATAGGTTGTACTGTCGCCCTTTGTAAAAGATTTGACTAAATAATTAAAATACTTGACATATTTTCTTAAAATATATATTTTTAAATACTGTTCTCTGTGAATTTGGCCTACCTTGCGGTAAGGAGAATAAAGTTAAAATAAAAAATGTTTGCAAAAAAATCTTATGTATCTGTTACAAATATCTTCCTATAAAGTACTTGAAATTAACGATAATGAAAGAAATCTTTTCCAGTAAACCAGGTGTGAAAAGATTTTATGACTTGTGGGTTAATTATCGGTGCTTTAATCAGAACAATTTGATCGGTAAATATATCTTGGTTCTTATTTGCACTTTTTTTTAGGATAGTTTATAACTCTTTCTTCTCTACATGCAAAATTTCTAAATTTGTATTGCCCATGAACGTTCGCTACCTGTGATTTGTTAAGTGTATTCTGTATCTATCTGAATTATTATATTGATCAGGCTCTAATTTACTGTTGACTAAATATTATTTTCAATTATTGATTATAAAATGCTTATCTTATAATTAAATTTCTCTAATCTATTGGCTAATATTAGGCTGACACTATCTAAAAAAGAAATTCTTGCTCACTTTTTACTTTCTTGCTTTATATTATTTCGTGGAAAAATGGTGGTTTTATTGTTGTGAATTTTTATATCTTTCATAATATCTACAATCACCGGTTGCTATCTGTTTCTCTTTTTGGTAATGTACAGTGAATACATATCATCAGTAGTTAGCAATTTGTTTCAAATAAAGCATATATTGTGAAAAAGTATGGAGTTTTATATTCGTAATTTTTAAACATTTTTAAAAATCGAAGTTTACAAAATTATTAAAATAATTTTATAAATAAACAAACATTAATCTTCTTCCCTATTTATACAGCTGCGCACTGTTTTTCAAATGCCAAGGGAACTCATAGGAACAAAGACATGTACACTATAATTGCCGGTAAATATTACAGGGATATTAGCGCTGTGGAACCAGGATCGCAAATAAAAAAGGTACGATGTTTCATTCTCATTATTGTGGGAAAACGAAACTCAAGTGTTGGTTATTATTTGCTCTAGATAAAAAACTTATACATTCATGAAGATTACAAGGGACAGATTACAGGATACCGTGACGATATCGCTATAATTGAGGTGGAGGGGAAATATTCTGTATCACTACAAGTTCAGCCTGTTTGTATTGACTGGGAGAATACTTACGAAGATTTAGATCTCACTGTTGGAACACTTGGAATAGTAAGTATATTTTCGTAACTTATGTGCTAAGATTTACGAAAGAACGTATACTTATATAGTTTCGACTAAGGTATTAATCAGATTAAAGTGAATTCGGTTTTATTTTCTGAATCGACGTATACAGACAAATATAGTCGAATAAGCAGCAATAGTTCGTTTTACAAATTTGAATTTTCTAATGAGCGTAAATATGTTTTTTTTGATCAAATTTAGTGAGCGTGACAAAACGCGTGAAATTGTGAAACGCGTGGAACGGTAGATTTCATGTACTTAGTACAACAAAATTAAGTCAAAGAATTTATTCAAATAAACTAAAACGGGGATAACGTTTGCCTTGCTTACATGATAAAACATCACAAACACATGTGAAAACGTATTTATATGAAAAAAAATATTGCTATGGGAAAAGAAAGCACTTTTCTTCAGTCTTCTAACAAACAACGTGGATCTGTCCATTAACAAATGGTTTCTGAAAAAATATTTTTAAGAACATGTATTTTTCAAATATCTAGTGCATTTATGTAAAAAACTACACCGTTTTCGAGATCATTTACTTATCTACATGACGTATAATACTTACCACCTAATTACTCAGTTATATGCCTCCTTACTGTGAAGTTTATCACTGTGGTACATAATAAAGGATTAATAATTGATTAAATGTACTTATTAAATTATTAGTGGTGTTAATAAAAAAAAGTTTTGTCATTTATCCATATATTGATGACAGCACCCTGTAAAACCATGCTCCAATTTTAGTAAGTGAAATTCTCAATTCATCATGAACTGCTATACGAATGCCGAGCTGTCTATTATACATTTGACGTATTAATTTGCCAATGAATTTGTGTTAAAAGCTAGGTCGTTTTACAGAAAAGGATTTCACAATCATGTTTCATCGGTATTTTAGAGAGACAGGCAAACTTATACGTAATAAGTAGTCTAGGGAGACCAATGTCAGTAAGAACAGTGGAAGAAGAAATGCTCAATATGGTGGAAGAAGATATACATACTTCTATCTACATAATTGGACATGTGGTATGCAACATTATGAGGCAATATTTATTATATCCATACCATATTCAACGCACTCAAGCAAAGCAAATTTCTCGAAAAGAACGCGATAACGAATTGCCACAGTAATAATATATGATGGCAAAAAAGCCCACATAAAACACCTGACGATCGTTTTTAACATCAATTTTCATTGAACGGTTAAGTTGTGAAGTGTTTCCAGCAAGAAAGCTTTATCAGTATTATGAAGGATATACTATTGTTAACGACAAACCGTATGTAATTCATGCAAAATTGGTGACCGGCACATTTTAGTTTGATTGATCGTGACTGTGCAAATGTAACACATTAGAACTGTTGCCTTAAATTCCATAGATTTTTTTTCTAAGGGGCTATTAGTAATTTATAATACCAATATGAGAAGATTTGATTCATGTTGTGTTTCTCAAAAGTCATTATAACTCTGTATCTTCGAAACGAAGCGATTATTGAAAAATCATAACAATAATATAATTACTCCTAAAATTATCTAAAAAATGCTCCTTACATCTTTGCCGCGTATTTACTACACCATGTATAACGTTGAAATTTGAATCTTTTCCAACTGCCTTTCTTATGAGCCGACAACATTTACAGCCAAAGGAAGACAAAAGTGTGCATATAATGCGAACGTTTGGTACATGCCTTCTAATTTCAAATATTTGTAAAAGGTTGCAGGTTGGGGATTTACTGAAGAGGGAGGATCTCCAAGTGCAGTCTTAAAAAGGCTAGCTGTGCCATTCCAGCCTAAAGATGTATGCATGAAAAATCTTCCAGAAGATTTTAGCCATCAATTCGTAGCAACTGATAAAATATGTGCGGGATATAAAGATAACAGTAAGTATTATAAAGAAGATAGTCTAAATGTTAATATAAGAAAGTAACTTGGAGTTGCAATTTTCAAAGCGATATTTACTATGATAGTTGCTCTACAAAAATACAGATCTACTTTGGCATTGCTTAATCGGGTATTATCAAAGATTAAACTTAGCCCCTTTGATGTATTTCCTATTCATAAACGGCATAGATTCGCTAACATTCAAAGCTCAAATCTTGAAAATTTCAAAATTTGTGATTTACGTGATACACTGCAACTCAATGCTAATGCAATTTATTAAAAAATATAAGTGCTATGCGGTTTACTATACCAAGAAAAAGGGATTTCCTTAACTGTAGTTACAATGTGTGCGTTCTTAAAAAATTAAATGCAAATCTCAAATTAAATTTATATATCTGAGAGCCCTTGTAGCTACTCTATTAACTTTTTAACTGTTATTGTATTAAGAAATAAATAAAACTAAGAAATAAATAAAACACTGTCTAAATTTCGCACTATATTATACATAGTGTTTCAAAAAGAATATGCGTATTTCAAATGCATATATTTATTAAACTTTAAGACGTACGAATATGAAACTTTACACACATATTTAAGAAACTCTCAAGTTTAGATTACATATGTTCAATATGTCCTTCATCAGCGACACGAACAATATCACATCGATACTCAAATTCCTCCCATACTCGGGCAAGCATGTACTTCGTCACTGATGTTATGGCAGTACGGATCCGGTTCTTCAACTCTTCCAGGTTCTGTGGGAGTGGTGGTACATAAACGTTGTCTTTAACGAAATCCCATAGGAAGAAGTCACAGGGTGTCAAATCCGGTGACCGTGAAGCCCAGCTGAGACATGCTAAGTCGCCAGCTTCTTGACGGCCAATCCAACGGTTCGGTAGAGTTTCATTCTCATACTTACGTACTTGGCGACTCCAGTGAGACGGTGACCCGTCTTGTTGAAAAATAAAGTTGTTAACCAGTTTTTTAACATAGCGAGGTACTGCTGATCGTTAACCGTGTTTCCATCAAAGAAGAATTGACCGTAAACCGATGATCGGGATATCGCACAAAATATTTTGATTTTAGACGAATCTCGTACATGTTTAATGGCTGCATGTGGGTTCTATAGACCCCAAATTCGAACATTGTGTTTGTTTACCAGACTACTAACACAGAAAGTCACTTCATCACTGAACACGATGCGTTGTGCGAAAGTGTTATCATTGTCAATAGCATCATGAATCTCTTTACAAAATGCCACACGTTCCCTTTATTCATCAGGACGCGGAGCTTGTACGGCTTCTTAACCAACCGACGTCGCAAGACACGCCAAATTGTTGTTATTGGCAGTGGTAACTCCAGACTGGCACGACGAGTTGATTTTGAAGGATTACGTTGGAAAGCAGTTTGAATTCGTGCAACATTTTCTTCAGAAACACGAAGGCGGCCAGGACTCTTTCCTTTACATTCACATCCTGTATCTACAAACTATCGATACCATCTGCGAATGTTCCACCCATTCGGAGGATCAATTTGGTAGCTCAACCTGAAACTTTTTTGCACTGTAATCACGGAATTGCACTTCGCAAACTCGAGAACCCAAAATGGTTTCTGTTGTGGAGTAGCCATTTCAAACATATGACGGTTAGCAAGAAAAACAGAAGACAACTGACATCTAGCGAGTATTAAATAAACTAGACTATGTATTCCTTTATCCGCCGAGGCACAGCGATCGATAGTTTGGACAAAATAATAATTTGTAATACCTATATTCTTTTTGAAACACGCTGTATATTAAATGCGATTAGTTTCCTCTGTAAAAACATTATCAAGCGAATCTCATTAATATCATATTTATACCTTAGTTTTATTTTCTCCTTCGTATAATACAATTTCACAAAGTAACAGCTTCAACAATCAACTGTTTTTATATTGGCAATTAAGATAACCGTACACATTCTTTTTCATTACATATCATATGTTGAACTACAGAGGAGTTTTAACTGGATATTTTCCTGCGTGTCCTTTTATGTTTGTTGAAGTTAGAGCTTTAACTTATTATTGCAACTGAAAGCAACAAATTGTTATTTAACCATATCTTAACCAATTTATTTAACCTTAAATTCGGGTAAAAGGCTTCGATGGTCCAACTACAACTTTCAAAACTTTCGAGTTTTTGAAAGAATGGCGTATTTTCTTCCAGATTCGGTGTAAGTTTTCTTAAATAAGAACTTTGCATGGTAAGTTTTTGAGTGTCTGTTATATTTAATTAGGTATATTTTAGTGTATTACTACTGAATTCCAGAGCAGGTATTAAAAAGAGACATTCGATTTGCCAGTTGCGCAAAAATATGTTTTTAAGTCATAACGCGCAATATTTCTTTTTCAATCAATTGTTTACTCATTTTCAATTGTAGTTATTCTATTATTACTTTTATTCTTCCCAGATACAAATGTATGTACAGGCGATAGTGGTGGAGGACTGTGCTTTAGATCTGATGGCAGACTCTACTTTCTGAGGGGAGTCGTCAGCTTGACGGTGAAATCCAAAATCGGTTGCGATACTAATCAATTTTCACTGTATACTAAGGTATCGAAATACTTACCTTGGATGGTGAATATAACTAGGAAAATATTGTAAACATTTTACACTACATATTTTATATACATTATATTATTATATATTATTATATTCACTTTGTAGAGAACTTTGTTGCCTCCATTTGAATAATTTAAAAGTCGTAAGTACTTAGGTTTTATATTATATATATATATATATATATATATATATATATATATATATATATACTATGGTCAGAAATTCACGGATACATCAGATGGGACGATTCGGTTTACATGACATTTGAAGACTGTTTTTCACTGTCAAATAAAATTATGCGACAATACGTTGCCGTAATTAGTCAGTTAGTGACACTATTTTGCCTTATTAAACATTTTTTAACTGTCTTTTTATATTAAAGTACATATGGCAACCTTAGCCCAGGATAACGTCTGTAATTTAAATATAATTATTTGTCAAATTTTGACGTTTGCCAGTTACTTCTCCGATATTCCAAGCAATTTGTAATTAATGTACACTTTCAACGAATATGCTAATATGTACATGTTATTTGGGCTTCACAATGAAAATGCGCACTTGACGAAAGACAAATATGCAATACGGTATCCACGCCGGCAACATCTCATCTGCCAACACATTTCGAAAATTGGATCGAAGATTTCGTGAAACAGACACATTTATTGCCAATCAACATGATACAAGTAGACCAATACTTCATCCTACCATCCAAGTTGAAGAAGGAATTTTGGACTTTGTCCATCAGGATCCTACTTGCAGCACTAGACAAATAACCCAGAAAATGAACATTCTAACTAAGACAGCAGTTCTTCAGTACTTACGGAGAGCCTTTTTAAGACCGTTTCATATTACAAGTTGTCATTTTCATATAATGCGTATAACCATTGTATGAAAATGATATTTTGCAAAGAGTAATGTTTTACAACACAATTTTAAACAAAATTGAAGGGGATCTGAAAATTTTGTCACATATTTTATGCAGTGGTGAATGCATGTTCACAGGAGATGGTGTCTTCAACAGTTACAATTTTCATCTTTGAGAAAATGAAAATCTCAGAATTATTCGAGAATTTTATCACCAAAGAAAGTTATCTTGGCTAGGCATCCTAAAACCTCAAATCGTAAAACCAATATTTCTTCCGAATACACCAAATGCAAATGAATACATAAATATGTTGAAGAAAGTATTAGATAATGTTCCATTAAATGTTACAACCAACATGTATTATATGCACGATGGTCCAACAGCCCATAATGAAATAATTACAACGCCATGGTTGAACGAGCGTTTTCCGGATAGGCGGATCGGGCGAAATGGATCATTCTCATGGCCAGCAAGTGTTTCTCAGAAGAATGAAAAGAACTAAGATATAAGTAGTACCTCTTTCCATGCGCCACATTCATGCAGAAAAGATATGACTACAAGCTTGAACAACTTATAAAAATTAATATACATATAAAAATCAGCAAAGCTAAAGTTAAAAATTCCTATTAAAATAAAAATAAAACAACTTCCGTTTATCTTAAGTTATGTAATCTTCTCAAATGGCCTTTCAGCTACTTTAATCATATCCAATTATTACGTCAACAATAAAACTAACAATTGAAATGCAATCGGAACACACCTGTGTATTCGATTCCTCTATTTAGCGTATTTTAAAATGAAGTAGTTATTCTCGTTTGCAAAGTAAGCTAATATAAAGTAAATGTAATTTTGAAATCATTAATTATCTGAAAAGCATAAATAGGAGACGTGTTTTTTAAGTAAGTGCCGTTTTGTTGTTTACACTAATAGGTAGTGCGCGCGCTACAACCAAAGTTTTCGTCGTGTCCCGGCTTTCCTGGGGAACCAGTATACTCAGTGGCAGCTGTGTAGGTAGCATGTACGATCTGTTGTGTCTTTAACATGTTTAAGATTATCGAATCGCCCACCCCGTACAAAGTACGCTTAGTGATACATTTATTTTTGTCGGCAAAAAACATGTCTGTTGCAGACAGTCACCGGATTTGCGAAGTTTACGAGCTACTGGCATGTGTTAAGACAGAGTGCGGAAGTGGTTCAGAGACTTCAAGGCTGGCCACGACAGTGTCCATTATGAGTCCCGCTCCGGTCGCCCATCTGTGATCACAGACTATATGGTGGCTTCAGTTGAAACAAAAATGCTTCAGAACAGACGCTTCACCATAACTCTTGATTCCTAACAGTGGACCAATAAAACAAAATATTTAGGTGTTCGGTGAATTTTTGGACTTGTTATAACGAAGAAGGTGACGCCATATTGAGTCGTGTCGTAGCGGGAGAAAAGACGTGGGTTTCACATATCACGCCCGAATCTAAGCAACAGAGCATGGAGTGGAGCCACACACATTCTCCTGAAAGGATCAAAGCCATCATGACGTCTGTGTTATGGGATAGGTGTTTTGTTGGTTGGTTTTGTTGGACTTCATGCAACACGGATCCACCATAAATGCGATAGCTTAAGGCCAAACCCTGTGAAAGCTAGGCAGAGCGATTTAAAAAACAAGACGCAGCATGCTGACAGAGAGAATTTGCTACTCCATGACAATATGCAAAGCTTCACACCGCAGCTCAGTTTCGAGCTTTATTAAACTCTATTAGCGGGGAAGTTTTGGACCATCTCCCCTACTGCCCCGACCTTGCGCCGAACATTACCTCGACGGCAACCACTACAACGATGACAAAGACGTGAAAACGGCAGACGGCAAGTTTCTATGAAGAGGGTATACAAAATCTAGTTGTGAGGCTTCGTAAGTTTTGAACAATCTTGGCAGCTATGTTGGAAAACGGAGAAATGTATCTAGAATCTGAATATAAATTTGGTTTTTGAAAATTTTCTTACGTTTCGTTTTTATTTTTAAACGGCCCTTACTTAAAAATCACGCATCGTATAATCATTCTAACCTTATACGGTTTTTTATCTCTTTGATTCCAAGTTACAACTTGAACTAACAGTAATTTTCTGCACCAATATATGGCTTCAAAGTGAAGCCAGATATTGGTACATTTTTCAAACTAGAATACTCAAGAACAATATATCAGTATTGTTGAAAAGCTAAAAAGTAATTTACTCACGTCTAAACACAGAAGTTATTTATGATTCTAACCGTTTAAATGTAGCTGATATACATACATATATATATATATATATATATATATATATATATATATAAAGCCTATCATAGAATTTCATAATCAAATAATCAAATTTTGTGATTGAAATATAATGTCCTCATACATTTTTTATGTACATTTCCGTGAATTTAATAAATTTTTCTCATACAATTTTGATTTTTTGAAAATATTTATTTAAGCGTATGAACAGAATAAAAATGAATTAAAAATATTTTTATCGTTTATCTTCTGCAATAAGAAGTATAAACATTTTTTAAAATATGTAAATCTGAGAAAACTCACCAGGGCTTGTTATGTACGATTATTATACCATCTACTTGTATCTGCTGATCTGGAGCCAGGTCTGGGTAGCGTAGCATCATTATTAGTTTATTCTCAAAAATTTTAAAAAAATATTAATTGAATAATAAAGCTCACTATATGTTCAAGAGACGCGCACTCTATTTAAATATATTGTTTCCTCTTCTGAGTTTATACTATGTGACTGTTTTGTATATGTCTCATAATTCGTTAATTCGGTTTATACATATTTCATTAAACGCACTGCAGTATTTGTTATCACTCGAAAGCAATAAGTATTACATAAATAAAACTGCTTCGTTTGCAAAAAATAAACACCAGCAACTTCTGAACTACCCGAAAAAAGATATTTCTGTGCATTTGTCATTATTTATGTTAATATTGAAATGCATACTTTTTCAACCACATAAATACCCTTGTTTTGCTTTCTCTAATTCTAGGACTTTAACAATTTTAACTAATTCTGGATGTATATATATTAATGTGGAGTATGTTAAAAAGTATTACGAATATTTAAGACAGTATCTTCCAAAATAACGTACATTCAATTTAGTAGTTAACCAAATACAATGCTGGAAATAAAAAAAGTAAATAACGTACACAGTCTAATAAAGGTGTCCCAAAATTAACTCAAGATTTAAATTAAATAGAAAACACAGTTTTTAGTCTTTTGATTGTTATTTTTTTATTGAATCATAAAGTACATAGGATATGGTTATTTATGGAATAACACATCGGGCAAATGGCCTCCACGGCTGTGCATGCACATATGCACTCGTTTGTTGAAATTTTCCATGATCATTATGCATAAATGTGGCTGAATATCAGTGATGCAGCGGCGAATCTCCTCCTTTAATGCACGGGTGGTTGTGGGCTTGTTGACATAGACCTGCGATTTCAACTAACCCCATAAAATGAAATCTAATGCTGTTAAATCACACGATCTAGGGGGCCAATTCTGATCATCGAAACGAGAAAGTACGCGACCTGGAAATGTCTCACGCAGTAATTGTATTGTTTCACGAGCTGTATGGCATGTGGCACCGTCTTGTTGAAACCACATACTGGCCACATCAATATCATCCAATTTCGGCAGAAAGAACTGTGTTATCATGTCGCGATATCGAGCACCAGTAACAGTCACTGCTTGACCAGCCTCATTTTCAAAAAGTATGGTCCAATTATGCCTCCAGCCCAAAATCCACACCAAACAGTGACACGTTGTGGATGCATTTGTTTTTTGACAATCACATGTGTGTTCTCAGAACCCCAAAAGCGACAATTTTGGCGATTAACAAAGCCATCAAGGTGAAAATGTACTTCATCGCTTAGGATGATTTTGCTTGAAAAATCAATATCCATTTGTTGATGTTCAATAATCCATTCAACTAACTCTCTTCGCTGTGCATGGTCATTAGGCTTCAGTTGTTGTGTTAATTGAATTTTGTAAGCATGGAGACACAGATCTTTAGTGAGTATATGCTGTAGAGAGCTTCTTGAAATTTGCAATTCTTGTTCTCGACGTCCAATTGAGGTTCCTGGATTGTCACCGGCACTCTCACGCACTGCTTCGATATTGACATTTGAACGGCTTGTTTTTGGACGACCAGTGTGTTTGGCGTCTCTAGCAGATCCAGTCTCCCTGAATTTTTCAATTAATCTCGTCACAGTTGACGAAGTTAAAACAATATTCCGACCATATTCTGAATGAAATTTTCGAACTGCGGTCGCCAAGCCTTCATTATTTTTGAAATATTGGTCAATAATGAAGACACGTTGTTCTATTGTATAAAGCTCCATTTTTACTTACCTTAAACTGTCAGCTGTCGAATTGTTTTTTGTTAGGGTTGCCAACACTTTACTGCACAAATGGCGACAAATTCAAATCTTGCGTTAATTTTGGGACACCTATTATTTCGTACTATTAGCAGTGCAATAGAAAAGTAAAGGATTCTAAAATGGTATAATGTCCACATAAAGAGTGCTAATGAAATTTTAAAGTAAGTGACTCATCTAGAAAAACATATGCAATATGGTTTACAATGAGCACTTGTAAGATTTTTCTATGAAGTTTGGATTTTAAAGGCGAGATAGACCACAGCATGTTGAGAACATTAATTATGTAAAAGTTTATTCACTCGATCCATTAAAATGTATATACGTTAAGTTTAAGTCATGCGCATTATATAAAACAACTTTCCAAATAATTGTAATATTCATACTTAATACATTCATATAGCGGTAAGTTTAATATCGATATCGAGCAGTTGTTTCCACCTAATATTAACTAAGGGTGAAGGTTTTAAAATCAGTCTCTGAGGAAACCAGTCAGAGTTGAGTTGATTAATGAATGGATGTCTTACAATATTACAATCAAAATATAGATAATAGAGTAATGGGAGTCTATGATAATAATTATGAATGCCTAAGTGAACCTGATATCGACTGTGGTCCGGAAATATATGTTTTCAACATAGAAACTTCGGGTGCCTTAAATTTATACAATGAATTTATAGTTTGGTATCCACCATCTTGAATTGGATTATAATGAAGATATTGCAGGCATTATGCGGGGGATGTGATGTATGGATATCAAGAATAATTTATAAAATTAATTAATGAATATTTAATATTCATATACTACAATTATGTAATATTAGAAATAAAAAAGTTATTAAATTATTATTTGTTTTATTTATAAACTGTAAATTTTATATAATATATACAGGTTACATTAGAAATTTCTATAAACAGATAATATTACTATATATCTTAATTATACGAACACTGTCAAATGAATATCAGATATTATACTATGGGAAAGGGCAGTTCACGGTTAACTGTTAAAAACAAAAAAGTGCAGTACATTTAAACTAATGACATAAAAATGTCTGAATACGATATGAAATATATGGAGAAAGTAAGAGACACAGTAAAGTTTGTGTGTGAAGGTCATGGAGACCTGTTCAGCATCGATCCAAGTATACATAAATACACACAATTAGAATTACTTAAGATAAATGTTACAGCATTATCGATAGCGAAATTCTAACGTGTTATCCCACCTGGGAGATAAATTGAATTGGAGGAGAATTTTCCATATATGGACCATTACAATAACGGTGAAGAACAAGGAGCTACATATGTGAACTGGGTATAAAATTTCTAGAGATAAAAAGGTAATCGTAAACCATTTAGGTCCTGACCGAACTGGAGAGAAAATGTAAATTGTTAACAACACCTCTTCTTAATTGTGAGCACTTATTTCTTAGAAAAATTTAAAATGTTAATTTTATTACTCTTTTTCTTGGAATTGGTAATTGTGAGTACTTATTTCTTAGAAAGGTTTAAATGTTAATTGTATTACTCTTTTCCTTGGAATCGGTAATTCTCTGCAAAGGGGTTTAAGACAAGTAGATTTCAAGTGGACTCCAGTTTTAAAAACTTATTATCTATTGGAAACATACATTGAAGAATACACGACATTTCCACCTGAAATCTGGGCAGCAGAGACAACAAAATATAGAACTACAAATACGTGCGAATCTTTCCATTCAAAATTTAAAGCTAATTGTTCTTCCCCTCACTCGAATATTTACCTATTGTTAGAAACTTTGAAAAATATTCAGACCGATACTTACATTAAAATTATTTCTGTTGAAGAAAATCAAAATCGAATTATCTGTAAAGAGGTTATAAACAAAGGGGAGTTTATTAGTTCAAAAGTTGTTCAATATCGAAATAAAAATATTTCAAGGTATAATTTTATATAATGTTGCAGCTATAACTTTGGTAGTATTATTCTGTTATATTAAATTGTTTTACATACATATTTTGGATTCTAATAAACTTTAAAATAATAGTTTTTTTACTTTCACTTTCTACCCAATTCTAACAAAGTTTAAAAGTTCGCTAGATAAAAATATTTCGTACCTAATTCGGGCACTGGTTTTAAAATCTACCCAGTTCGGATGCACCGAAGGATAAATAGGTGGACCTCCACCAGCGAAGAGAAAATGTTCATCTTTGCAAAGATAATGTTGCATCTTTTAAACAATTAGAAAACCATCGGTGAAAAAATTAAAAAAGTAAACATGAAATGTATATTATTATTGTGTATAGCATATATACGATAAATTAATACAAAAGAACGTAAAATCTGAAATTTATGTTTTATTATGTTTAAAGACTAAGTATATATTGATACGAAGACGTGCAGATTTATGATTTTATTTTCTTTAATAAGATATTCAGAATACAATAGTGATTACAATATAGTTTATATGTACTTATATAATTAAATCTAATCATGCTTATCTAACTGGGTATTATGAATTTTATCTATTCCTCCAAAAAAATCTAACATAATTTTCCCCCTTTAGACTGAATTACTTGTTTCTATTAAATAAATGTCTTTATGTTTTGCTCTCTATGGTTCTGGTTCATACGAACTGCCAAATATCTATTTATCATTTATGTCTTCTATCAACAACTAAGGTCTCGCTGTTTTTTTGATGAAAATTCAACTTTATTGTGAAAAAATGTTTACAAATGAGTCATTCAAAGTAATGCCCATCGCTAGCGACAACGTTTTCCTATCTTTCTGGCAGAGCTCGAATACCGTCACGGTAAAGTGTTCGTTTTTTGAGGCTATACACGAATCAAGACATTTTGAGATGTCTTCATATGAACGGAACTGCTGATTAGCCAGACCATGTGCCATGGAACGGAATAAGTAATAATCGGACGGCGCAATATCTGGGGAATATGGCGGGTGGGGTGAGACCTCCCATTTGAGCGTTTCTAAATAGGTTTTAACGGGTTTGGTAACGTGAGGCCGAGCGTTGTCATGCTGTAGAATCACTTTTTCGTGCCTCTGCTCGTATTGTGGCCGCTTTTGGCACAGTGCTCGGCTCAATCGCATCAATTGAGTTCGATGCCGTTCCCTAGTGATGGTTTCGTTCGATTTCAACAGCTCATAATAAATAACACCGCCCCGGTCCCGCCAAATACAAAGCCAAACCTTCGCAGCGTGAATATTCAGCCGAACCGACGACGTAGAAACATGACCGGGCAGTCCCCATGATTTTGTTCTCTTTGGGTTGCTGTAATGAATCCATTTTCCATCACCCGTAACGATGTGATGAAGAGTACCCTTCCTCTTTGCCACTGGAGCAGTTGTTCACAGGCGAAAAAACGACCCTCAACGTCTCTTGGCTTCAAATCATAAGGAACCCAAGTTCCTTGTTTTTGAATCATTCTCAACGCATGCAATCGCTGGGGAATGGCTTGGCGGGTAACGCCTAATGCTGAAACAAGCTCCTTTTGCGTTTGGCACGGATCCTCATCGAGCAATGCCTCCAATTCAGTGTCTTCGAAGGTTTTTGGTCTTCCTTCAAGTGAACGGTCGTCGACATCGAAATCACCGTCTTTGAAACCACGGAACCAATCACGGCACGTTGTTTCAGCATCTCCGTAAACTTTTTGGAGTTCTCGATGCGCTTCAGCCGCCGTTTTCTTCGAATGAAAGAAGAAAGCAACACTTCCCGCAAATGACGATTATTTGGCAAAAAATCAGACATTTTCACACAACCAAAAGTATATCACGCAAAAACAAAATCACTAATGTGTCAAAGCGGTTTGTTTACTATATGTCTAAGCTTGGAAAACAGCGAGAACTTAATTGCGCACCTAATATATATATATATATATATATATATATATATATATGTACCAAATATGGTGACTAAGTTTTTGAAGTAACATAAATTCAATACCATAATTAATCAAAAGCGATCATAAATAAATGGAAATAATGGCATATACAGTTTGAAACCTCATGACGTCAGCAGTAAAATAAAATATATATTTATGTAGTGTAACCATGAATATGGTAACTATTCAAGACAGTAGCTTTTAAAACTACGTATATTCAATGCGGTAGATTTAGATTTATCAACGTATTCTCGCTGTCAAAAAACACAAATTTCAACATGATAACAATAATTATCTTAAAATATATTGCTTATCATGCACAAGAAAATGTCTATTCTTCCTAACATTTTAATTATTATTTTAATGTCAACGTTAAGATCATATGGACTTATTGAATATATAATAAACAATATACCTCAACTCACATCAGATATTCTAGAGGTAGTGAACAGATGTCAAACAGCTTTTGAACAGGTATTGAACATCTTTCGTACAAGTGTTGTTACATGCTTATTTTGACCCCGTCCCAAATGTCGTTAAACTTCACCATATATAGCAATTTACCCTTTGTGAAATTTTTGTCCTTTTTTTACAGCCATCAATCGATTTCTTGGAAATTCTAAGGCGCAATTTCCATTATATTTAGTTTGACCTGTTACGGTTCTGTCTTCGAATTTCCAACGCCAACGGTTTATTAATTAAAATTCACTCAAATCATTTTTACCTTTCCTTCGGGATATCGCTAGTGCCGTGTATTACTGTCATGTGGTTTTTTACTCGGTTAAGGTTGATATTTTCTTAATTATGAGTTAATTAGCGATTCCAAGACGATGATACTTGTTTACGAGCTTGAGCTACACTTCTGTCGAATTTCACAAATTAATGATCTTTTTAAAAGGAATACTGCCACCGGACATTATGACATTTGTGTCTTATTCCTGTTTATTTATGGTTAAGTTAAAGGAACATTCGACACTTTCGAACGAGCTCTCCTAGTATGAACACTTTCTTATGAAATTTTTAGGGTATCCTATAACCGTTGAAATTCTTGGTGTTTTTTGTCCTAAACAATTGAGTGAGTCAGGTTAAAAGCAAGTAATTTCTCACCAAGTTGTATTCATTTGAGCTGTACCTCTTGAATTAGGCACTACGTTATCTCGAGAACATCTGCTAGCCTGTATCGAGACTCTTCCCAGCAATTGTAATCATCACACGCTATTGGTGACTTGAACACCCTCTGGATTACCTCGATACAGAATTCTCAAGTGCATCAAAGTAGAATTTTAAGTGTTAATTGTATTCTGTATACTTTACTACAAATACAATTTTTAATCTGTGTTTCTAGTATTCGACTAAGTACATTTTAGTGTTTTCGTTACTCTTAACGCCCTCTCGTATCTATCAACCGAAGTTGGTAATCATTACCATCGATTATAGATCCCACCGATATTTTAATTTTTGAACTAAAGTATTTAGCTGATTAGTAAGTAAGATAAGAGTCATTAGTAGAAGATCACTTATTATCCATTACATTCAGTAAATGATCGTTCTGCCAATAAATATAAACGTTAATGTAAGATTTCGTAAGCTCTATACGTATTCAGTCCAACACACTGCCTATCGATTAAGAAGCTATTATTTAAGAACTTTTGAAACTAATTGCCTTGGAATTATTAGGGATCTATAATACTTACCAGAATAGCCCTACTTTGTCACTAATTATTTGTCTGGAAAATATACACTATCGTTCATAAGTATTTCGTCACCCTTGTTTCATTAGAGTTTCAATAGAAAAATTGTAATTATAAAATTTATTTCTGTAGTAAAAAATAGTTTCATGATAAGTATTGAAATCTACAAAAGCTTATTCCAAAATAATTATGCGATTACCCTACTATTTACAATGCATGATAATGCCCTAATAAAACTCCAGGTAGAATAATTGCACTTAAGGGATTAGATCTCTCACTTCCTGGAAATTTTCGATTGTTATGATTTTATTTTAAGGTAGGGTGTTATTGTAAACTATTAAGTATTTATACTTGGGATATTTTGGTAAAATTGCAGTTAGTTTTTGTGAGGTGCTCATAGTGATAACATCGTGTGTTTCGAAGAAGTTCAATCCGTTAGAAATGCCTAAATGGAAACAAAAACCTGCACTGAAACTGTTTCAGTGCAGTAGTTCAGCCCTGAAGATGTCCCATACAAATGGGTACGAAACGTCGGCAAATATACTAGTGACGCGGTTCCAGCCCGGAAACCCAGAAGCAGATAGCATGGACCACGACCGCGGAAGTCTACGTACTAAGGGAAACAAAAATGTTTAAGGTGGGCACGCGGTCACCAAAATTGGACCATAGAAGATTGGTATAAAGCTTTGTGGACCGATGAATCCAAATTCGAGATTTTCGGTTCACGAAGACGTGTTTTCGTGAGGAAGTCTGTAGGTGAACGTTCCCGGGAAGAATGCATAGCCCCAACTGTTAAGTACGGTAGAGGTTCAGTCATGATATGGGGTTGCTTTTCTGGATCAAAAGTGGGCGATCTCGTAAAAATCGAAGGTATACTAAAAAAGAACAGTATAAGAGCATATTAGACGAAAACGCAATCAACATCGGAATTAAAATTTCGGGTCAGAATTTTATGACCCGAAACTGGAGAACGAGGGAACAATAAAAGTTCTGGCGTGGCTTCCCGAATTAAATCCCATCGAGTTGCTGTAGGAAGAACTTGACCGAGAGGTGAGAAAATCGGCTCCCACATCTGCTGTTATTATGTGGAAGAACCTGCAAGAGGCATGGGGTAAAATGAAACCTGAGACATTACGAAAATTAATCTAAAGAATGCCTCGATTGTGTGTTGCAGTAATTAAAAATAAAGGAAGGCATATAGTATAAAATTTAGATAAATATATTATACAACAATTTATTTTAGATGTAAAAATATATATGTTTCATATATGTAAATAATAAAAAAAATTAGTATTTCAATTTTGATTTTTGTTACAATTTACCAAATACTTATGAGCCATAGTGTATATATATACATAATATTTGTTAAAAGTACTTTGGTGGACCGTGTATATCATAATCCAAAATAATAATGTTAGTCGGGATTCGGTCACTGTTAGGAAAATTAAAAACCAATCCTTTGTTTTATACTCAATATTTCGCTCTAAATTTACAACTTCATCAGCAGTTCTGAAACAATACCAGGTACACTATATTGATCATGTTACTAATTGTTATCTTTTCTTACAAAAAACTAGATTAATTTAAAAATCATTAATATGTGATTTGCTATATACTACATGCAAAACCGTAAACTATTATACTATTGCGTTAATTGTTAGTGATAGGTAAAGTTAAGAGCATGTTCCTCAAATGACTCAACTATTTTCTGTGTAAAATCCTAAAAAAAAGGGAAACCTTTTTTTTTCGAAAAGTGCTGGGCTTTTAAAAGAACTAATATGCGAGGTGCAAACAAAAAGCAAAAAATATTTGAATGTGATAAAGAATTAATCTGTGTGACACTTGACTTTCATTTTATTAGATTGCAATAGATTGTATTTAACTGGTTGATATCAGATTTATAATTTATGGTGTTTGGCTTTTTACAGATGTGAGTCATTTCCAAGAATACTCTTTTCTTGTAGTTGTTTTCTGTTTCTAAAATGACGGGATTGTTAAAATCAAAATTGTGATCATTATTGTTGACATGTGTGGCCATGGCACACGGGTTCTTGCCTAGCTTGCAATCACTTATGTGCGTGACTCAGCTTTGTTTTATTGATTGCGATGTGTGACCTATATAACATCCAGAGCAGTCTTTGCAAGATAGTCTATACACTACATTAGATACTGACCACAAGGGAATTTTATCTTTGACCTTTGTAAAGATATCTTTAATCCTTTTGATATTATATTTCACTATTGTGCTAGAGATATTGGTGCTGCTTAATATTTTAATTAACTGATTAGTCAATAGCTCAACATATGGTAACTTTTTGAACTTACTTTCTGAATGTAACTCATCATCTTGCGGTCCATCACAGAAATTGTTGTTTTTAATAAGTATAAGGTTTAGGATAACCGTTACTGACGAAAATATTTTTAATAAATGGTACAAGTTTTCCTTTGTGAATTCTGGATCCGAGATATGTAGGATTCGGTTTCTCATGGATATTACAGTATTGAATTTTTGGGATGGTGAGAACGATAATTGATGAATCTGCCAGAAGCCGTAGGTTTTTGATAACAGTTCAATTTAATTCTGTTGTCAGTTGATCTTATGACCAAAGTGTTTAGAAAACGAACAGATCTTTCTTTTTCTGTTTCTACAGTGAATTAAATATGTTTATCCACAGAATTAAAAATAAAGAGAGTTTCTTCTACCATGTTGTGAGGTACAGAACAAATAATATCATCTACGTATTTGAACATGAGACCGGGTTTGAAAGGTAACTGTGGGATAGTTTTGTCTAACAAATAATCTAACACAAGTAATGCTAAAATAGGACTAATTGGTGTGCCCATGGGAGTTCCAAAATTTTGGGAATAAAATGTATTATTAAAGCTAAAATAACTATTGTTGAATATGAATTCTATTAATTTTATGAAATTATTCTTTGTTAACATGCAGTAAGGTTCTATCCTATCCCATCTGGATATTAATATTTCTTTGACTAATTGTAAGGGGATATTGGTAAATAGGGAAACTGCATCTAAGGAAATCAGCACATGGTTGTTGGGTAAGGAAGGTTGCTCCACCGTATTAACAAACGTGCAGGTACCTTTAATATTATAATTGATTCTTTCTGTAAAGGCATTGGATAAAATATTCGATAGGAACTTAGATAGATTATAGGTTGGGGAATTAAGAGCGCTTACTATGGGTCTCAGGGGGTATCCTGGTTTATGGATCTTAGGAAGCGCGGGTCTAAATTCATCCAATGTTGTAAACTATCAGCGTATCCATAACTAAACTCATCCGATAGGAGAGGCAAATTCATCTGATGCATTGCTAATCAGATTAACACTAATAATCGCCTGGGCGCTTTGAATCGTCCCACAAAAAATGTCTGAACTTTTAATATAAAATAAAACAAAATAATAGCATTTTATACACATAATGATAAAACATAATTTTATTAGAAAATAATTACAAAATAAAAAATTATTCAGATATATAATTATAACATAAAAATTAACTTATAATATAAACTTTACACCAATAATATAACATAATATAATATAACAATTTCTATAATACTAAATTGGTTCAATTTTTCGAAATTTTTTGTATTGGTTTGAAACTGCGCACACAAATTCAAATCTGGAAAGAAATCCTGAGCGTCTAGCATCTATTAAATCCTTTACAAATTTTAAGGATTTCAACCTGTGACTCCTAACAATTTTGCCGGTATTTACGCTTTGAATTTTAATATACGTGTCAACTTGAAATTCCACTAATTTTTTAACAAATATAAAAATAGATGGATGACAATTGTAGAAGCTGCTGTTGAATTGGGAGTGAAATGATTCGCAACAATTTGTCGTATTCTCAATTGACGCTGTTGCTTCAGCCCACATTTCCGGTGGAAAATTTGCACCATCTTCTATATAATTCTCAACAATATAATCACAAAATTTATCAACATTTACATTATTCGGTTTAACACTGCAAAAGTCATAAACAAAACAATCTCCCACTTCTGTTGGCTGCAAGAAGGAAAGACCAAATAGATGAGAAAGCCACTTCCCTGTATCTGAAGCTTCTTTATAAGTAGTAGTCAGACCTAATTGTTGGATCTTTCTGAACCATGACTGCCCCAAATGAAAGCGGCAACCTCGAATTATAACTTGCGGGCATATTTTGCTTATTGCATTATGCACAGATATTTCAAAGTCCACTATCACAGTTTTTGGTTCGAAACTAATATGCACAATTTCAGCAACTTTTTCGCATAAGACATTTAATAACTTTTCATATGTCACTTGTTTTTTGTCTGGCAGCAAGCAATAGACTAGTGGAATATAATGTCCGTTTTGAAGTCCATGGATAGTATACAATTGAACAAAATGTTTACAACAATAATTAAATGTTCCATCCATGTATATTTTTTCCATGCCACTAAGAAACTTTAAATTTATCTCACAGGAAAAAATTACAATTTTTGTTTCACTGTTATTATAAATTAGGAAGTTTTCATCCCGATGAGTTTTAATGTTTGTAGTGTCGAGGTATTTTTGAATTTCTTTTATATTTTTGGGAAATGTCGGAAACATTTTTCTTCGAGCATTATACACATTTTTGCGAACTCTCTCTACATCCTGTACATCGACGTGCTTATCTTTACCGGTGGAAATTATTTCATCACGAATTATTTTTGAAGGTCTCTCGGTAATGTTTTCAACAGCTTTTCGTTTGCAGGCACTACTCACAAATTGCCTATCAAGGCTTTTTAAGTTCTTCTCATGATTGTGCGTGACACTATTTATATCTGTTATCACAATTTCATCACTTGATGTAAAGAATTTTGCACTACACCCTTTCACTGAACAGATCCACTTTGTATTTCCGTTCTTTAAAACTGATTTCTTCGAAAATTTGAACCCATCAAGAACAAGCATGGTCTTGCCACACTCACTTATTATTGTCTCAAGTGACATTTTGTATGCCGCGCCTGTATACGTAACAAACAAAGCTGAAATGACTAAATTTACTTGCATTTTGCCCTTTATATACAATTTTATAATACAACCATATACATTATGTTCATGTTTATTTGAATAGAATTACTCTTAATAGGAATAGAATAATTTGTAATTACCTGATATTGCATTTTAGTTACTCATAATAGGAATAGAATAATTTGTAATTACCTGATATTGCATTTTAGGGGGCATTAGTAAGGGATAATGGGGTCCAAGTCATTAAGCAAATCAGATAATCCATCGGACGAATTTGTCTACGACCCTTTTTACTTCAGGTAACAAATTTTTGATATCGGATGAATTTGCATGCGCCCCTTAGGAAGGCAATACAATTTTGATGATACGGATTTATACGTTGTAAGAAATTTGGCCGTTTCTACTGTAATGTTTTTATTATTACTCATTGTTTTGATTAAACTATTCAATTCTCTTCGTGTCCTATACGTAGGATCTTTTTCTAATTTAGGATAAGTGCTTTTATCTTTTAAAAGATGTAATGTTTTTTCTATATAATCATTTTTACTTAATGCAACCGTACAACCTCCCTTATCCGCTTGTAAAATGTATAATTCGGGATTTTGTTTAAGAAATTTTTTGGTTCATGTGGAAATGTGTTTATAAGGAGTTTCTTGTTTGAGACTACTTTGTCTTAAAATAAAATTGGTAATGTTAAATCTGATATCAACCAATTAAGTACAATCTAATATAATGAAAGTCAAGTGTCACACAGATTAATTCTTCAACGGTTTTGCATGTAGTATATAGTAAGAATGGCAAATCACATATTAATGATTTTTAAATTAATCTAGTTTATTGTTAGAAAAGATAACAATTAGTAACATGATCAATATAGTGTACATGGTATTGTTTCAGAATTCCTGATGAAGTTGTAAATTTACAGCGAAATATTGAGTATAAAACAAAGGATTGGTTTTTAATTTTCCTAACAGTGACCAAATACTCGACTATATATATATACATTATACATATATTATTACCTCGTAGCTTGGTGTAAAGTGTATTAAGTGGTTAAATATTCCCTTAATTAATCTAAATAAATAATAAAGGTAATACTATTTAATAGAAAATATTTATTTGCATGTAGTTCAGCTGAATCTGAAGCGCTGTAATAATTCCCAATAACAAAAGAAATTGCAGGAATTAATAATTAATTAAGTGTTTACAATGAGCATCAACAGTCCAGGACGTATGCCATGCCGAAAGAAAATTTATTAGTGAATTTGAAATTTTATTCACCAATTTTAAATAATTCTTAAAGCTTCAGTATATCTGAATAAAGATAATTAATAAGATCGAGAGCAGCAGATAAAACAAAATATACGTAATCGCAACGCTGTAAGTTAAGTAATTCGACTGATACAAAATGATACAGAGTGATACAATTGACGGAATAATTTATTAAAAGGATTAAATTAAAATATATATATACACTACAGGCCATAAGTGAAGGATCAGTAGATGAAATTTAAAAAAAAACATGCACGCTTAGTGAAACAAAATGTATATTTCTACAAAACTATATCTACGAGACAAATGAACAGTTCTCCTTATAAAATAAAATAATTTCAACATATTCTGTAGAATTTCTTATCATATTCGACTTTCGTCGAAGTATCCACCTCTGCGCTTAATGATTTCTATACAAATATTAGGCAACCGCGATACAAGTTTCTGGAGCGTATCCATTGGTAAATTATTCCACACCCTTGTAAGTTGCTCGCAAAGCTGTTTCTGCGATTGTGGACAGCTTTCTCTCACGTTTCTATCTAATTCATCCCACAGTAATTCGATAGGGTTAAGATCGGGTGATTGTGGTGGCCAAATCATATTTATCAGCACCCCTTCCTCCTCTTTTTGATTCACATAGTTTTTACAAAGTTGGGAAGTGTGTCATTATCTTGTTGTAGGTGAAAACCATCACCAATTAAACTTAATCCAGACGGAATTGCATGTTCCTCCAAAGTACTCCTCTTTTTTTAAAATGCCTTCAATGCGGTACAAATCTTCGACACCATCAAAGGAAAAGGATCACACAGCACAGAACCTCCCCCGTGTTTAACAGTTGGCATTACACATTCGGGTAACATCCTTTCACCCACTTGTCTTCGAACGGAAACTCGTCGAGTACTACCAAACACTTGGAACTTTGACTCATCTGTCCATAACACCTGCTTCCACATTTCCATGTCCCAGTGTTGATGGTCCTGGGCCCATTGTAACCGTTTTTTACGATTTCGTGGATTCAATAATGGTTTTCGAGCTGGAATACGCCCATGTAGTCCCGTCTTTGTCAAACGTCGTTTTACAGTAGTCAGTGACACCGGCTTTCGACGGCCTTCATTCAGCTCTGCTCGAAGTTGAGGAGCTGTAACGCGCCTATTTCGTTTTGATAGTATTTTTAGGCGCAAATTCTCTTGTCTAGTAGTTACCCTTGGCCTTCCGCAACGCTTTATTGGTTATAATGATCCACTTTGTGAATATCATTTCAATGTTTCTTGCAACGCGTGATAAGATAAATTTAACTTTTGGGCTATTTGCCGCAGTGAAAATTTTTCACCATGTAGCGTTATTATAGAACTACGAGTTTCTGCGCTAAGTTCCTTTCTTTTCGGCATTTTTATAAGTTACTTTTACGTCTGTTCTCAAATACTCGTATTGCAACTTACTCGGACAAATGCTGCGCGAAAATTAATTTTTAAATTGCTAAATAGTTTACTATGAATTCCTAATACCATTATAATAATATTGCGTTGTAAACCCTATTAAATTTATTGGGGTTATAAAATATTTCTATTAAATAGACGCCATAAAACTATTAAAAGGGTTTACAATATTTTTCAGAAACAAATATATTTATCTAATTCATAATAATAATCCGAATAATCGTTCTCAGAATTACATTTACAACTGTTATTTCAATTATTCTCACCAAAACAGGTAGAAGTCTAAGGGTTGTGTCTAAAGTACAAGTGTTTTGTTATTTATGATAAGTGATCCCTCACTTATGGCCTGTAGTGTATATATATATATATATATATATATATCCTCGGCCAGCACGCTATATATATCTTGAGCTTGCCAAATAAACACTTGGACACCACCTGTGCGGGTAAAACTTAACTGCACGAGCTCGTAGATAGAATGCGCGTAGCCTTGTTCTTGCCTGGAGTGGAATTGTCTTTTTCTTACAAGCTGGGGCTTTTAGGAAAAGAAGCGGTAAGCGAGAGGGTCATATTTGAACTAATAAATGAGACGAAAAGATAGGCACACTAAAAATTAAGCGCATCAAAAAAATCAGCGTTAATTAAAGGTGCGATTTCAATATAAGTAGCAAGCAGGTAGATATCTAGACAGAATAACAGACATGTATTCTGTGTTAAAA
The DNA here is from genome assembly GCA_031893035.1 of Dermolepida albohirtum. Classification (NCBI taxonomy): domain Eukaryota; kingdom Metazoa; phylum Arthropoda; class Insecta; order Coleoptera; family Scarabaeidae; genus Dermolepida; species Dermolepida albohirtum. The sequence goes on from JAVIWB010003303.1 coordinate 40,032, forward strand.
AAGGATTAATTGAATTTCTAATTGCATTTAGAAATCAATAAAATAGAATTAATATTGAATATGTGTCAATGGAAAGACTATTCCAAGAAAAGGTTAGAAAAGTTTTAGGTATTGGGCTTCCCGGAAAACGACGATGGTTTGTTTTATTACAGCCTGATCGCAATAAATCTTAATTTATGAATTCAAGATCGAATTGTATTTAAATTAAAATAAATTAATATAAAAACATGATACAAAAAATTACACCCACACACACACACCCACACACACACACACACACACACACATCCATACACATACCCACCCATACACACACACACCCATACACACCCACCCACACACCCGCCCACACCTACCCACCCACACACACCCACACTCCCACCCACACACATACCCACACACACCCACACAAACCCACCCTCACATACACTCCCACACACAACACACACACACACACACCCACCCACATACACCCCCCCACACACACACACACACACACACACACCCACACACACACACACACACACACACCCACACACACACACACACACACCACACACACACCCACACACACACCCACACACCACATACACACACTCAGACACGACCCACCCACACACACACACACACACACCCGCCCACATACATACCCACACACACACACCCCCACCCACTTTCTTGTGGGTTTCTCAATGCTGTGCTCAAAAACGAAAACCGTTTTTTTCTATCACATAAGATTTTCTTTATGGACTGTATATTATACTTTACGTTTTATTAAAATCATAAGTTACCAAACAACACGAAATTGGTAAAACTGAATGATCTTGTTCAACAGTCCTTGTATTATCGTTTTCGCTTCCCACTAATACTTCGTTTTGTGCTTCTTCTATATGCTGTAGAATCGCTAGGGATCGAACAAAGGTAGCTACTCCGTGTTGCCAGCTCATCAAATTAATATTTCCCACGGCCAATATAAGCCTATTTTTAATTATTAAGATAAAACACTGTAATGTTTACTTGCCTAAAATGCCTAGTTGTTAATAATTTTAAGTGAAATTTGTTACTAAACTGTGCGTGATGGAATTTTTATATTAGTTTTTCTTTAATTAGAGTACAAGAAACTATAAAAATCACTGAATATATTTTAAATAGTTTTTCCATCGCAGGTCTGTGTAATTTATAAAAATGGTTTCGAAATACCCCAACAAGCCTCATTCATTAATTCTAAAGTTTCAAAGTTGAAAGTTCCAGCAAATTGTAAAATTCGTAAAATTTTAATAGATTTTCTAGACTGATATGTTTAGACATACATAGGGATTGAGATAGTTTCCAAGATTAAACGCCAATCCAATGTGAATTATACAAAATATTAACAGGAATGGGTGATATAAATTTGTTTATTACTTCATTCAGGAAAATTTTAATTATGATTTTAATGCCCACGTTGAATATCTTGTATGACAATGTATATTTCGACACATCTGTCTGGAAAATCCATTAAAATTTAACGAATTTTACGATTTACCAGTTGCTGGAATATTGATCAGTGAAATTTTGGCATTAATGAATGAGTCTTCTTGGGGTATTTTAGAACCATCTTTTTCAATTATTAGTATGTTTTATTTTTTAAAACGCTTTGCATAAACAGCTTTAAATAAATTGCCTACATCTACCTGTCGAAATGAAAACATGTACTTTTGTTATCAAGGATGTCTTTTTTAATAATAACGGAATACTAAAAGAAATAGTAGATTGCTCTGAAATTGTTGTGAAATTCCATTTCACTAAAGAAAAAATGAAACTTTGTCTAAATTTCACGGTAAATTATATATTTACTGCAACTAGTTTCATCTGCCAAGGAATTATCACTCAAGTACAATACAAATTGCAATCTTCCTTATAGAGGAAAACGAAAAGCAATTACAAGAAGGGAATAGAGAGGTAAAATACACATACGAGATTATTTGTCGGTAAAAGACCATTCTTCGAAATATCTATAAATATAAATAATAGGAAAATATTAAGAACTAATGAAATTATTCTCTCTTTAGAGAAAGAGAATAAAATAGAAATAGTGAGTTCTAATAATTAGGATAAATTTCAAAGAAGTGAGTGGTTTAAATCTAATTGATCATTAAGAAGGGTAACAGAATTCAGTTTATTACGCTTATTAATCTCCATGCATTCTAAGAAATTTATATTCAGACTTTCGTTACATATGTGAAGGATTTCCGGGTTAAAATCTTTATGGGTATTTGGTTCGTTTCTATTAGATGTTTGCTGAAGTTAGAATCATTTTCTTGGTATTTTAGGCGTCGCAGATATTTTTCTGTCCTAATTTTGAATGCTCTCCCTGATTGGCTGATATACACACTATTACATTATGGCCATTGAAATTTATAAACGCCGCATTTCTCCATAGGATCAATTTTACCTTATACGTTAGATAATATTTTGCCTAAATCAATGGCTGTTTCAAAAACCATATTGCTACACAGATTTTTATTAAGGAGTATTGCTAAAATTGGAAAACTGAACCACCTAATTTTAGCGAGATAGCTAAGTATGGTAATGATAGATTCAATATTGTAAAAATGTTTTTAACATACGTATGTATGTAAAGACGAACCTGATCATTTACCTGTTTAACACCTATTCAAAATGATAAATCATATTCATTATCATACTATTTAAAATATATTGCTACGTGCTGATTGCACAAGAAAGCAAATGCTGCGGGTCGCGAATGACCGCTCGGGGGAGCTTAAGTTGTTCCTGGCAGCAACCGAACGATGCCAGCCAGCTATCGCGGAGGTCGTGGTTCGCAAGTTCAGATTTTTTTTATATTTGATTTTAGCCTTAAGATTGCAAAAAAAAGAAGGACGCCAAGAGCGAAATTTACGGCGGATGTATTCGTTTGGTTTCTCACAGACTGTAGCTCTATTGGCCTGTGAGTTGCCTAGAATTCCCCACAGTTTCGACGGGTAATTAAAATTGACACACCCAGTACATTTGTACTCAACAATTCCACAATTTATTGATTATTCCCTCAACAGGTGAAAATTGGTTAAATATATAAATATAAGCATCAATGTCTAATTTTAAATAAAAGGAGGAAATAAATATTTCCGCAACACAAAAAAAAACATTAAAGTTTTCGGCGACCCCGATATACATATATATATACATATATATATATATATATATATATATATATATATATATATATATATATTGAGTTTACATTTCCCACATATAATTTCGTAAAGTAATTAAATCTACAAAAGTTGATTCCCTAAATTTATTACATTACCCACATATATTCTCGAAAACTAACTAAATCTAACTAAATTGGATCACTAAATTGGCAAACAATTACGACGCCTTATTCTTTTGCTCTAAGGTTCCCACTCAGTGAATTACGTTTTTTTTTTGCTAATGTCGAAGTATAATTAAGTAAAACTGGAAGCTACTTATCGCATTCCGTTCTGTGGTGCAATTCCCGTGCCGTGGTGCAATTTCCGTGCGGCCCCGAAATTCCGTCGGAGGTTGGTGGCACAGTAGCGTTGGCCGTCACGATGCTTCGTCGGAGTTTTTTTTGTTATATGAGCGGGCACCTAGACCGCGGTAATTGGGAAACCCTGTGGATTTTGCTAATTACGCTCAGATACACATGCGATTATGAGAAATCGAAGCGGGTCGATATTGCACGTCTAACCCTTTACGGAGCTAACTTTCAAATGCCAACGATATAGATAGAGATATGTTATATCGAACCAGGGCGAGTAAGACGAACGGGGGGATGTTTTTGCATTTGCTAAAAGAACACCTGGTCATCACAAAAAGCGTTCATTGATATCAACAAAATCAAGGTCGAAGTAAACGTACGCCGAAATATATTTATTTAAATATATTTTTAAAACTTTAAAACGAATATGATATCCTAAATATGTGTTTCCACATAACCTTCATCAACGACCATAGGCGTCCCTTATATATAATACGACGGGGTTCTTTTAACAAATAAATAAATATACAAGACTCCGAAATTGTTCTAAATGAAAAATAAACCGTAACAATATATATATATATATATATATATATATATATATATATATATATATATATATATATATATATATATATATATTTTATTTTACTGCTAGCGCCACGAGGTTCCAAACTGTATATATGTAATTATTTCTATTTATTTATGATCGCTTTCATAATAACTGGTTAGCGTGATTAGATGTTATTATATAAGTACATAAAAACTGTATTGTAATCACTATTGCATTCTGAATATCTTACTAAAAGAAATAAAACCACAAATTTGCTCTTATGTACACCTTCTTGTCAATATATACCTAGTCTCTAAACATGATAAAATATAAAATTCATATTTTACTTTTTTTTATTTTAATTTGACGTATTTACATATATGTATATACTATACATGGCAGGCAATTGTGATGGAGCCTGTGGGTGATTAACTTAATCACTTAAGGCTGATATATAACCCATTTCCACATTAATTTTCGTATTTTCTTTACGTATTTCAACAACTAAGTTGTCATCATTACCAGATAATTAATAA